>JAOQGH010000008.1:1262953-1290481 GCA_025769975.1 Gallinago jamesoni | reverse complement strand
GGAGGTGGTGGAGTCCCCATCCCTGGAGGGATTTAAGAAACGTGTAGACGTGGCTCTTCAGGGCATGCTCTAGTGCCTGAGATTGTTGGTTTCTGTTGGTGTCTGTTTGTGGGGGTTTTTTTTGTTGTTTGTTTGGTTTTTTGTGGTTGGACTCAACGATCTCAAAGGTCCCTTCCAACCACAAAGAATCAATGGTTCTGTGATGTGTAGTTCTGAACCCTGCTCTCTCAGCATCACCTTTGTGTTTAATGCACTTCATCACCCTTCTGGGATAGAAGCCCAGCGCTCAGCCCGCTCCTGCCTGCGTTCGTACCGAGGCCGTTTGTTCCGCACAACAGAAATGTGTATTTTCTTCCTTTTGATCTGATTAGCGAGCAGTATGTTCCTTCGCCTCCAGATAATGCCCGGGCAAGTCATTGCTTTAATTGTACATCTTATTGTGTCATCCCTGTTCAATCATGTTCAAAAATACCTACATCTCACCCTTGTCCCCCACCTCCCTTTTCCCATTTAGATCTCACCGAAGCCCATTCTACCTTATCAGCACAGTAATTTCAGGAGCAGAGCTAGGATTTCTGCCGTTTAGGCCCCGGCCATTGTCTGTCGCAGCTGCAGTCAAGATAAACCCTCACCCAGAACAAAGTTGGAATGACCTTTTACAAGCAGAATCTGCCTTGTTTCCCTCCAGACTAATTTATCAGCCTTCATTTCAGCCCAGTCTCTCAGCAGAGGCCTGAAAGAACATTACAGAGAGCATGAATGAACAGGGGGATTAAGATGCTTGGCTAGTCCCTCTTTTTCATCAGACACCTTCTGGATTTACGGAGATGTAAGCTGTAAATGACCGTAAGTGGTGAACTGCCTTCAACTTGGAGGAAGGGGAAGGGAAGGGGGGGGACGGGGATGGAGGGGGGGAAGGGACTCGCCGAAGCCAAATGTTTGGAAAAGAAGAGCGATGTGGGGGAACCGGATAAACCTCCCGTCTCACAGGCAGCAAGTGGTGGGTCTGAGCAGTGGCAGAGTCGTGTCCCCCCCCCCAGCTCTGTGGGTCTGTCACACCGGGTCTGTCCCCGAGGGGCGCAGGGAGGGGGTACGGGCAGAAACCACCCCCAGCCCCACGGGCACCAGCCTTTTCAGAACTGTTAACGAGGAGCCCTTTGCAAATTTAAATCCAATTTATTGATTCCAAGCAGCTTTCAAAAAACCAAATTACAAATGTATGTACTAAAAGTATTTTTGGGCAGCAGAGTGACAAAAACTTCATCGAGAGCGGGATTTTAATGGTGCGAGAGCTGAAATTGTTTTAAAGTGAACTTGACAAGTGTCAAAGAGCCCGATATGAAATAAAAGATCCACTTTTAGCTGACAGCAGCCATAGTCTGAAGGACTTGGTGTGAGGAGGGGAGTAAATATTTGGCTGTTGAAGGAGGGGAGAGCTGTGGGCTGTGGTTTGGGTGGGTGTCCTGTCTGTGGGACACGGGCAGCCGTCCCGAGCTCCAGTGGGAATGGGTAATTCCACACCTAGGGCACGAGACATCAGATATCTTTTTGGTGCTTATACCTTTTACCTTTCTCCTCCTTTTATATCCCGAGAGGAAGGGTTGTTTAACAACTTTGAAACATCGCTGTTAAATCCCAAGCTGCTCGCTTGAGGGGGGGGGAACCCTTGTCTGTAAAACTTGAATCATTGGGGTGGATTACTTTAATTGGGTTGACTTGAAAGCTTTTGCAATGGAAGAATTAAATACAGCTCCAGTGGGTCGGCCTTTGATATTGGTCCTGGTGTGTTTTTGCGTGTGTTATCTCCTACGGTCAGCACAGGAAAGCTCAGAGCTGGGCTGGGAACCTGCCCGACGCCGGGCAGTGACACCGCTGTGTGGGGAATGGGACGTCAGGTCCGGCCCAGCAGCAGGAACGTCCACATACACCCCCAAAAAAACCCCAATGCAAACAGCTTTCACACCTTCGGTAGATTGTTTGAACTTTTGGTGCATTTGAATGTTCCGGGGAGATCTAATCGTGGCCTTCCAGTACCCGAGCGGGGCCTACAGGAAGGCTGGGGAGAGCCTGTTCACAAAGGCCAGCAGTGACAGAACAAGGGCTAATGGGTTCAAACTGGAGAAGAGCAGATTTAGATTAGACATTAGGAAGAAGTTCTTTCCAATGAGGGTGGTGGAGCACTGGAAGAGGTTGCCCAGGGAGGTGGTTGAGGCCCCTTCCCTGGAGACATTCAAGGTGAGGCTGGAGGAGGCCCTGGGCAACCTGGTCTAGTTGGAGGTGTCCCTGTGACTGCGGGACTAGATGACCTTTGAAGGTCCCTTCCAGCCCGGATGATTCTATGATTCTATTCTATGATTTAAATTTCTGGTGACAAAGGAAGAAGAGGCAGAGGGTGGGACAGCAGGCACGGGGGGAGCGTGGAAGCTGCCAGCTGCAAAACCACACCAACATGGACTGGTGAAATCCACATTGCAGTGTCGAGTGGTGGAGAGCATCAGCCCCAGGGTGTTGAGAAACTGGATGCAGATAAAGATCGATGTTTTGAAATTATTTTTAGGGTTATGAGGAGTTTTGGCTGTTTGCTGGACAAGGCTGGCACTTTGGCTACGAGACTTTCATATTTCCCTGTGAGCGCGGGCGCCGATAAACCCTACTGCGGTAATTGGTATTTTCCTCTCTGAGCAATAAAAGTCCTCAAAATGCAGCGGCTTGTGATTATAACAGAAACATCTAGACTTTTCTAAACCTCTGAAGGACTTCTCATTTAATTGAGGTATTTGGGCAAAAGTTCCAGCTGTGATTTTTTTTTTTTTAATATCTTCTGCGTTGTGTATTTGTGCCTTTGCAGTCTTTTAGCCAGTACTATGGAAGTCGTAGGATATTCAGACCTCGTGCAATCTGTTTTTGCTCTCAGCAGTGGTTGTGGTTAATCTCTTCTTGAGCGAGATTAATAATGCAGAAGTACCACACTGTTGTGAAGGTTGCACCTTGTGTCTTTACTTGCTTTTAAACAAAAGGTGTGTGCTTCTCATCTCTTAAAAACACCGACAAAACTGTTGTTCCAAGGACTGATTTACAGGCGCTTCCACTCTCCAAAGTATCTCTTGCTGTTCCTAAGTGCTTCTGCCATCTCCAAACTGAATTGGAGCAGCGTGGAGGGGAGAGAAAAAGGCTGCCCTTCCGGAGAGTTGTTGGGGCAAAATGCAGATTCTTGCTTTCAAACAGGACAGCTTATTTTTGGCTCTTGGCCAGTTTCCTGGGAAATGGACAGAAGGAAGCTTGATTTCTTATAGTCCGCTGCAGCTGGGCTTAGGTTTTAATAAGCGTACAAGCTTGATTTAAAAATAAATAAATAAAAAAGCTAGGAAGTTCAGCTTCTTGTCGAGTTGTCCATGTGCTTTGCAGCAGAAATTGAGTTAAGTCCTAAGTTAAGGATCGTGCTGACCAAAATGTCACTAACCCTACAAAACTTGGTGTTTACGTTAAATACAAGCAGGTAGTAATTTATGTAGTGAAAAGTGAATTCTGGAATGTGCTACCTGAGGAGACAGGTAGATGAGGAGGGTCAGAGAGGACCGAGATGGTGTGAATCCTGTCCATGAATGGAGACACCAGCAGGAGGAGGCAGGGATATTCTCTCTCATGTCTCTGGATACCAGAGGGCTGGGAGGGAAATGCAGTGGAAATTGGCCAAGCTCATGTGTGCTCCCCAAATCTGGTATCCAGCTCTCATTATCGTCACTGGTGACATGACCTTGAAGCCATCTGTTGGGAGGAGGGGGCATTAAGGGCCACAAAAAACCCCAAACAACATGTTTCTGGGTGATAAAAAATGATATAAAAGGACGAGTTGTGGGGTCAAGGGACTACAGTAGTGCCCCCAGATAAGGGGTGGGGGGACGCTCCCCCACGGATGGTCCTGGGCTGGGCAGACCTTTGGCATTTCTTAGGTCCTTATGAAGATGTAGCTCTTCCATTCCCAGCTCTCCAGCAGGGCTGCACTGGTGTTAGTGGTCTAGTTCCATTCTAAATCTGATTTTCAACTCTTTATTGTTTTTGAGGATTTTAGGTCCAAGCCGACATTCACGCTCTAAATTCTCATCTTGCCTGCAGTTTATGACAAGATTTTGTAGTAATCTGCTGGAAATTTCAGATTCAGAAATTTGAGCCAAAGTGACTTATTTTCCTGTCTTTTCCTGTTTTTCAAAGTTGCTTTATTTTGTAAAGGGCTTGTGTGTGTGTGATACATACCAGTACACGCATGTGTAAATTTACTGTTTACTATAAACTGTAATTGGCAAGAGTAGGGGTATAGCAAATTCAGAGTGAGAAACATAAAATACTGATACTGTATCCTTTAATTTATTACCTGTATTATCCACACTCTGCGTTTTCCACTCTGTTCTCTCTCCTTCACGAGTTGTGTTTTCACTAGACTGGCGTTTTCCTCCTCTGATGAATTAACTGTCAATTGAAGTTAGTGAGATAAATCAAAACAAATGGACACGCTGCTCCATATTGACTTTCTCACCGCCTGATCCCGAAAACCACTTTCTGAGCGCCGTGCCGCTATTACGCTCACTTGGTTCTAAGCAAATGTACAAGAAAGAAGGAGTTGGGGGAGGTAGGTGTTTAATAGCCATCAATTACGTTTTCACTATCTTTGTTTTATCTAGGACCTTGTCAGCAATGAGATCGGTGCCATTTACCTAGGAAGACGACGCTTGGCGTCGTGCCGGAGGATGAAATGTTAAATGTCTCTCAGGAAGCACACGCTGAAGTTCAGGTCTTTTAAAAATGTGGTCTTAATCTACAGCAGAAAGGAGGACTTGGAGTAAGCCCAACAGTTGAAGTGAAAAGGGGGACACTTTTCCACGGGTGTGGGCGATGTGCAGACACCCACCATCGTAGAGCAGAGAGGAGCCGGAATGAAGTGAGGGTTATTTACGTTTGCTGTGGGAATTTTCTGTCGATAATGACCTAGCCGTTGGGTGGGGGACGTCATGGTGCTGAAGCCTTGGCTTTTATCCCAAGGCAGCACAACTGTTTCTAGCCTGGCTTAGTCTACTTGTGCAAGCAGATGAGTGATGAGCAGGCGCTCAATAACGAGGATCATCTCTGTCCCCGCTTGGACACAACGCTATCTTAAAGACACTGATAAAATCGATCTGAAATCTGGACGTTTTAAAGACGGTTATCTCTTACAGACACGGCCCAGCTCTCACAGTAAAGAACACACTGCGTGGGTACAGGCCTTCATTTTAATGTCATCGAAGTTGTAATCGTGGGATGGAGAAGCGATTGATCGTTTTGAAATAACGAGAATAGGAAATCCATCTCTGTGTCTGAAGCGGGGCCGTGCAGCTCAAATGCCAGCCATACTCTGGCTGACCCCGGCTCCTCTGCGCGGGCTCAGTCATAAGAACAAGCATATGCCTGTCATACAGCAAGCCTTGAAATTCCTTTGTTATTTGTTTACTTGTATCTTAAACATCTGCGCCTTAATACTCGGCTTCTAGATCAACCAGATTATTTTTATTTTTTTCACAGCCATCACCTGGTTGTGTGTGTTTATGCCTTCTTGTGCGAGCGGCACCACGTTTAGCAGATAGATTTAACACCTTCTCACCTGGGAGAGATCTTGCAAACTTTAATTCAAGAAGTAAAAGGTTAAAAAAAAAAAAAAGCAAAAAAAAAAAAAAAAGCATTTGCAGAGGAATGGATGGGGGAAAGGGGTAAAGCCTCTCAGCAGTAGGTTAATTGGAGAGTGGAATACCAGTGTAGATGGGAGCACATAGTTTCCTTGGACAATGTGCTAAAGAACTGGGAGCTGGGAAGGACCAGCTGGGATTGTTAGTGAATTAGCTGAAGTCAGAAACTGCTGAATGGAGCAAAGAAGTAAAGGGGAAATGAAGGTTAGGGTATAATTCAGTCTAAATTAGGTGGGCCATTCACAATGCATAAAAGGGCTCTGAGCTTCCTTTCTTGGGGAAAATGGGTAGGAAAGCTCACTTTTATTTGGATGCGTGTTGAGTGGTTGATTTTAAGAATGTGCATACCTAGAGCCTACTTTTTGGAAGTGCATTATCCCACATGAGTTTGGAGGAAGCATTGAGAATTCCATGAGCCTGAAAGACAACAGATTTAGTAAGAAAGACTCACAACCCTCATGCTGCAAAAGCATGTCATTTCAATCTTTTAGGAAATGAAACAATTTCTCTTCATTTATTCTTATCTCTGCTTGTTATTAGTGGTGAAAACTCTGTATCTGATCACCTTGGAATCCTGGGTGCTTGAAATCCACTCTGGCTTTGGCCCATCTTTACTCGTTATTTTTGAGGGGATTTATTTTTGCATCTGTGTGCTTTTATTGATTTGTAAGATTTGTTTCGAAATGTTTATACCATTGAAAGTGGCGTGTCGGAGAGTAAATGTTCTTGGAGACTGTATTTGTTCTGCCTTAAATTATGAAATAGTAGGGGAGCCATTCTCCTGCATCAATTTAAGGTGTATTTCAGCATCCCTTGTCCTCACTGAAATCCTGGAAGAAGGAATGGATTTGCAGCACTCTTGGAGATAGCAAATTTTGACTATTTTATATGAAGTGGATAAAACCATTTCAAAGCTAAGGGTTTCTTAGAAGAATCTTCTTCTCCTTGTCAGAGCTTCCCCGTGTCTCTGTGACCCCAAAGAGTGTAATACCCCGGTGCACCATCACCCGAGTTCAGTTAATTCCTCTATGGAATGGTGTCTTTGGAGTGGGGGTAAATACAGACAACGCGCTGAAAGGCCGCGCAGGGAGCACGCTTAGTGCAGCATCGCGGAGGTGAACACAAAGAAACTTTGTGGTTACAGATGGGTTTTCTTTTTTGTGTTAAAAAACATTTCCTCCGGTGATCGCTGTCTGTGGGGTGTTGCTTTCTGGTTTGATGGGAAGAGTCTTGCTTCTGGTGTCGTGACGTTAGGTTTCTATGTGGACCTTCAAACTCAATTTGCTTAGTATCCCCCAGCAGTATATCATCCATTTAATGGCAAAAAATTAGAATTTTTCAACTTTGCAGAGATTTCAGAGCTCCTCAAGAGGTGGGGTTGCTCTGATCCGTGTGTTGTCTGAGAGTGCGAAGTGATGGTAACTCCTGACTAAGCCCTGTGGTTTTGGGGCTGTGCAGAGCAGACCTCGGCCACCGACCCTCAGCTCCACCGACAGAAAACACTTAATTTCTGTTTTAGAAACCGGGGTGATGCCAGAGATGCTCTGGGTATTATGAACCTGCCTGCAGAGACATTGTGCTAGGGCATTAATAAGATAAACCTGTCTGACCGTCGTTCTTCTGGTTTTATCAGATATAAAAAGCTGAATAAGGAATATATTACTTGGCTGATTTTATCAGTGGGGGATTCCAGAAGTGCTGTGGCCGGAGGTGGAACTCTTTCCCCCTCGTGCCGTACCTGAGACAGCCCGGGCTCCTTTCTGTGTTCTCTCTAAAGGCTTATGTCAAGCCCAGTCAATTTAAATGAGATTCAGAACTGGAACAGCAATAAGTGTTCAATCAAAGTATTTGATAAATCACTTAAACAATCTTGCAGATTGCAAATTCTGTAAATGCAAGTTCTGCACTTATTCAAAAGTAGTGAATGTGACAAGACTCGGAGACAGCAAAGTCAAAACAGCAGGAAGAAAAACTCCGATTCTTTGATGAGATTAAAATACCAGCAATTTAAGTGGCAAGCAGGTAGGACCGTGCTGCTCGGGTAGCTTTCTGAGCAATGCTGGAGTGCTTACGGGAGAATATACAGATGGGATAAAGAAGAGAAGGCTGATTTGATGATTGCGGCATAATTTTACCTTTACTTTGGGGTATGTGTGTTTTCCTTAATGTCCTGAATGGCATAATTTAGATGGTCAGGAAAGTTTTCTCTTATTAAATGCAATGACAGGTGACTGTAATTACAAAGTAGGAGAAGGGAAATCTCAACAAACCCCAGATTGCTTTGAATGCTAAACAATTTTTCTTTGGTTATTCAGGTTGTAGCTTGAGCTTCCTTGAGGGGAATTTATTCTGATAAGTGTCTCCACATAAAACCTGAAAAGTGTTGAAACAAACTCTTTGACTTGAAACTGGTTTGTTGCTGCGGCCATGAATGTGTCCAACTATATTCAATGATTTTTTTTCTATACAATTTTGATTATCTCAAAGAAATATGGAAAAAATTAAAGCCAATTTTTTACTCTTCCAGAATGAGACCATGCATTTTCTCCTTTGACCTTTTTCCTCCTTATTAATGAAAGAAGTTTACCAAATTCAGATGGGAGAGAGGATACACTTCTTGCCAGTACCAACACAAAGGCAAGGAGCAGGGGTCTTCATGGTTACCAGAAGGGAGATGATAAATTGGATCATTTTAGACTGTGGCAAGTGTTGATGTTCAGTGTTTTAGTCTAAAAAAGAGTTGTTGGTTGTGTGTGTGACTTATCCAAAGTTCTCTTATCATCTTTGTCCTGGTTTGTGATATTAGGGGTGGTTTTATTAGAGTCCTAGTGCCACGCTGTGGTTTACAGTGCATTTTGCTTTTTTCCACCATTAATGTGTTTTCAGTCTTCAGAAATCAGGAGTTTGATCCCTTTTTGCTAGGATTGCACTGGGAGCCAGTTCACCTGAAATTCCTGCTGGTCCCCTCCCAGGCATTTATGTCCAAGGACATTCGCAAGTGACTAATCTCTTTGTCTCCTTCCCCCAGTCTGTTTTACTGCAGAATTGTCTTAATTGATGCTTAAAATATGCATTTTGAAAACATATACATCTGTGCTCAGACAGCACAAGGCTTGATTCGTGAAAGGACTTAAGGACTTTAAGGACTTTGAGATTCTTGAATGAAAACTCCTGTACTACGGATCACACCGTGTGAAGTTGGGTGGGTTTGAATTACGCTGGATTTAAATCCATATATCTATATGGAGGTACCTATACACCTACTTACACCTCCCAAACAAAAAATGCTATAGAGTTCCTAGAGGTCTTTTCCATCTCTTCTGTGACAGGCTTGGTGTGACCTCCTGGTTTTGGAGGGGTTTTTTTGGAGGTTTTTTTTTTGAGTTTCAGGGAGTTCTCTCTTAGTTAAGCTTGTTTTCCAAAAGCTACCCAAATACAAATGGTTTTAATAAATTAGTAAAGATTTGCATTTCTAGACTAGTAGCTACTGAAATGCCTTATTCTAGTAAAAGAATTTGAGACTATGCTACAACGTACTTCACACGTGTGAATGCAGTTGTTTAAAAAATTTTCCCCTTCACTTGAAAACAATTTTTTACTCTTAAAAAAAAAAGGTAATTTTTAAGACTTGCTAGCAGTCACTGTTCTTTCTCCCATAAAATAGGTACGTTTAGCACGCTGAGCGCACGTTAGTCGACGGAAATCAGCAGCTGTAAGGATTCATCTAAAGCTACACGGTGTGTGAAAGGTGGAGTTATTATTTTAAAATCTGGATTTTCTTGTGTGATGCCCGGGCCTTTATTCCGTGCCCTGTCTGTGCTCTGTCTCGCAGACTGGCAGAGGCTCAGCCCCGGGTGTGCGTGCGAGCGTGTGTGTGCGTGCGGCTGTTGTTTCTTTCTTCTTGAAATGCTTCACCACAGTAGGCAAAAATGGATGAAACACGGAGAAAAGAGAGACAATAAATAGTTTCCTAACCTGGCCTGGATAATAGAGAAAGTTCGTTAGATTTATTAATCCTCATTTTCCTTTGGACTGTCAGGCTTAGAGTGACAGTAAAAAAGCTTGTGACGACTTTGGCTAATTTGCACTCCATTCACTTTCTCATGAAAACCCATCAGGATGACTGAAGAACTGCTCTGCAATTGACCTTATTCAATGGCAGAGTGATATACTGGGAAACAGGCCAGTTTTTACAATGCCGAAAAGAGCAAATTGGACGGAATCTTTGTTCCTCTCTTTTTTCCCCTTTCCTTTTTATGCCAGTCTTGCTCTAGTTAAGCTCTCTCATTTGTTCCAGCAGTAGCTCTAGGGCTCAGGTCACCCTCTGGGGCTGCCATTGCAGGTGATCACTGGGCTGCTTGTCTGGATGCGGGGAGGAGGGAGAAAGGGCAACGCTGGAGACTCCACCACGTGAAAAAGTCCAAGACGTTGCCCTCGGCCAGATGTTTGGGGGCAGGAGGCTGGTTTTGTCTCTGGGCACAGAAATCACCCGTGCTCAAACAGGTTGGGTGCATGGAACGGCCAGGAGGCCACCGACAGCCACGTGGGATAGTCTCCTCCTGCTCTGTGGTGGCTGCTGGTGGTGGTCATGGCTGGTGAGGGACAGGGAGGAGATTCCCTGCTCATCTGTGAAACTTTGCTGCTTTCATTTTACAGACATACCAGCAAAACCAGGATCTTATGCTCTCCCCAGGCGAAGGAAAAACGGGAATTACTCAGAGCGGCCGGGAGGCTGGTGGTGAGAGCTCTCGTGTGGGCTGTGGGGACAACTGTCCCCTTAAACGAACATTTAATGTTTTATGCAAAAGAGAGCAGCCATGAATGAGGGTCTGAGTCAGATTAGCACATGAACAGTCAATGGTCTGGCAGATACCGAATTTATCTGGAGCGGTGGAGAAAGGAAAAACGCTTTGAATTTGAGTCTGAGAAGTGGGCAGTTGCTGGTTTGGGGTGGATTCTCTCTCTCTCTCTCTCCAAAATTCCTGAAACTGCAGCTTTGTTCCCAGGTTTCATCAAGAGCAGTTTCTGTAAAGATTTCTGCCCAGTAAGTTATTGCTATTGATGCTTTTAATAGTAATAATTCCAAGAGGTGCTGTAGGTCCCGTCTGTCTGTACTGCTGTCCAACACGTGCTGGATTTCACTCCTAGAGCAGCAGGTTTTCACTTGGTGGCTTCAGTGTTTGTGATGCATCACCTTGTTTGAGGAAGCCCTCTTGAGGAATCGAGTGTGAAGCTCTGGAGACAGAGGTGGCCCTTTGGCTTGAGCCAGGAGGCTTCATCTTTCCTGGCAGAGGGCAGGATCCAACAGGGATAAGAGTTACTTGTTCCAACAAACGCTATTCAGTTCCACCTTGAAAGAGCAGAACAAGCAAACACTTGATGTGTCTTCCCCATGGTAGAAACAGAAAGCTGCCTGCTTATACCTTACGCTGTGTTGATGCTCTCACCATGTTTATCCGGATCATCCAGAGTCTAACCACGAGTGGTTCCTGGACGTGAGGGGGACAGCTCAGCATCTTGGCCACCTGGGAGTGGGAAGGACCCGCACTCGGTCCTGGAGCGGATGGGGAAGGGTCGTGTCTGTTGACCCTTCAGCCCTGGGCCCCTTGGCTGGTCTCTTTGGGGACAGCGATTCTGAGCAGCGGCAAGTCCTTTTGTCAGGAACTATGACCATGGGCCAACTGGGATGTCACCTCAGGGCTTATGTGTCTTCCCCATCCTCGGCCAGATGGCATGCACAGCATTTATTATTTGCCGCCTTGAAATTCGTATCGGGTTATTTAACGCTGGAAGGAAATCCCCGGTTTTGCTCAGGATATTATTTTCATTCATCTCCAATTCCAGGAAAGGCAGACCCAGCCTGTTCCCCCAGGCAGCGCTGTGCTCAGATTGGGGACCACCCCCCCAGTCTGAAGGGCTAAATAGAGGGGTAATGTTGTAATATTCTGTAACTACAACGCTCATTTGTCACACCTCAGGGAAATGGTTATTTTGCTTTCTTGTATTTTGAGACTAAATGAGAATGATTCCACGTGGTCAAACTGGTCTTTTCCTATCTCGCTCTGTAGAAATGTTACACGTAACTTCCAGAACTATCAAATCCAAGTATACTGTTCTTCAGTGAAAAAAACAGAGAAGAATGATAGTAAGTTTGAAGCAACAAATTTCAGATTCTCTTTAATCATATTTAAGTGTTTTTTTCTGCTACATTATCAAAAGAATTCTGAAGATTTTCTTTCTGTATGCACATGCCCCAAACTTTCAGCCAACCAAGAGCATCTTGGCTTTTCAGTGCATGAACGTTACTCTCTTGTGACCAGCATCAGTAATTCTGATTTATACACATGAGAAAATAAAATGCATCCTATTGAAATAATAGGATTTATTTGGAAAACTCTTCTCTCTCCAAAGTGGTACCAACCTAACCCTCCCCTAAAATCCAGAAAACCTTGATTTGAATGTTCTTTTTAAGGTCCTGCAGAAAAGGTTCAAAACCTCAGCACATTTAGGTTTTGAAAGCGAACCCGCAGGGTGGAGACGGAGGTATGTGCGGGAGAATAGAGGAAGCAACAAAGCTTTTTCTGCTGACGGTTCTGGGGGCAAACGTTCAGACGAAGGAAAGGGTTGTGTTGACACAGCGAGTCCTGGCGTGCCGGATAAACCTGGAGAGAGGTGGGATCCTCCCTGAGCCGCCCCGCCGTCACCGGTGGGTCCTTCTCCCGGCAGAAGAAGCCCCTCCATCGCGGCCGGGTCCCTCGTGGGGACGGCCCTGGTGGGTGGCTTCCACCGCTCGCTGTCCCCACGTACCGCCCAGAGTCACTGGCATCCTTCTCCTCTCTGTCATCTCCTTGCCCTCCTCCTTCTGGTGCCCTCAGGTCCTCCAATTTCCCCTTCTCTCTCTATCAAATTCTGCCCATGTCCGCACCCTCATTAATCAATGTCAAGTCACAGAGTGTACAACAAGGGCTGTATTCTTCAACTGCCCCCTCAGCCCTCATACATCCCATTGTTCCAAAAAACTGATTCAGATGGCAAGAAAACAGCCGATGCAGCACATAAAAGAGATGAGACAGAAATGAAAAGAATCAAGGAGGGGGAAAAAAAAAAAAGAAAAAAAAAAAAAAGAGGAGGCATTTTTTTCCCCTGAAACACTCGAATAAATACTCGGCAATGATAATTTAAATTATTCATACATTTATGAAAACATCCATTGAAAAGTGAAGTGTATGATGCTCTTTGTCTACTTTACTTGTCTCTTGTTTGTGATTAACCTTTACTGTAACTTGGGCTGGCAGTGCCACGGTCACAAAGACCAGGCTTTTCCTTCCATGGGAAAAAATGTTTCATCGTATCCAAATGAAAAATTAAGTGGAGGTATTTACTGCTGATGTGGCAATTTGTGGCAAAGCCTTAAAGATGCAGTATTATCCACGTCTGTAGTCCAAACACTGCCCATTAAAAAAAAAAAAAAAAAAAATTAGACAAAGCCAGCTTTTAACGGCGTGTTCCCTTACAGCGTAGTTTGACATAGATCCTACTTCCAGGACCATGACGTCCTTGGGGAGCCAGAGAGCTCGACAGCACGCAGCCATCAGGGTTTGGGGCACTCCAATAAGGAGAAGCTAAATACATATATATATGTATACACACACACACACACACATGTATACGTGTATATATCAACACATAAAACCACAGTTCAAACACCAGAAATGAAGAACAAAGCAACTCAGTTCTTTTAATTACAACTCCTATGAAGTGCAAACTCTGTAGGACTAGTGCATGGAGTGGCGTTGATAATTTCATCATCCTGAGAGGTCTGCACCCCGGCAGCCTGTGAAAGCCCAGCTGACGACTTCTGTGGCCTTTTAGAGAGACCTTTTTGCTCAGACTTTGCGGTCCCTGCCTCACTTTGGAAAACCTCAGTTTGCGGCAAGTTGAGTAGTAGAATGTTAAATGCCAATAGTGATAAACAGTCTAATATCAGGAATAACAACAACAACTTGAGAAGCTGTGTTCTTCTGATATATCTCTACAATTCTTACTTTTTTTGCAGTGACCAAGAGAAATATTCAAAGCAAAGCTTCTCTTAGAACATTTGTGTCTTGCTGGTAATTCATCAAATTTCTATCCAACTTCCAAACCAGAGAGGTCTGGATAATGTCATATAATTAATAGATAATCATCCAAACGTTTTTATTCTCAAGTGAACGTATTTAGTCCTGCAAATATGCATTTATGCCTTTCCATAACTGGTTGATTACGTGGGAGGGGGAGCCATTGTCTTGCAGTCAAAGCCAAGGGATTTGAAGCAAAGATCTCGTTACTCTTCTGTTGACTCCGCAGTTGACTCTGTGTGTGACCTTGGCCATGTCACTTACTCTCTGAATGCTTCACTTCCTTCTGTAAATGGCCGGGACAGGTTTGAGCACATGCAGAAAAGTGTGTCTGGAACTTGGTAAATCATTTTGAGATTTCCCTCATAATAGGTGCTGTTGGGTCTTGGCAATTGAAGCTAAAAGTGCTCTTCAGTAGTGGCTTTTGTGACGCGTTGTTATTATTATTATTATTATTGTGGCATCGTCTCGGCAGTTTCGCCGATTTTTTGATATGCGTTTTTCAGTCACTTTCCACTTTAGCATTTTGTCTTCTAGGTTGGTTTATTTTTTAGTTTTTCTACCTAACAATTCCTGCCCAAAGTGACTCTAAATTTTTTTCTTCGCCTCTATCTTGTCTGGGATTTGCTGGGTTTGTATTTTAATGCTGTCTCTGGATTTGTCTTTTGCCGAGGTGAAGCATGTGCCCTTGTTTCAACAGAAAACATTTTTAGTAAATCCACTAACGGATAAATCTACCAAGAGAGGCTGTCAGCTGTAGGATGCAGTATTTATATAGAAAGTGTGGTGGAAATCTGTATATTAAAAGAGGAAAGGAGCTGGAGCAAAAGTCCTAAATCAAACTGCTGGCAATAGACTGTCCTGGTGTGTATTTCTTGCTCGGCTGTGATTCCTTTTGCTTGGAAATCATCCAGAGCTTCCTGGCGCAGTGATCTGGGATACTTTTCAATCCACTGGATACATGGAGCAGTGGGCAAACTTCAAACAGTCTGGAGATTTTTTGGGGGGGGGGTTGGAGAGACATCCAAAATAACAGTTCCTTTCCTCAGCTGATTTGCATAAATCCTCCTTCCAACCTTTTCTGTCATTTCTGAGCAAGAAAACAGGCATCGGATCCCTCCCTCCCGTTCACACCCCAGACCAGATTCTTTGGGATCCATCAGCTGGTGCAGCTGATGTCCTACAGCATGTCCTACAGCAGAGAGCTCTGCGTTCCTTCTGTCAGGAATGGGCACACTCGTGGCCATGTCCAAATAGCCTATATTATTACTGTTATAATGTAATATCACTGTATTATACTAGTAATCTCCTGTGCATTCACACCCCCGAAACCACCCCTCAGCATCCCAGTGTTCAGCTTTGGATGAAGATGCTGTGATTGGGTCTGGTTGTTCTGAGGACAAAGTTGTCCCGTTACTGGACAGGGAGCCCTTACACCTCTTTTTTTTTTCTTCTTTTTTTTTTTCTTTTTTTTCTTTTTCCTTTTTTTTTCCTTTTTTCTTTTTTTTTTCTTTTTTTCTTTTTTTTTTTTTCCTGCTGGGCCCTTCTAGGTTGGGGAATTAAAAATATTTTCTCCAGTTCCTCGCATTAGAGTGGATTAGGAATAATTCCTGGACAACCCATTCCCTCCAGGGGCTGTTTCGGGGCCGGGCTCGGTGCGGGTCTGTCCCAGCTGATTTTGGGGGGCGGTGGCAGCGAGGGGCTCCCCCCGCAGCCCCCAGCACGCTCTGCCCATAGAAGGTCTGGGAGATGCCTTGTGCGGCTCCCTCCTCCCCGGCAGCCACCGATGCCGGGCTCTGGGAAGGTAGCCAAATGCCACCGAGGACACTGGAGCAATAAATCATCCTCCTTCCAACATCTGCAGCCCCCAAAGGCTACCCCCTCGCCGATGATGATCTCGCCTCCCACCCCCTGCTTTTTATCCTGTCCCTCTCTGACAAAACACCTATTGTCACAGCCTGAGTGAAGAAGAGTCCTTTTTCCTTGACAAAGGCCCTCTGAAGCCAAGTTGTGAGCTGCCAGAGAAGATGCCTATGTCTCGGCGGGGAGTCTATATCTCACTCTTTTTCTCTCTAGTTCATACTTTTTCTCTCTCACGGGGGTCACCCCGAGCCTTTCACTCTGGCTTCATATTCACATAAAGACATCAAGAAAAAGAAAAACCACACCAGAAAGAATTATTAGGCATGGCTGTCAAATGCTTTATGGGGGGGGGGTGGGGGGGGGAGTGTAGGGGGAAAGAACAGTAACTCTTTATGTGCTGGCATTGTTATCAGAGCTAATGTACGACGGCTCCAGGGCCGTTCGCAGGAACACATTAAGAATTACAGGGACACGTTGGACTAAAATATTGTATTTCGGCAAAAGGGCATTTTGTTTTCGTTTCCAGGGTTGTTTTTTCAGCAGGTTTCCCTGGGTTATGGGTGGCTCTTTCCTAGATCCCGCTTTCTTGGAGAACTTTTTTTTTTAATTTTTATTTGAAGAAGTCTTTCTTGGCTGCTGTTTGCGTGCCGTTCCTGGGCTGCGGCGTGGGTTTTGGGGATGGAAGAGAGGAGATTGTCCCCAGGCCGCTCTTGCACGTGAAAGGACTTTAAAAATCCAGCCACTGTCACCACCAGACCCTGCCCAAAGTAATAATATATATCTTCAGCGAACGGGCAAAGCTGCGTTTAGTGCAGATGAACTGAAAAATGGAAGAGGGAAGCATCTTTGCCCTCTCTCTCTCAGAGCAGAGACCCGAGCCAGTTGTTGCACTTTGTGGCTGTTTGGAGCCTGGTTCCCGTGTCCCTCTGCAGGCTGGGGGTTATGGAATTGCCCTTTTTGCTGCAGGTTAACACCAAAAAGCGTTCCCGACTCTGCTCCCGGTCTCTCTCCTCCCCGGGAGCTGTGGAGAGCTGTGAGCTGAAGGCTTCTCAAACACGTCTCCTGCCCGAGGTTCATCCAGATGCCAGGCAGCCCCGTGTATGATTTTAACCCTTCGAAGCCCTGCCCCTTCCCTTTGCGCGCTGGGCAGCGGGCACCCTGTGCCGGGCACAGCTTTAAGAAGATCCCGCTGCCTCGGAGAGGATGATAAATTAAAAACTTCATTTAATCCTCGGGAAGGCTGCGACTGTAAAGTTAACAGTCGAGCAACCTATTAAAATTTACAGTGCAAGGCATCAAAACAGAAGAAAAGTGCACATGTATAAAGTTTAAAGCATCCTTATAAAAAGCCGGAAACCTAACACTGCATTCCTACAAATTATTCCCTTAGCAAACATTTTTATTTCCAATTAGTAAAAGAAAAATTGCTAATTTGCTGCAGTTGGACAGGCCTGACGTCTCAATCTGCAAAGTGTCAGTGCTGTGAAAGGAAATGTTTCACACTGTGCTGGAGAGAGAGAGCGGCTCTAAAGAGGGTCAGGGCATCGGGCCCAGAAACCAGATTGACTGGCCATAGTGCTAAATTACTCACACAAGACAGACATTGTCTGCCGTGCCAGCTCCAGAGTACTCACTTTCTCATTCTTTCCCTTTTTTAGCTGGTGCTGGGGGGAGGCGAGGGGACGGAGGGTGCAGCAGGGTCCCATCCTCCCCTCCCGTCCCACAGGGGGACCCCCCACTGCTGTGGGGAGGGGGGAGATGTCCCCCCATCCATCCGTCTGTCTGTACCCACTTTGGGAACCGGTGGGTAAAAGCAGGCACCCCCTTTTACAGCACAGGCACGGGATGGGCTGAGGCTGATACTGTGCCGGGGATAAAGGCTCCGGCTGTTGGTGAACAGCTCCTTCAGACTGGATATTAGGAACAATTTTGACACGGAAAGGGTTATTAAGCATCGGAATGGGCTGCCCAGGGCAGTGGTTGAGGCACCGTCCCTGGAGGTGTTCAAAAGACGGGTTGACATAGTGCTTAGAGACGTGGTTTAGTGATGTGGGGGGTTCTTTTGTATGGTTTTCTTTAGTTGTTTGTTGTTTGTTTTGATTTTGGGGTTTTTTTTGTTTGTTTGTTTGATTGTTTTTATCAGAGTTAGGTTGATGGTTGGACTAGATGATCTTAAAGGTCCCAGGTCCCTTCCAACCTAGACGATTCTGTGATTCTGCATCCTTAACAAAGCCCAGTGGCACCCAGTAGCAGCCGTAGTTGGTTTTTATGGACAGTAGTCCTGTTCCCAGGTATTGCTTGTGTAGGTGGAACAGATTGGTGTGATGGGTCTCACCACGTGAAGAGCAGAGCCTCTGAGAGCTGCTGGAGGTGCCCACACCATGACAAAGGGGTGAGAGGGAGGAGAACAGTGAGGGTCTTGCAGGAGGTGGACAGCAAATACCAAATCTGCCTGTTTTCTGGGTACAGGTGTGGTTCTCGGTTTAAAATACCTATCTTGTATTTATTTCATGGTCTCATCAAGAGCCCAAACACTGCTTTGAGTGCGTTGTAATCCCTTCACTGGGGTGTAAATCTGGATTTTATGAAAGTCTTCGGTGATCTGAATGGTCCCCACTGACCTTTGAGAGGTTCAGGAGGCACCAGCTTTGATTTTTTATGACTTCACCTTGGTATTGTGCTGTCACACAGCTGGGACCTTGAGCAGAGCTGGGACCAGCAGGTTGTTTTATTAATTAAAAAAACTGAGATAAGGACCAAGCTCACCAATAATTACCACTTTCTAAATGGCAATGTTCTGATCTGCCTGTGGAAAAGCTTCTTGTAGGTTTGGTTGCTGTTACCCCCTTGCTGCTCCCACCCCACCTTTTGCTCTAATCCTGGGTATCGTGGGGACTTGAATACCTGATGGGACAGTGATTCTGAAGGTGTAAAGTGCTCGTAAACTTCAGCTATTCCTTCCATTCATGGTGATGGGCAGAGGGTTGCAGCACTGGGATGTGTAATGGGGACAAACTTTGTGTGTTTGAAAGTACATTTTGTTTTTCAAAGATATTGATACCTCTTGTAGAGTGACTTCAGTGTGCTACAGTGACATCTTATTTCTCTTTCCTTTCTACAAGGCATCAGCGTGAGGCAAGCACCACTTTATTTGTGCTAAAAATCTTACGTGTGGGCACAGAATTCTGGTTAATTTGGTGGAGGAGACTAATTGTCAGCAGCAGCTTTGGGTTTTGCCCGGGAGGAAGCTCTTGCACCTTGACACAACAATCTCCGCGGCCCCTTTCCCAACCAGACAGGTTCTGGGTTTCTTTCTGCTGATAATCCCTTCAGGACCTTTGTTTTCTGATAAAACTAGATTCCGCTGGAGAAACCTAAACACATTAGAGGCTCCACGACGTCCTCCCCGAGCTCCTTAAAACCTGCCCTGGGATTTCCTGTGCGTTAAACAGAGCAGGTCCCGCTGCAGCACCGTCCCGTCGGGCCCTCACGGTTATTGCTGATAGCTGAGTACAGCTGCCACGATAAGACAGGAACATTTTCAATGTGTCCCTACTAAAAAAAAACAAACAAAAAAACCAAACAACCCACCCGCAAAACCCCTTGCCTTTAGTCAGATAATGGTTTCTTTTGGTCAAGAATGAAGATGCTGTTCCTCGGAGCCAGCTGCTTCGCTCCCCCAAATCTCAGCAGGCAGTTATTTATGATCTGATACGAAAACAGTACTGTTTAGTTGATAGGAAGAAGGGGAGAGAGAAAAAGCAGTGTATTTTGGGTTCCAGGTTGGAATGTTTAAAGAGCGGGAGGCCAAATCCGTGCGATGCTCGCTGCCAGACCAGGGAGCTCCAGCTCCTCTTGCGTGAAACCGAGCCCATCAGCCGGTCCAAGAGTTAGTTTCCTTGGAGGAGGCACATTCTAGCATCTCGTACAGGAAGGAAAGGAAAAAGGAGAGAGTGATTCAAACTTCTGGGAGGATTTAGGAAGTTTTTGTTTGGGGCTGGGTGGGGAGATCTGTGAGCCAGTGTCTGTGCCGGAGTGAGTAAGCGACCGCAGTTACCATTTCAGTTTTCCTTCCCTGGGGCAGAGCTTTGCCCCATACAATTTGAAAAGAAAGTTTTAGGGGAAAAAGCAGGAAGTGCTCAGAAAGTTCTTTTTTTTTTTTTTTTTTCCTCATTGTCCTACCAATCTCATCCTGTCCAAGGGGTGAGGAGCGTGGCTGGTGGTGGATGGAGCTCCCCCGGCTGCGGGGCTGGCTTGGCCCGACCCCCTCAGTGTGTCCCTTCTGCCAGGAGAGCGTTTGAGGACAATCAGTGCTGAACTTCTTTGCTTTGAGGGGGGCAGAGCAGCCTGCTCTGGTGACCCTGCTCTGGCAGGGGGTTGGACTGGGTGATCTCCAGAGGTCCCCCCCAACCCCAGGTGGTTCTGTGAAGGGAGCGAGACTTTTTCATGGTTCGAAAATTTTTCAGGGTGAAGGAATTTGGTTATTTCTCAAGTCAAATGAAATAAAAGGCACCAAGTCCCTGTGAGCCACTTGGTCATTTTTTATTTTTTTTTTGGGTTTCCTCATCAGCTGGTGAGAAGGGAGCGCTGGAAGCAGGAGCCGGGAGCGATGCGGGGTGTGCGGGGATGGGGACCTACACCCCATGCCAGAAGAAGTGGCAGAATCAGCCTGGACACCGTGTTCCTCCTGCCCTGGCTTTTTTTCCTGCCTCCTGTAGGCCTGGAAGCCCTCCAGGGGTTTCCATGGGCAAACACTTTCACCTCTGGGCCCTGCTCCCATCAACACGGGCACATTCTGTCAGTGCTCCCCCAGAGCCTTGCTGTGGATTTGTTTCCCTACATCCAGGAGCTCCTGGTGTGTCCTAAGGAGAGACCTCGGTCCCTTCCATCATATGGGGTTTCCTGCCTTTTTTTTTTTACCTTCTTTTTTTTTTTTTTTTTTTTTTTACTTGCAGGCCGTTAGTGTCATCCTTCAAGCCAAAAAAAAAAAATGCCTTCATGTTCTCTCCAAATTGTTGCTATAATTGCAACCGTGCGTGGCCACAGAGAGATCCTTTGGAAACCAGATGTCACATGCTGTAACCTCTGCTGCAGGGGCAGTGGCTGCCCACAGGAACTTCACAGGATGTATATTTATCTTTTTGTGGAAATAGCCCCGATGTTCAGAACCAGCTAAGCAAATTGGCCTTCGTCTGGAGTTTTAAGAATTTGTCCTAATTCCCTGTTGCTTGTGGTTTTCCTCATACTCCTTTTTTCTTGGCGAGCCTCACAGTTCAGTAGCCCAGCGTTGGCTGTCCCTGGTGTGTGGCTGGTGGCTGTGAGGACACACGTGTCCAATGTGTTCCATGGGAACATGTTCCAGCGGCCGGAACCTCCAAGTGGCATTTCTGCTGAAGCCTCCTCTTTGGCAGCCAGTGGAGGTGGCTTCTCCGACCTGCTCTTTCAGGTCAACCAGGGATGGGGCCAATACTCTGAAGAGAGACCTTTAATAAAACCCGGGGGGTTGTTCTTCTGAGCTGAGGCCCCAGAGGGATGCTCTGCTGAAGCCGAGCCATTGACTTTTCAGGTCGGGGTACACCAGAAACTCGTAACCGGTATGTGTCCTAGTCTGATGACCAGATTTAAACCTGGATGATTACATTCTACATTTTCAAGTGCAGCCAATGCTACCAAATGGAAACGCTACCTAAATATTTGCTCCTTCTGCAGGGTTGCTTTGGCTCATTAGATACTTGCTGTGGTTCCTCTCTGGAGTCGGTCGCTTTTCAGATCATGTTTAATAGGTTCCTGTAGATGCAGAAACTCTGGAGCACTTTGGGTTTTGCCAGGACGGAGGGAGCATAGAGCAAATTAATAATAGTTCCGACCTGAGCTGGACGGATTTTGGTTTTCTGTTTTTCTTCCTTGATTGTTTGGTTTTTTTTACTCGGAGAGCTCTGGTAGTTACAGTGGAGGGGACAGTTCCACCTCTGCCAGATAAGCCAGGCTTCAAAGTCTGAACTGATGTGTGTGTAATTCTGAGCTTACTGGGGTCAAAGGTGTTTGCATCCGAGGAGGAGTGACAGCCTTATTATTGTTAAGGTTAGGTCTAAGGAGCCTGAAACGCAATTTCTAAATGCTAGAGACTGTGTGATTTGGACATGTCACCTAATTTCTGGTCTCAGCCTTGTCTGTAAAATTGGTAATCCTCCTCTTTTTCTCTTCTCACCCATTAAACTATTGTATTTACTTGTTTCGTGAGGTCTTTTAGGCAAACTCATCCTTGTCTTTTCTGTATCAGGCAGCTCCATTGGGCTTTTGTCCTAACAAGTGGTGGGAAACTTGGCCAGGCCTGGTGTCACACTGGGAAGTTCAGCCCCAGGTTCCCTGAGGTGGTGCTTCCCCATTGCTTGGGAATGTCAGGTGTGGGACACAATGGAGGGAAGTTTGTCCCTGTAGGAAATGTAAAGTCATTGGCCTATCAGCACTGGTTTATTTTCCCCATGGAAGTGGTGGGGTTTATTACTGAGATTCTCCAAGTCTACCTGCCTGAAGATAAGTTTTACCTATTTTTCTTCATAGCTAGCAAGAGCAGTGCGTTAGGAGAATTATGATTTTTCTCACGCTAATTTCCTGCTTTTCACAAAACATGCCAAGCTTGCTGAGACTGTTCCTCGTTTTGAGCCAAATTTGCTTTTTGAAACAAACTGAAACGGACTGTGCTGTGATTTGGGGAAAGAGCAGCAGCGGAAGGTGGAACTGGGTTTGCCCATTTCTCTGGTAAATTATCAGATAAAGGTCAACTGGTGTCACCTTAACCATGATGCAGCCAACAAAAGCCTGGTTTGTGAAGCAGCTGCTGATTATCATTGGTGAGCAAACGTCTTTGAATTTTATAGCTCCTGTTATCTGAAACTAATAAAAACACAATGCCAGTGACGAGCCGAAGGTCATCTCATCTCTCCGTTGAGGTGGGTAGTACTCAACAAAGCTGGAGGTTACACACGCTTTTGGTCTAATGTCATCTGTAAATAAAAGTTTTTGAGCGAGGGGCGTAGATCAAGGATGTGTTCTGTCCTTAATTAACACTTCAACAAAAGTTTTCCTTTTCTATTTTCACAAATTGCTTCCTAACCTCCCTGCTCCAGAAGATCCCAGAATCCAGGTAGCGTGTTTCAGTCGGGATCAGATGCCATTTCACTGGGCTGGTTGTGAGCCACTTCTGAAAAATCAGATTTAATAGAAAATCTATTGAAACAATCAAGATGCTCACCTTTCAGGGAAGCCATTGTGCCAAGTGCAACGTAAAGAGACAGCAATAAATCACCGTGCTATGCACCTCAAATAGATAATCAATTTAATTGAAAGCATCAATAATCATAGTTTGACATTTATTGCCCTGTGGATGTTTTATCTTTTAGGCTAGGGGACAGCGGGGCAATGATGAATACCAGTTCTGCCATGGAACACAATTATATGGTGCAAGGAAAAAGATTTTATATTCTGGAAAAAAAAAGCCGTCAAATTCATAATTGAACCAGATAGCACGAAATCTGTGAGAAATAAGTGCATATAACTCAAAGGTGTGTAACTTGCATTCCAGTGATGTGGCTCGTGAGATAATTTTGCAAGTGCTGCTTTGTGGGTTCTAAGTGACTTAAGACAGTGATTCTGCAGGGCCAGATCTCCCTCTACAGAATATCATCTTCTTTCGTGTGTGCATGAGAGAAAACCAAAAGTAAGGCTGGATTCTTCCTCCTTTGCCTGTATTTTACCATTTGTGCTCGCTTGGTCATCCCGTTATGCATCCCCAAAGGTGAAAAGCAGTGTAAAAGGTGCACGGGTTGTATGGGCAGAAGGCTCAGAGAGCAAAAGGGGGGTGGAAATGTTCTCTCATGCTTATTTTCCAATGAAGGAGGAATGCTCCTTTTCACCCAAAGGACCATTCCCAGGTGGGATGCCCCAGAGCAGCATCAACAGGGGCTGAGCTCTGTCTTGAGGTTCTTTGGAAGCCCCTGAGCTCCCGACACTGACGCTGCCTGGAAGGGGGTTTCAAGAATGTGAAAACCCCAAACTTTTAAAACTTTGAGTTGTGGAAAAAGTTATTATCTGTATTAGTCTATTATCTATATTAATATATATCTGTAGTAAATCATCTGTATTAGTTTGAATCATGCGCTGCTTATGCATCAGCCAAAGCAGGTATTTTACCTTTTTTCATGTTTGTTTTTGAACACTCTTCCTTAAATAGCTATTACTCTCTGAAGAGCAAATTAAACTCTTTGTTTAATTTAAAACTTTCATCACCCGGAACAGCCGGGATACGCTGTTGTAAAGTTCACTTTTCACTTTGTATTATTTGAACCAAAACATGATTTAGAAACCGTAGAGACTGGCAGATAGTGCCACTGTCACTGCACTCCTGGCAGAAGTGAGAGCACAAAAGCAAGTCTTTTGAAGGTGAGGGATCAATCAAGTTGAGCTTCTCCTGTCCCGGCTAAATGTCAGCTGGGTTCTTGCTTTGGGTATAATTTTAATGTTTTTCTCACCAAAGGGCTGAATACCTGAGTTAGGGGAGAAGGACACACAGTTGTGAATTATAAATTTACAGTCAAATGGACAGCTTTGGCCGTAGCAAAATAAGTAATTACATGATGTAGTATGGCTCCTCGTGGAACTGCCTGAGTGATGGCACAACCTACGGTACGATAGAGGACGGACGGACGGACGGGCACTGGGAGTTGGGCTGCTTTTGCAGGGCTTGCTTTGCTCTTTCTCCGTCCCACCAGGCGCAGGGTGTCGGGGAAGACAAGAACCACGTTTACGAGACTGTTAAACCGCTGTTATGTTATTCCCACAAAGCAGCAGTTTCCTCGATGGCACACTCAGATTATTTGGCGAGTGCGATAGGATCTCCTAACTGTGCTCAAATCAGTGATTATTTACTTTGGGTTGGCAGTTAAAAAAATACTTTACTTCATTAAACCCTCTTCTGTGGCTTGAATACATTTTGTTTCCAGCATCTGGGTACGTTATGGACACTTCTTTGTCTATAATCTGTCGGTGGTAGTTTTTAAGATATAAACACAAATGCTATTTGGCAAGCTGGTGTAGGGAGCCATCTTTTAACCTCAATGTTCCTTTTGGCACAAGATTAGAAAACTCCTTGTAATCGATTCTTAGAGCTGGATCTCCCAAGATTTTCTTCAGAGCTCTGCTTGGAGTGTTAAATAACAATGAGGGCTGTGTGTGCTTCTCAAAACTTTTAATGAAAAAAAAGAAAAAGTCCTGAAAGAAACTCCAAATGTCGAATCCATTTTAATTCTGGTAGCAAACAGCTGGAGCTATTAAGGATAAAATAGGGAATTAAAAAAAAAAAATCTAATAGCCCGTTTCCTTACTTCAGGAAAGTCTTCTGCAGAGATTTCAGAATTTTCTGAGCAAACGCTCTGAGAAGTAGGACGTCGCTTGAAGCTTGTGGTGAGAGGTGGGGAAGCGTTTTGGCAGGTGTCTTTTTGAAGTGGCCGGTTCTGCGGGCTCTGTGCTGAGATGTCTCTTCAGGAGAACGTGAGCAGACCCCTAACGGTCAAGTTCTCCGACCCCAAGAAATGAAGTACTCGCGGTATTTCAGTGCTCGTTTCTTTAGTGATCCGTTGGCTCCGTTAATCAGGGTTCTGCCAAGGGAAGGGCTCGCCTCTATCTTGGGGAATAAAAGCCCAGTTCTATCTTGGTGGCCAGAGTGGTCCTGGTGGAGGAGGTGGGTGCTTCTGGTGCTCTTAATGACCAAAGCTCATTTGCTGCAGCATCGTGTGCCGGTACCGGAGAGGTTGTCCCAGTTAGCTCAGAATGAGCTGAAATCTGCACATTCCTCCATCTTTGAAGTTCTCGAGAGGCTCAGTTCATCCTTCCACTTCTATCCAGGAGGTTTTAGTCTTCTCTCCCAGGAACTACTTAAAAAGCCTTTGAGAGGCTTTGGAGGGATTTACTCTTAAGGTTCTATCTTTTCTAGAAGCTTTCTTGGGAAAAATGCCAGATATCTACATAGATAAAAGCTCTTTCTCTCACTCTTGAATTTTTTTTACTACATTTGTTTTTGGAAATGGGACCAAACCAACCAATGCTCTTGTAGCCATGAAGTGTTATGTCTCTGTAACTGTTTTGTGTACTTTAGGAAGCGAAACCCGCGTGCTTCTGCTAAGCTCGTGATACGCTGGCGTATATTTATTTTGAGAAGTGATCCATATTCACTGCTTACACAGATGCTCTGAAGATTAAACATTACCTTAGGCTTGATTTTTTTTTTTTTTTTTTTTTTTTTTTTTGCTTGCAGTTGTAATTCTATGATTTGTAAGTTCCTGGAGGGAGCTGCTTTACAAACCAGCTCCCAGTGAAGCTCTGCACACTGGAGGTGACGTTCCCTCCAGAGCAGCACTGGAGTCATACCCAGCCCTGTTGGATTGTGCCCTTGAGCACTCGAAACGCAGATTTCTACCTGTAGGAGACATCAGTAGCCCAAGAAAAACCCAGAAACTTATTTCCGTTTGGGCTCCCTGAATTCCTGTCTCAAGAAAATGCATTGAAATTGCCACCCACTCTCTGTCTGGCTGATTAAATAAAATATTGACCTTTTCCAAACACAATATTATCATTCCAAGCATAATATTATCCAGTTCTGTCTGAGATTGTTTCTACAGCTCTTAAAAGGGAACTCACCTGGCACCCCCTATCAATTCAGATAAACCAGCACTGTGTGCTTTTTAAATAAGAAACTGATTGTGCCCGTGTCTGAAGTTATTCCATAGAATAATTCCCTGTTAGCTTTTCTTTATGGAGAGTGTCATTTGCTCAGTATTACTTCCGAATAAGGGGAGACAAAGTGCCCTTTTCTGTCCTTCTGTTGTTCTCGTTGTTCAGGCAGAACATTCCTGCAGGGAATTCCTCTCCAGGTTCCCGTACCAACTCGGGATGTAAGCCCTTATTCCTTCTTTGAGTGGGTCTTGAGGACAAGTGGCCTGTGCAATAGCAGAGGCTGTTCCGTGTGGTCAGCAGAGATCACACCACCGACCAAACACACCAGTTCAGAACAAATCACAGAATCACAGAATCTTCATGGCTGGAAGGGACCTTTGAGATCGTTGAGTCCAACCACACACACACAAAAAAAAAAAAAAACCAACCCAACACTCTCAGGCACTAGAGCATGCCCTGAAGAGCCACGTCTACACATTTCTCAAATCCCTCCAGGGATGGGGACTCCACCACCTCCCTGGGCAGGCTGGTCCAGGGCCTGACCACCCTCTCAGAAAAGTCATTCTTCCCAAGATCTAATCTCAACCTCCCCTGCCCCAACTTCACACCATTCCCTCTGCTCCTGTCGTTATTCCCTTGGGAGAAGAGGCCAACCACCACCCCTCTACACCCTCCTTCCAGGGAGTTGCAGAGGGCAAGGAGGTCTCCCCTCAGCCTCCTCCAAACTCAACATGCCCAGTTCCCCCAGCCTCTCCTCATAGGGCTTGTTCTCCAGACCTCTCACCAGCTTGGTAGCTCTCCTCTGGACACACTCCAGCCCCTCAATGTCCTTCCTGTAGTGAGGGGCCCAGAACTGAACCCAGCCCTCGAGGTGAGTCAATCCCCTCTGGTTTAGAGCCCATGAGAGGCTCCTCATATCTCCGGTTTCTCAAAGACTTATTTCACTCAATCAAATGAGAGTTAAGTGATGCAAACTTCCTTCAAGCTCTCCGTGGGGGCTGCTCTCGTCACCATTATCTCAGTCACCATAGATTAGATTAGACACCAGAAAGAAATTCTTTGGTGTGAGGGTGGTGAGACACTGGAACAGGTTGCCCAGAGAAGCTGTG
>JAOQGH010000008.1:1242575-1252889 GCA_025769975.1 Gallinago jamesoni | reverse complement strand
GTGGCAGAGCCCTGGCAGAGGCTGCCCAGGGAGGTGGTGGAGTCTCCTTCTCAGGAGACATTCCAAACCCACCTGGATATATATGTTCCCGTGCAACCAGGTGAACCTGCTTTGGCAGGGGGATTGGACGAGATTATCTCCAGAGGTCCCTTCCAACCCCATGTGATTCTGTGATGTGCTAGAGCTGTTGTAAAATACAGAATGGTGTAGGATTCTCCCTATTTAAGACCGGAGACGTTGTTGTTGTGGCTGAGCTTGGGGAGATTTACCAACATTTCTGAAGTTTATATATCGGTCCATCTCTGGGCATGGTCAAAGGGAGTCCAAGAACTTTGTGCCAAATCCTCAGCTGCAGAAAACCAACTTCCTTGATTTTGTCAGAATCAAGTCAACTTAGCCAAGAGAAGCCTTGGCCCATGCTCATTTTACCTTGGGTTTCCTTGCGTTTTGATCTCTGTTACTTGGAGCTTTTTTTCCTGCTCTCCTTTGGTAGCCAAAATACATTGCCTGCGCCCAGAAGTCTTGAGTACCTTGACCCAACCTGGCACTTGAGTATGTGTTTAATCTCAGGTGTCTGAGGTCCCCACTCATCTCACTGAAGCTGCTCCAGCAAGTCTGGTGTAGAGTGTGTTTGTCCTGATGGGGCTGCCCAGTCTGAGAGAAGGTTTAGGTACTTGACCTCCCCAAATGCCTGCTGACCCAGACCTAATTGGAGGTGGAACACAGCAGCGTTTTAATGACTTGTGTCACCACACCCCTGTTGGAGGAGCAATTAAAGAGCTTCCTGGGTGGCTGTGGGAAGTGCTGGGGTACCAAAGCATCCCTGCCCCACCATCAGTGATGGGGCTATTGGTGTGAAGTTCTTGGCTCAGCACCTGGCTACAGGAGGCCAGAGCATCTGTCTTTGTGAGGTGGAAGATGCCTCCAGCATCGCACAGGGATGCTTGGAGTGCGGTTGTCATCAGGCCTGTCTCTGTCCCCATCCCTGGTGGGGCACTGGCCGCTGGCTTGGGTCACCCGCTCCAGAGGCACTCACTTTTGGAGATCCCACAGGTCCATCCCCTTAGTGCCCAAACTCTACAGCACCTGCCATTTGGGAAAGAAACGCGTGTTTTCATCAGCCAAATCTAAAGAAATCATTTCTAGAAGCTACAGAAAACCTTCACTTGTGGGAGAATATAATGGTAGTTCTGGTATAAACCTTCCATCTGACTTCCAAAACGTCTGTGTCGCTCTGTTGCAGTTGAGAGTGTTGGCCTTTAAATATAATAATAATGATAATAAAAAAAATAATAATAAGTATTATTTTATAATATTCTTAGTTGCAATCCAACTTAATTTTTTTCTCTCTTTTGTTTCTTCATAGCAAATACTGACTGATCCCGAGGTGGCCTCCCAGGAGGGCAATATAAAAAAGGTAGGATATGGATCAATCTTATGCAAGGCTTTTGTTTCTGTCTGGCTTTGAAATACACTTTTTCCTCTACTTCCTTCTGAACAAAGGCATGTATCGGAATAGCGTCGCAGAGGTTGTCCAATATTAGCTGTTGCTTTTTTGGATTAAGCATTGTGGTTCTGTTGGCATATTTTTCTGTCTTTTTGTGATTCCAGTATTTATGAAAAAGAAAATAACAGTTTGAAGTGTTCCTTGATTCAGCTGCAATACGAACCGCTACCAGTCCAAATCCAAAAACCTCATTTACCTCTTTTCCAGTAAAAGAAAATGTTGGTCCTTTGTTAGAAGTGCTAAATTTTTAGAGGTCGCTTCTCCATGTAAATGTGGCTTATGTGAAGTCCAAGGGAAAAGGGAAGAGATCTCCAAAAGGATAAAATTTAACTCGTATGATGCATTACTGGTGCTTTTCATCACATTGCGATGCTTAAACTATAATACTGACCAGAGAAAAATGTGTTCCAAATACAGCCCAGCTGTATAAATGTCTTCGTAGTCGCTGTGAGGCAGCCTCAACACTACATATTTCAGTAGCCAGTCTGCTATTTGGGTTGGGGTTATTCTCAGTAGCACTAAAAGGACGTTCTTTCCGTGGCCGTCTTTTGGTTAACGGCTTTGCTAAAGGGAAGCGTGAGAAGCCACATTTGGTTATACCCTCTCGAGATGTCTGGACGTAGCGTGTCCCTGTTGAAATAATGAGCTGGCTGTAATTCTTTTCATATGCAATTGTCTTCTAATGGGTACTCGCAGTCCTATTCGTAAAATACGAGTTTTTTCGAAGTGGAACATATTTTGAATTGGAACTTGCAACAACTGCCATTTTTATTCATCCATTTAAACGAGCTTCAGTGCCGTTTCTTAACTCCGAAAGCTAAAAGGAAACACTTGTTCCACTCTGCCAAACAAAGTGAAATATAATACTGGTTGGGCTCCAAAGTTAGTTTGGGAAAAGATATTTAGACACGCGTCCGGTATGGACCATTCTAGCTTTACCACGTCAAGCAAAAAGAAGCTTTTATTTTAGAAAGCCAGGCCACCGATACGGGACGTCCTTTGACCATCCAATGACCTTGCAGAGGACCTATCGCAGCTCTGCTGAACTTTTTACCTTGTTCATCTCCATAACTCATTTGGGGTTTGTCTCTGCCTCTGTGGGATCCTTTTGTCTGAAGGGACATGGTGACAAGGTGGCAGGTTCTTATTATCACAACGCACTTATCACAAGGATGGGGGAAATTCTCCATGGCTCGGGACGGCTCAGCTATTCCTTTTTCAGTCTTTAATTACAATATCACAATGAAATCCTACATCCTGACCTCGCAGAATCCACGCTACCCTGAAGAGAGCAGGCTTTGTGGAAACAAGGGTAGAAGGAAATGTTAGGCTGGTAGCTTTAGTATTCAATACATGGGTTTGTATTTAAACTTCATTACTTTTATTTCAAAGCAGAATGTTGCAAAAACCGTGGGTCTTTGAAAAAAATACTGCATCCTTAAATATTTTCCTGTACGGCAGGTATAAAACTGGACAATTACGATATTTGACAAGGGGGGAAGGACCCGCCTTCCACTTCTGTCTTTTAAATGCATTGTGGAGAAGCACCAGTGGGAGTTTATGAGGTGATAAATTTATTGAAGGATGGGCAGTGGGGTTTTACAGCGGGGGTAAAGGAGGTCAAAGCAGTAAGGTAAAGAGTTCAAGTCTAAACTTTATGGCTTGTGAAAAGACTACTGCTAGACAGCTTTTCAGTCAGAAGAAAATGCAAAATAAAGAATGAAAAATAATTCCGTACAATTTTTTGTAGTATTTTAAAATTGTTTGTAAGTAGTACTCTAGCATTTTGCTCCAGTGGTACAAAAACCCTCTTGGGAGAAGATTTCCTTTCCCAGCCTCTCTAAATCATTCAGTTGTCATATCCCTGAAGACACAATAGTTGAGATTTGACTTCAATTTATTCCTGTTCCTTCGGAGATGAGTTGGTGGTGGGAAGGTGACTGCAGACAAGTGTAATGGCAGTGGGTGGGCTCATTTAAACTGGGAGAGAGGGAAGTCACAGCCAAACTGAGGGACCATCGTTTCCAGAGGCTCCTTTGACTGACTGTTGTGTCACAGGGTCAGAACTGGATGGTAACAAGGACTAGAAGGAGAAGACAAAAAACAGGATGCAGACAAAATCTGTAAAAATAATAAAAGCAAAAAATAGAGCAGGGAAGGGAAGCGTGGTATGGAGGTACCTCGGTGAGAGGTATGGAGAGATGCACAGGAAGCAATCCCTGCTCTAAAAATTGACCCCAATATTATTTCTGCCGTTAAGCTGCCAAAAAAAAAAAAAATGCTTGACAAGGTAACTTTTGATAAACTAAAAGGCAGTGAAAAGTCTGAGGATGCAGCACAGCAGACACTATTAATATATATTAATATATTCCACTATTGTATAATAAAGCAGGTCCTTTTTTGGCTTGGAGCAAAGCAAGAAGTATTTTCCCACTGTGTCCAGTATGGTTCAGTTTGTGTGACTGTCATTTCTGCTGGGAGCACTAACACCAGGGAGCTGATTGATTTGTTTGGTGGTGGTCATCTCACAAGAATTAAGATTTCTGGCAATGTTATTAAAGGCTCTAGATCCTGGATCCTTTTTCTGTAGCTGGAAGTGTGCTGTGCCACAGCCTAAGAGTCCTACCAAGTTTCCCTTTTATCTGCTTTGCTTGTTGGTATTTAGTTTAACTTGCACAAATCAGCACAAATCCACATCAGCTCCTCACCCTGTTTCTTTGATTTTAAATAATCGATCGTGCAAATAATGCTAAAATGGGAGATGGACACGTTTTAGTGAACTGAATGCATATATTCAGAGGTGGGCACAGATGTATGTCATACCTGTGGGCTCTTTGTCCCATATTCCCAAAACGTCTGTTTTTCCAAGCCACCTTCCTGCAGCCCGTTTATTTTCCTCAGAGAGCAGCTCACGTGCTCTGTCGCTCTGAATTTTCTAAGCTTCCCCACTGCGTTCAATACCTTGGAAAAATGGGCTTGTTACCATTATCTTCATTGTCATTTGGGTTTAACTTTGAGAGGGAGATGAAGGATTGAGACTTCCTCCGGCAGGAAGCGGGGCCAGTGTCCATTACAAGACACCTTTTTTTTTTCTTTTTTTTTTCCTTTTTTTTTTTTTTTTTTTCTTTTCCACGGAGAGATGCCAGGTGTATTTCTGTCTCCTCTAAAAGTGACTTTGGAGGATGGTTTGGGGCTGGAGTTGAAGGAGGCTCGGTGTGTGTGCCCTCTGGACGGGCTGTTTGTCTGGCTGCGGTGACAAGAGACCTCGGGGACTTCTCTCTTCTGCAGACTCTCTATTTAGTTTCTGTTTACTTAGAGGGAATAGCCTGAGGGGCTACTGGAGAGAAAACATCTGTGGGAGATAATCTATAGAGTTATCTATCTATCACTCTTGTCGACCCTGTCTCCCCTGAGAGCAAGCTGAGAGACTTGTAATAAAAAGGCATCGCTGAAGAGGCTTTAGGGACAAATAAAGAGACATGTTAAGGGCCAGCTGAAAAAGGATAGAAGACATTATTAAAGCTCAATAGCCGTCTTATCAAAATCCAATAGGATAGGCATTTGGCAAAAGGCTTTAAATTTATTCTTTGACTTTCTGGAGAGCTTGAATTTATCCATTAACAAGAATGTACTACACAGGGAGCGGGAGATGCTATCGGCTTCAAAAGGGCTGGATTCAATCTGGGATTGTACAAAACAACAACAAAAACTGAGGACAAAACCAATTTTTCCCCCTGCTTTGGCTGACTTCATAGTTACATTGCAAAATACTAGAAGCTGGTAATATATAACGCCGGTGACACTATAAACTAAAAGTAATTTATTCAGCACGGTAATGTATCCTCTACTTCCAAATCACAGATTTATGTTTTTTTAAAGAAGGTGATCTTAGGAACTGTGTGAGATTAGAAATCCTGACCTCTTGGAAAGCATCGAGTAGTAAAGAAGGAACCTAGGTAGATGGAAAGCTTTTATTCCTGAAACAAAAGTAAAAGGCAAGTCATGTTTTGTTGCTGCAGGTCCAAAGCGGGGTAGGGCCATAAATCTCTCTGTTTATTATTATATACAAAGTGCTACAGGTCACAGGAACCATCTGATACTTCAGCACCGCATTGTTCACACAGGATGATTGATTGATAATTATGATAATTTGCAAAATGATTATTTGGGTATTATATCCATAGTTTGTCCCCCTGGATCGCTGTGAAGACATTTTCTATATCAGGGGCCGTCAGAAATGGCCCCTGGCAAGGGGGGCGATGGCAGGGTCTGGCCGGTCTCTCCCGGTGGGACCCGTGGGGCTGATGAATGATGACCCAGAGGAGTAAGAAATCAGACTCCAATAAGCAGTCAGGAAGGTAGTTAGAGAAGAGCAAGGGAACTGTTAACTGTCTTTTGTGGAGCAATTACTAGCGGGGCCACGCGCCCTCGGGCCTCGCACGCTCCGTCAGAATATTCCGAGTGCGGAGAGAGATTGACTCGGGATCTCGGCTCCAGCTCTCCAAAGTCCCTGGATTTGCAGCACTTGGCACAAAGTGCATCTGCCTTTCTGCCTTTAAAATACATTGCCATTACCTCTATTACCTGTGTCTGACAAAAGGTGTTCTAAAATCACTAGTAAAGATTTAAATACCCAAATTTCAGCGACGGTTTCTTCACCTTCCAGCTCTGGGCGTTGCAGAATCAAGCTCCCAATTTTTAGTGCTTTTAAATCAGTCCTCATACTTACTGAGAATTTACACTAGTTAACCAGACTTGAATTTATTTTTCAAGTACCACCTGCTTTTGCGTGCTTAAAATTAGCTCAGAAGAAGGGGAGGGTGTTGTTGTGGAAGGTGGGGGGAGTGTGGGGAGCCGGGGGTGAGTGATGCTGGGATGGGTGACAGTGCCCAGTTATCGTAGCTAAAGCCCCTTCACCACCATCTCTGCCTTCCCGTTACTGTTTAAGAAAGAGCTCTAATTTGCTTGCTTTATAGGTTGTATCTTTATGAAATAAAGGTATGTTTAGCTGCCACAAACAGAGGCAGCTTTGAGTTGATTTTTATAATCTTTTCTTGAATAGACTTGCGTCATTCCAATAAGCCCCGGACAAAAGAGTGGACAGTTGTCTGAGAGTCCTTTTTATAACATTTCTCTCTTTCCATTGTTAGAGAGCTGCTAATAAAAGAACCAGGAGTCCATTAATTCAGTGAATGAACATATAGTAAAGTCAGTTCCCTCTTGAGAACAATAATGTTGCGGTCAGCTTAGGTTTCCATGGAAACTAAGTACTTCTAAGAAGTTTGCATCCTTGATTTTGCTGAAATGAAGCATGTAAAGTTAAAAAAAAAAAAAAAAAAAAGGTGTAAGGCTGGCACAGAAAAGTCGGCGAAGAAAGTGACGGTTAAATTATTTTGCAGGAATAACATCGTGCGTTTAATTTCTGTGATACAGATGTTTGGGGTTGATTGTATAGAGCGTGTGGATGAGAAATGATCCCGAAAAAGGCCTCTGGGGTATTTTGAACCTATAAATCAGGCCGAGTTAAGAGGAGCAGCAGTGGTTGCGTTTGCTCTCACTGTATCTCCAGTACATTCCAGTCCACTACAGCCACACGCGCCACCCCGGGATGGGAGCAGCCAGCCTCCGCCAGTAGTTTCCGATGATTTGGGGGGTTAATGACAATTTACCGTGTTCTCTCTTGGCAACTTGATGCAAAATATGGATGTGGTGTGACCCTTTTGGTAAATTGAGTTGGTTCTTTTCCTCCCGTCCACTCCAGGTGAGTCTGTCCGCGAATCCCCGCAGCCACCAGCGTAAAGCAAAGAACGAAGGCGCTGATTTGTTCTTTTAGCACTAATTCTGACCCTGCTGTCTGATTTTCCCGACTTGGGGAATTGCTGTAGCTGAGAGGGAAGTGTCAGAGAGGTATTGCTGAGCTATTTATCCTCATCCTTCCAAATGACACGCATCTCCCGTGAACAGTATCTCTTAAGGTAAAGGTGTCCGTTTAACTCCAGGCACAGACAGTTCTGAGGGGTCACCTTGTCTTCTCAGAACGTACCTCGGCATAAACACACAGACGTCGTGGTGGCCTCCAGTTATTAAGGAAACCAGCTTTGGTTTTGGGCAGGGAGAAGGCAGGAGGCTTGTCCCCGGACAAACCCACCCCATCACTCCCATCGGTGCGAGTCGGCTCCGCTGCATCCCTCCATGGAGCTGTCAGGAGGAAGAGGCAAGTCCAAGTCGCTGCCTTATTTAAGACCTGGGCCCAAACAGTGGGGGAAAAATCCCCAAACCCACCCCATTAGTAATTTATAATAAGTGTCTGGGTTGTATTTCGGCATCAGTGCAACCTCACCTCGTTAGGGCAGAAATGGTCATTCATTAGCTCACTCTCGAGTAATTCATTCTATTCCCTTTTTTTTGGGGTAAGTGCTTCAAAATACCCGCTGTTCCGTGGCTGGGTGTTCCCAGAACCACTGGCTCAGCTCTCCCTTAGCCCCCCCTTATTTACCTGGGGAAATTATTTACCCCCTTTATTATTTATCTGGGTCAAGCTCCCATTGGGAACTCACCTCAGACCTGGGATTCCTGAGGCCACTGGGCTGGTGAGGGCGAAAGGAGACTCCTTGGGACATTCTGGTGGAGTAACTGGTGATGCTAAAGATATATAAACTTTTTTTTGAACTTTTTTTTTTTTTAAACAACGGTTCTAACACTTTCCTCCCAGTCCTACTTCTCTCGGTGTATATGTAATTTGAACTGTTCCTTGTTGAAAAACCATGGTCCTATCATATAGGAAGCTAAAAATACTCCACATCCGTGTTTATTCATTTGAATCAAGACATGTTTTTAATTGTGTGCCTGCCTTTGAGCACATACTCTTTTTTATATAATTTTTTATTCCTCCCCTGCTAACGAAATGAACTGCAAACTGAAAGGCTGGCATTTATGTGCCCTCCTGTAAGGCGATTACCAGTGAAATAATATTCTGGCCGATTAGGAGGTATTACAGCCTCTGCTCAGTTGAAAAATGCCAGAATGCCCCAGAGATCCCCATGAATCTGCTGCCAGCCGGCCCCTGTCAGAGCTGAAGGCAGCACTGTCTGGAGCCCAAAATCAACTTCAGGAAGGTCATGTGAAAGAAAATCCTCAGTCATCAGGAAGCCCTTGGCCCCGTGGCCTCTCTGACATTTTCTGACAAACCTTAAATCACCAGAGTAGACAAAACATCACAAATTTTGGAATGGGTAGCCTCTGGGATTTCAAAACTGTGTGTTAACTGGGAAGGTAACACACACACACACATCCTCCCCCCAACTCCCTGCGGTTCCTCCTGGGATGCGGGAGACCTTCCCGGGATGGGGGGCTGCTGCGGAACCACCCGTGGGACCCGGCGCCGCAGCCACGGGGGGAGCCGTGAGAACCCCCCCCTCCGTGTGTGTTACCACCCCTGATTTACACGGGAGTGTGTGTAAGGAGTTGTGCACCCCATATTCACACGGGCGTGTGTGTAAGGAGTTGTGCACCCCTTATTTACACGGGCCAGGGGGGTACATCAGGGCCGTGGGAATGGGTTGCGCCGAGGAGGACAGGTCTCTGTTCCAGGGTGAAGTTTGGAATGGAGATTTATTGTATAGGATACATACATTAGAGAAGCCAGACGGTTCTATTAATGTAATCTGTGAGCTCGAGGTGTGTGCAGCGTCCGGTTAATCGCCTCGTGCAGCTATTAAAGGGAATATCTCTCAGGTGGGAGGCCTATTAGAGCTCGCCAGCTAAAAAGAAAAGCCTGGACAAGAATTGGGGAGGAAAGAAAAGGGGGGAGAGGGGTGGCTTGATTTTGGCTCCTAACACCTATGGCACTGCTTTAAAAAGGGAAAAAATGAAAGCCAAAACCAGGGAACTGGATGCCAGTGAGCTATAATTAAATATATATATCATAGCAAAGCCAGAAAATGCTTTTCTTTTTTTTTTTTTTCTTCTATATAGGAATATATCGAGGGTTTACAAAGCAGTGTCGTCCCACGCACGTGCCAGGAGCGCAGTATATTTTGGTGATGCCAGTTAGATGGGGTTTTAGATTAGATGAGCTTTTTATGAGATTATGAAATATGTGCTCTGAGTAAAAACCCAAATTTATTTTTCATAGGGAAGTTTTGGGAGAATAATAATTACTAGAAGTCAACTATTTGGTGATGCTCAGTGGTACCTTCTGTTGTTACCCATGGACGTTTCAGCAAGCAATAGCAGTGCTTCGTTAGCAAATTAAGTTGATTGCCTTTGCTCTCTGTAGCAGATACAGCGGTTGCATAGAAAACCAGACGTGTTTGAGGCTAATGAGAAAATTTTGGCTCCACGTTTTAATGATTGTCCATATTTATTATTGTTTTTTACTCAATGTGGATGTTTCTTTTCACAACATCATGAGTTTTCAAAACTTTATTTCGTTTTGAGCTGGGCCAAAAATACTTCACTTAAACCTTAAAACTCATTGAGTTATGTGTTCAGATTATTTCCTTCAGCTTCTGATAAATGTGAATTTCTGTGATCACTTTGGTTTAATTGAATTGTAACTTTTCAACAAAGTAGTTTTGGTTTGGGAAGTGTCCGCTCAAATTCTAGTCTTAGCTGTAATTTATCCTACCAGAGCAGTGAGCGTTTATGCAGTATTTAAACTGGTGGGGACTGGCCAGGTCTGGTGCCCAGAAGCCCCTGGGTTTAGGAACAGGAGAGCATGGGGGGGCTGGTTGTGTCCTTCCCAGGGAGGAGATCATAGAATCATAGAATCCCATGGGGTTGGAAGGGACCTCTGGAGATCATCC
>JAOQGH010000008.1:1202396-1235065 GCA_025769975.1 Gallinago jamesoni | reverse complement strand
GATGGGGCTGGTCTTTTCTCAGTGGTGCCCAGGGACAGGACAAGAGGAAATGGGCACAAATTTGAACATAAGAAGTTGCACCTAAACATGAGGAAGAACTTCTTCACTTTGAGGGTGGCAGAGCCCTGGCAGAGGCTGCCCAGGGAGGTGGTGGAGTCTCCAACTCTGGAGACATTCAAACCCACCTGGCCACGTTCCTGTGGGACCTGCTCCAGGGGGACCTGCTCTGGCAGGGGGTTGGAGGAGATGATCTCCAGATGATCTCCATTCCAACCTTATGTTGTTCTGTCATTCTGTGATAATTCCATTGTTACTTCATAAATAGATGAGGGTGTGCAGGCTGTGAGCAGGTGATTGTATGGGAATGCAGTTTAGGTAAATTCCTGTATTTGGTTTGGGGACTGTTTGTCTCAGGTGATATTTTGGGGCTTGTTGAATCTTAAACTCCCTCCTGCACCTGACATTTTTCAAGTAGCCCTTAGAAATGTGCCTCTTTTCCCAAAATCCAGCAGGACCAAGTCCTGAGATGCTTCTGTCTGTTGCAGGGACTGTGCAAAATAACTCCTTTTTTTTTTTCTTTATGTGTATAGGCTTTTACATAAACGTTTATTTGAAATAGACAATCGGTTTTGCACCACACCACTTCACTCTAGCCAACGATAGCTGCATTTTAAAATGTCTTCGCAGAACGGGGCGCGATGGGCGAGCTCTTTCCTAATTGTGCTTTGTACCCCCCCGTGGGAGGGTGTCGCGGTGGGAACCAGCCTGGGATGCTCAACTTGCGATGTTTTATTAGCAATCTCTTAAAATGAATTCAGACATTCCTGGGGGAGGTGCTATGCATTAATTCCTCACTTTACAACTGTTTTTAAGGTTGTGGAATTGATGCATTTCCTCTTCATAATGAAAAAAAAATAATTCTGCTTTAAAACGTATTTTTGTTCCGAAATGTAAGCCTACATTTTAATACAGAGATTAATCTTACTTTATATCATCTCCAGCTCAAGGCAGTGGAAATCTATAAAGCCTGTTACACCTGTTCAATATAAGTAGGAATTTCTTGCTGTGGATCTCAGAGCAGCGTTCCCAAGGGCTTTGAGCCCTGAAGGGAAATAAAGAGAAGGAAATTTTGAGGGTCTGATGGACCAGGCAGAGATGTCCCAGTTCGGTTCTACCTTTGGGGTCTCTGAGAAGCAGCTCCGACCACATCTGGGCTTTCCCCATTACATTGCTTTCCTGCTGTGAGATTATTTTAATTAATCGCAGTTTTAATACTGTTACTGCTACTGTTTGCTGGCAAAAAAATGTAGCAAATTTTAGAAATGAGTGTGGTGACCTAAAGCTAGTGATGTATGGAACCAGGCGGGAGAAAAGGAATGCCTTGTGACATGGTCTTCTCAGCCATAGGGCAGTCTCCTCGGCCGGGCGATGAAGGAGATCCTCTGTTTGTTCCTGATGAGCCTCATTTTTTGTAGGATTATCCATAATTAGCGAGGTCCAGAATTTCCAAAGACTCAAGTTCAGCAGTTGGGGCAAAGCAAGACTCTTTGGTTCGCTGGCAGCGGTGGGCTCTGCTCCTCCTCCTCCTCCTCCACCCATGGTTCCCCATCTGTGAAATGGGCGCAGGAGCTGCCTGCCCGTCTCTCAGCACCGTGATTGTATTTAACGCAGACCTTCAAGCCTTTGATTCCATTTAAGCATCAAGCATTCACGTTTCCTTCCTAGGATTTCTTCTGGTTTTTGTTAGGCGCTGTTCGGAAGCGTGAATTTCTGAATTTCTGGGTTTCCACTGGTGGGACAGTGTGGGTCAGAGCAAGGGGAAGGGGTCCTTCCTCTCTGTGCAGGTGTCTCGCTGGGGTCTGTCCCTTTCAAAGGCACGTGGATGTTTAACATCTTCCCTAAGTATAAAAAAAAACCAAAAAGCCCACTTAATCTTTGATGGAGGTAATCTTTTTTTTTTTGACTCCACGCTTCTACGCGCTTGTGTGTTAGAGCAATATTACTATTGTTTTGTTTTTTAAAGAAAATCCCCCTTTTCTTCCCCTGAGATGAATTAAAGCTGTGTTTTGATCTGCGTATAGAATTGTATATATGGCTGTATATAGGACTGTATTTGGATATAAAATAGATACTGAAATTGCAATAAGAAAACAGGGAAATAAGAGGCACTGCAGAGATTGTAGCGCTGATTAGGACTGCAAATTAGATTTAGATTTCCTGAATATCTACCAGCAGCTAGGCATTTTTTTGCCCTTTGTGTATGAACATTTCCATTAAAACTTACAAAGGGTTTGAACTGGATTAGACTCCCACAGTCGCTTTGAAATAACAAAATACAACTTGGCTGACAGGGGCTGTTTAGAAACCTTTTGCAAAAAAAAATTATCTGCAGAAACGTTAGCACTTAGCAGTTACAAAACGTCTACTTTTGTCTTGCCCCCTCTGCCAAGTTCCCTTTTTGTCTTGCCATGAGGAGGATAAATTATCCGACTCGGGGAGATAAACCGCAGAGAGGTGAGATTACTGCCGCTCCGTGCTGGAAACTCCCAGCGCTCTGTCCTCCTCGACACTTTGAATTCAAACTGGTTCTGGCTGTGTCAATCAGTCACTTAATGAATACATTACTAAATGGAGTTTTTGGGGTTGGTTTTGGTTTTTTTCTGTTTGTTTTTTTTTTTTTCTGTTTTTTTTTTTTTTTTCCTTTCTAGGAGATGCAATTAATGTTTTGGCTTAAGACACCTCCTTTATACTAAACGTATGGAGCGCAGCAAAAGATCTTTGGGGTAATTTGAGGAATTATCTGAACAGAGAGGGGCTCGCAGTGTGTGCAGCTTCGGAGGGTGGGAGAGGTGCTGGCACAGGGTGCTTGTGGGCAGGGGGGGGAAATGCTGCAGTAAATCTGCCCCCCCTCGATGTGCCACCACTCTGCCCCGCATCAGCCGAGCGAGAAAGGGGTGAGACCCCCCTCACTCCCCCCCACTGCCCCCACTTTGTGGCTTTTGTCTGCAAAAACGTGCTCAATGGAAAGGGGAAGGGGGGGTCTGAGAGGTTCCCCCCCCCCCCAAATAAAAGGAAGAGGGGGATTTTTTTCCTTCCAGGATAAGCCCTCCCGAGGCAGCGGTGAGATGCACCCGGCGGAGGCAGGGGGTGGGAAGAGATTTTAGCAATAGGTGGTGACAGTTCCTTTGAATCCTCCTGTCCTGGGCATATCAGATGCCCCAGACCTTTGGGGTCATCTAACCAAGAAGCCTTCTGACGGGGTGATTTCCCCCCTTATTTATTTATTTATTGGGATTTGTGCTCTGAGGATGTGGTTCAGGTTGGAGATTAGGAAAAATTTTGACACTGAAAGGGTTTTCAAGCCTTGGAATGGGCTGCCCAGGGGAGGGGTTGAGGCACCATCCCTGGAGGGATTCAAAAGCCAGGTTGACATAGAGCTTACAGACATGGGTTAGTGATGGGGTTTTTTTGTCAGAGCTGGTTTGATGGTTGGACTCGATGGCCCTGAAGGTCCCTTCCAACCTAGATGATTCTATGAGTCTGTGATGTGATGGTGGTGACACTGGAGGGGTCAGAGGCTTGTGTGTGTGGGGGTCCCCTCTGTTTTTCAGGGACAGGAATTGATAATAATGTAAATTAAGATGCTGGGGGGGCTGGAGCCCCTCTGCTGGGAGGACAGGTGGAGAAAAAAAGTTGGGGGGGGTTCAGCTTGGAGAACAGAAGGCTCTGGGGAGACCTTGGAGCCCCTTCCAGTCCCTAAAGGGGCTCCAGGAAAGCTGGGGGGGGACTCTTGATGAGGGAGGGGAGCCCTAGGATGAGGGGGAAGGGTTTTAACCTGAAAGAGGAGAAATTGAGGTTAGATATTGGGAAGAACTTCTTTATTTTGAGGGTGGTGAGACCCAGGTTGCCCAGAGAAGCTGTGGCTGCCCCATCCCTGGGGGGGTTCAAGGCTGGGTTGGACGGGGTTTGGAGAAGAAGCATCAAGAAATATTCCCAACCTGCACAAAGCCAGTCGCTCTGAGCAGTGAATACATTACAAAGTTTGACAGTTAATTCACAGAAAGTTGTGAATAAAAAAAGAAGTGAAATGAATCCAGTAATTCATTACCATTGTGTAACTCTGGGATTTTATTGTATCTGGAGACTGTGAAACTTGGACTGAGTACAGAATAACAGTTTACTGGTGAAATTAATATATGCTAATATATTAATATGCTAGTATGAAATTAGTAAATATAATTTAAATTAGCACATTAAAATAGAAGTTGGCAATTTGGAAGTTTTCACTGCTGGCTCTGAGCCGGTATCTCCCCAGTAATTAGTTCCTTCTCTGTAATGTTTCTGAGGCTCTGAAGGCTCCCGGAGCAGGACACAATCACAGAATCATCATAATTGGAAGGGACCTTTGAGATCATCGAGTCCAAACAAAAAAAACAAAACAAAACAAAACAAAAACCCCTCCAAACAAACAAAAAAACCACAGCACCCCACCACATCACACCCACCTACAACCCAACCATCCCGGGCACTAGAGCATGTCCTGAAGAGCCACGTCTACACGTTCCTTAAATCCCTCCAGGGATGGGGACTCCACCACCTCCCTGGGCAGGCTGGTCCAGGGCCTGACCACCCTCTCAGCAAAGTCATTCTTCCCAACATCTAATCTCAGCCTCCCCTGCCCCAACTTCAGGCCATTCCCTCTGCTCCTGTCGTTATTCCCTTGGGAGAAGAGGCCAACCCCCACCTCTCTACACCCTCCATTCAGGGAGTGGCAGAGGGCAAAGAGTTGTAGAGGGATGTCCCTCTGTCCTCTCCTGGCAGGAGAACCGAGCCCATGGATGTTGTCTGTGGCTGTGGTGGCACCAAATCCCTTCAGCCTAGCTTTCACAAGTGCCATATTCCCCTGGAAGCCCACCTTGACTCCATCAGGAGTCAACCTGGTTTTAAGGTGTAGCCAGCTTTAGCCAATTTATAGATGTGAGTCTGTATATATATATATATATATATGTATATATATAAGTAAGTATAGATTTTTCTTTTTTTGGTGTTTGTGTAAAACAGTCTTTCCAAGCCATAATTGATTTCTAAATTCCTTCCAACTTGAGACCCAAGACAAAGCCTTGCCTACCCAGCAAGCCTGGCCACCAACGTCACCTGGAGTGACTCCGTCCTGCCCTGCGTGGTCCCCGCTGTCACCAGCCCGTGGTCCCCGCGTGGGCAGGACCTGGACGGCGGCACCACGGCTGCTCCTCGGGGAAAGGGTTAACTGCCAACGCCGAACACAAACAAGGGATGCAAGCAAACAGTCCCCAGCAGAAATTGGACCCATCACTTCCCTCTAATGAAAACCAGATTCACTCCTACAACAATCATTCCACTGTTCGAGATACCCTTCCTAGCTCGAGAGAAGCATTATTGTTGTTTCTATTAAAAAAAAAAATAAAAATACCCCAAATCCATACATTATATTTCTAGAGTTGATCTATTTTATTTTTTTTTTTTTTTTTTTTTTTTTTTTTTTCCGAAAAAGGATAAAAATAAAGTCAAAAGGTTTGCCAGGTCTGAGCCTCAAAATAAAAGATCAGGGGAGGGAGTTTGGGGTGCCGTTGGTCCGGAACCGAGCGTCAGTGAGCTGAGACCAAACATCTCCCGTGACACTGTTTGCAGAGGGAGTGTGTTTCTCTTTGTCAAGCGCGGGCTGTTCTCCTGCTATCTGCCCCGTGCCTTCCTCTCTGTCAGCTCCCCTCGCATTCCAGACCGAGCACCAAAAGGCAGACTTGACCGAAGAAATATTTACTTTCTCGCACCCGCTCGGACTGTCAGGTTTGGGGTGAAAGATGAGGGTTTTTCTGGGCTGGATCTCACTGGCCCTTGCACGGACCAAACCCCTGGTTTCTGCTCGCGTGAGGCAGATGTAAAGTGGCTACAACTGTGACAGAGATTATTTTTGGTTTTTTTCCTTAGGAAAAAATCAAGTTGAAACCCAGCCTCTTTTTAGTGCAGCCTTGAAAATACAGTTTTCTCTCACACTTTTGCTCGAATCATGAATATTTTTGCACATCCTCCTTGGGCTCTCACATCTCTTATGCCCGTGGTTCTCGGCTGACAGCTGGAGGCTTTTGTGTCCCTTCACTGGTGACCTCGTGAGCAGCATCGACGTGGGCTTTAGCAACCTGATCAAAATACTCAGCGCCGAGGCTTTTTTTTGGCTGTTGGTTTAGATTTCATGCTTTGTGACTGATTCGGTGGAGGACATGAACGGGATCCTGATTTGCCTGCAAGAGAGTCAGGATTCGGACTTTTATCTTACTGAGCATTTCCTTTAAATAGACAAATCCACTATGAGGTCTTTATAAATTTATGCTGCTCCTTGGTATCTCTCAACAGTCAGACTGTTCTTCTGCGAGGGCTCCTATTTCAAACTTACGCAAATATTCCAGTGCTTTTTCAACGTGTTCCAAATAGACATTTATTTTGGCCACGGTGATATTTTCCTTCTGTTGCTGTTATGAGATTCAACATTTCCAGAAATAACTTCTGAAAGGTGCTTGAGGGTCTTGGATGTAGGTGTTGTCAGATGCGGCGGCGAAGTGTTTTACAGTGCACAACGTACACCAGGAGGGGCTTGGAAAGTAAGGAGTGCGAGTGGGAAACGGGGGTGGTTTGTCCAAGCAGTTTCTTGTGAGTTATTAGGAAACAATATCCCTTCCTGCACCCCCCAGCCTTGTTATTCCATAAATTCTCTGTGTTGGGGGTTTACGTGGTGCATCTGATGGTCCCGGACTGATGCTGGGAGTTCTGAGTTTCTTCTGAACGCGCTCGGTGGTGTACACCTGACGATTGGGATGCCACCTGTGAAGCTGCCTTTCAGGGTTAGATTGAAGGTGTGATATTTAATTGACTAGAAATATAGAAATCAACAAGTCCTTTTCTGTCCTCAACCTACTGGCATTTTTGGCTCTTCACATTTTGAAGGGTCTGTGTAGGCATCAGCTGATTCCCGTGGTCCCCCTCTCACAAACCCCAGTCTCAGCATTGCTTCCTGCAGGTACCGGTGGCCAGGGTGGGATGTTGGTGCTATAACCCAAATGGTGCCCAAATGGTTCTGAGCTGCTCCTGGGTTGCCATCTCCAGTCATCCCACTTCTCCCAGTTACTGAGCAGTGCTGGAGTGCTGGGGTTACCAGGGGATGATCTTCAGCAGTTGTGTGTGAGCGCACAGCAAGATGTTAGAGCATCCCACCACCATCATGGCATCTTGTGTTCTGCTGGGTCCTTCTCGTGGGATCTGGGTTCTGGCAGAAGGTGGTAACACTGCCCACCCACTAGGAAAACTTCCCCCAATGCCAGACTGGAGCTCTGCCACCAAACTGAACAAGTCACACGAGGAGAGGCTGAGGGAACCAGGCATGTTGAGTTTGGAGAAGAGGAGGATGAGGGGCGACCTCCTTGCCCTCTCCAACTCCCTGAAAGGAGGGTGTAGAGAGGTGGGGGTTGGCCTCTTCTCCCAAGGGAATAACGACAGGAGCAGAGGGAATGGTCTGAAGTTGGGGCAGGGGAGGCTGAGATTAGATGTTGGGAAGAATGACTTTGCTGAGAGGGTGGTCAGGCCCTGGACCAGCCTGCCCAGGGAGGTGGTGGAGTCCCCATCCCTGGAGGGATTTAAGGAACGTGTAGACGTGGCTCTTCAGGACATGCTCTAGTGCCCGAGATTGTTGGGTTGTCTCTGTTTGTGGGGGAGATTTTTTGCTTGGTTTTGTTTGTTTTGGGTTTTTTTGTGGTTGGACTCGATGATCTCAAAGGTCCCTTCCAACCACGAAGATTCCGTAATTCTGTGGTTCTGTAATGAAGACCCTGTTGAGTTTAAGTGCTGTAGTTTAAGTGTTTGATCACTCCAGGCGCCACTGCCATCTTCCCGATGTGTTGTGATGGCCCATGGTCATGAAATGCACAAACGCTCTCCAGGGCAGAAATATCAGTGTACGTGGTACCCGTCGTGTGAGAACGTGTTCGCCAGCATCAGTCGAGGCTGGAACAAACCCACCCTTAATCATCATAAATGTATATTCTATATCTGTTCTTTCCCTTGAGAAAGTGCCTTACTTTAGATGAAAAGAAATGCACTTCATATTTCAGCTGATAATGAGAAGTTAATAAAATTGGGATTTTGTGCAATGCAGGACCTCTGACATCTTAATCTTTATTAAAGAGACTTAAACTACCAGGAACTGCTGGTGCTGACTGGCACAGCCAGACTCAAGAAACACCAGGAGAGACTGGTCAAATGAACTGTTAAACAACTCTTCCTAATCCATCAGGAAGAAACAATAAGTGCTGGAAACATCTATTTACCATGCATCAATCACGCTTACCTAAGCAATTTCTAAGTAATTATACTTCTGTTATATAGTTCCTGAGATGACTGGTCTGAATGAGACATTTGCTTTATTGAAACAAAAAAATTTACTTTAGTTGACATATCAAATGTTGTTTCACATTCTGACAAAGTAGTAATGTTTCTGGACATAACCTCTCCTAATTGTTGTGGTAAAATCCTAACTGGAATTCAAAGAGCTGCTTTTCCCTTTTAACAGCTTGACAAAAGGAGGGGTTTAAAATTTTTAGGTGGTAGAGATTTTTGTCTGTCGAGTTTTGCTCAGTCAGTAAAAAAGCATTTGGAGCAGCTTGCCAAGGTGTGACCTGTGGGAAGGCAATAGTTTGGAGATGGAGGGATAATAATTGATCTTTGCTGCAGTAAAACCTTATTGCATGGGTTTTCTTTATTTTATTTTTTTTTTTGCTTGCTTTTATCCAAAGGTGCCCGTGTGGGTGCAGGGAGGGAGGCACTTCTGTAGGAGGCTGATGGGCTCCAGAAGAGGTTGGGTGCATCCAGCTGGTCTTGTTCCTAATGCTGAAGGTTTAAAAGTTTTGCTCTTCTAGACTAATAGATAACCTAATGAAGAGCAATTTGTGTCTCCATTTTATAGAGCTAGACAAATACAGTATCCTGTGTCTTGTTGACCTTTGATGTTTGAACATGTGGAGTTATGAAAACATATATATACATGTGTGTGTGTGTATGTGTTTTACAAACCCATCATTGTGTGGGGCTTTGAAACGTCGTTTTCTAATCCACTCAGAGAAAGGGGGAGGGATAGAGTCTTTGTCAGTATCCAAGCAATTAGGATAATTAAAAAAGAAAGCTTATTGGGTAAACATGCTCTTAGATTGTGACCTCTTAATTAATGGACTACAGGGAGAAATTACAGCAGTGGCAAGATAATTAACACATGCATTTAAAAAGAACTGTTAGACAAGGGTATTATAGGATAGTAAGACACAGATTTGAATCACCGAAGGGCTGTGGAGGTGAACAAACACAGTTGAAGGAGACAAGATTTGCATGTGTGAGTGCCCCGGCACACAAGCGGGGACAGATTAGGTTAACTTCGTTATCACACCCAGCCCGCTCCTTTCCGAGGACTTTCCCTTCTGGAAAATGTTTTAAAAGTCCAGGCTGATTTTTGTAGGTTCTCCCCGGAGAGGAATTCCACCACGGAACGTCTTGCCGTTCCTAATAATTGTGACTATTGCTGGCGGAGCGTCGGGGATCTCCCTGTCCCTCCTGGGTGTCGGGGGGGTGGGCAGGAGAGGGGCTGGGGGTGTCACTGTGAGTAATTACATGTGGTGTCGTGGCATCTTCCACACCTCTCTGGCTTTGCTGCTCTTACCAATTCTAACAATTCCGGTAAATATTTTGGAAACTCTATCAGTCCTATAAAAAACAAAAGAAAAAAAAAAAAAAAGACGTTTAGGAGCCAGATTGTTAGGTTTAGAAATGTTCTGTATTTCCAGGAGACAGAGGAAATGCTATTTCACCTCAAACTTTCGATGCTTTAAGAGATCTTTGTAGTATCACAGACACGTATATTTTCCTCTCCCTTCGTCTCCATGCTGAAACATCTTTTTTTTAATTAAAACTTCCACAAATTTCTGAAGAAAATAGAGCAGACTTTCCATGGGGCATGGAAAGATGGTGAGGTAAAGTTAGTCCATTACTGTGTTCTGCTAAATCATCACTGTTGGAAGTAGCGTGAAGCCACCTTTTCCAAGTGTCCCAAACTGAAAGTGGTCCCACGTTCTCACTAAAGGTAGTGGGTCTGGTTGACCCGTATCTCCACCAGCATTACCAGAGAAGGGCCTTCTGTGGTGCTTCTCTGGGCACAGGGGACAGGGGACTCGGTTGTGCAAGGTAATTTGCTAATTAGCATCCCCTGAAAGAAGCCATGAGTGTAATGAGCAGAGCGGGAGATGATCCTTAGCTGTCATCCTGTGTGATTCCTGGGATCTCTCGATGGTCAAAGCCGACCCCTCTTGCAGCTCCAGGTGGCTCAAGGAGAGCAGAGCAGTGTTTTCCTGCTTCCACAGGGGTTTGCAAACTTCTTGGGGAAAAAGCAAAGTGGGATTAGGGTCACAAAGATGATTAAGGGTCTGGAGCATCTCTCCTACGAGGAGAGGCTGCGGGACTTGGGTCTTTTTAGTCTTAAGAAGAGAACACTGAGGGAGGATCTGATCAATGCTTACAAATATTTACAGGGAGGGTGTCAGGAGGACGGGGCTGGTCTTTTCTCAGTTGGTACCCAGGGACAGGACAAAAGGTAACAGGCACAAACTTGGTCATAAGAAGTTCCACCTAAACATGAGGAGGACCTTCTCTCCTGTGAGGGTGGCAGAGCCCTGGCAGAGGCTGCCCAGGAAGGTGGTGGAATCTCCTTCTCTGGAGACATTCAAACCCACCTGGACACGTTCCTGTGGGACCTGCTCTGGGTGGACCTGCTCTGGCAGGGGGTTGGAGGAGATGATCTCCAGAGGTCCCTTCCAACCCCAGGTGATTCTATGATTTGTAGAGTTTGGGTCGGTGGATGCTGTTGGGTCCCAGCAGCTGAGCACAAAGTCATCACCCCCCATGTGGAACTAGCACAGCCCAAACAAGCTGAGATGCCCAAAGCAGACGTTGTGGGCTTGATTTGCCACTTTCTGTCAGTAAAATGGTCTTGTTCTTCAAAATTACAAAGCAGGGCCTTGCAGGCTGTTGAGGGGGATTTCTCAGGCCTCTGTCTTTATACTTGAGCAAGTAACTTGGACCCAGAATGGTGGGAAGAGCTTAGGTACATGATGGTCATCAGTAATGGTTATCAGTAGTTCAATAGCTGCAGTTTTTAGGAAACACCCAGTCCCTGGAGGTGGCTGGCTGGTGAGGAGCTGAGCAAGAGGAGCGTGCATCCTTCTCACCTGGAATTATTTTTTCCCCCTTTGGACTTATGTCCATTTTTTTTTCAAAAGGAGGGCACAATTACACGTAAAGACCGAGCTGTCTGTGGTCACCAGAACCACCTCTAGAGTCGGCTCTTTGTCCCCGTGGAGTGTGTGTCCCTGTGCTGGCTGTCAGGACGTTCCCATCTCTGGAGTGCGGGGAGGACAAACTCCCACCATCAGAGCCAAGGTCTGGCAGATGGAGCATCGTGGTGTTTCCCAGTGATCAGTGGGCACTGTCTCGGGAGGAGAATAAAGACATAATAAGTACGTGATGACAGCCCATAGAATTGTCCAGGAGTCCAGGTGGAGCTTGCCCAAACTGCAGCTGAGCTCTGGATGGGACAGGGAGTTGCTGTGTCTGCATGGAATCTCTCCCGTCCATGGTGGAGGTTACACAGCAGTTCCCCGGGCTCCTCTAAGCATTAAACCTCCTACACTTTTAATTTCTAAAAAGAACAAAAACTGCAGCAAAGTCTAAAACCGAAATGGTTTGTGTTAGGGGCCCAAACCTCACGTTATAAACGTTCACACCAGTTTAAGAAGGGGTGATTTGCATAAGTCCTCGCGGTGTCACGGGGAACAAAGAGATGCTCTCCCGAGCCAACATTTCCCGCATCCAGCCGTGCACTTATCCCAAATCCCACCCACTTCTTGGTAAGTCTTAGCATTGCTTCTTTTGTCTGCGTATAAATGTCCCTGTTCAGTGCCCTGTTCATCCTACCTGGAACATTAAAGATTCATGTAGACAAAAACATAAAAAGCTTTATGAATGTTTGATTAGTGACTTGGGCCCCAAATTTTTAACTAATTGAGTACATTAAATAGTATGTCTCTGAAAGACTAATACAAGACACTTTTCAAAGCTTCTTTAATAAAAATTCTATTTGGGATTTGACCATAATGGCTATCCTTGCTTGCCAAAACATGACTTCTTAGCAGGTGACTTTCATCAAGTACATCTGAAATAGTACCTAAATGAATTAGCAATAAAATGGACTTAGGCCTAGCAGTAGGAGCCTCCATTAATCTTGGGTTAATCACTAAAGAGATGCCATTCACTTTTCTTAAGAAGTCACATTTTTCTCCCCTTGCTGGCGACCAGATTTCATAAAGTAACATATTTCTAATGAAAGGGCTCTGCTTGAATTAAAACCCTGAAGGTTTATGCAGATTTTAGTTTTGATTACTGCTGGCATGGGCTCTTAGCAGACTCCGGAAGGTAGGTCCGCAGTGAAAGAGTCCCAGCATGCAGTTCATAATATTCTTTGAAATAAAATAGTGCACTTGTACTTAGTGGCTTTAATCAGCTCTGACTTTTGATAGTCAAACAATAGCTAATTACAGTAACACCTGCCTTCTAAGTCATGTCATGTAGGTTATTGCCAACAAGAGACCTTGTATCTTAGCTGCATGATTATTATAGAGTCTAAAACCTATCTGTTAAAAAAAAAAAAAAAAGGGAAGGGGGGAGAAGAACTGAGTTTGGTGGCCATTATACGTATTTTTATTGTCTGGTGCATTTCTGGCTTTTCTGTTTGCGGTTTCCTGTGCTTGAAAGGCAAGGGCTTGGTGTTTATGGCCAGAGGAGAGAGCCCAGTCGCAAGGAGAAGGGTTCACTTCTCTGCGAAGCGGCGGCAGATGGTGCCCGATGTGTACGTTTCTCAACGTATCTGAGCGCCTCTCCGTTTTCAGGGCGTTTAAAATGGGTTGTGAGTTGTGTGTATCATCTCATCTCTGGCGCCCGGCCACCGAGCAGAATGTTATTCCGCTGTCATTAAGTGCCGGGGTCCGGGGAGGGGGGACAAAGGCCCATTTACTTTCACCTTCATCAAATTTGGAAGGGTTTCATACAATAAAATACCCCAGCTAGGGACCTGATTTTGAAATAGCAAAAACGTTTCTGAAAATAAATCCGTGCCTTTTTTTCCCCCCTAATATTTGCCTTCGCTGTGCAGAGTGCCGATGGGTTTCACTGGACGCGCTGGCTGCTGCGGGAGCCATAAATTATTGTCTCATTGGAGACTCTTTTCTCATTAATTTTGCGAGCAAATAAGGCTCCGTTTTCACAAACTCGGTCAAGTGAATAATATCCGATGCTCGCCAGAGGCTCGGCAGCCTCTGCAACAACCCTCCAGGAGTCAGGACTGAGGATCCCTGGGCTGGGATGGAGGATGCTCCCTCCTCCAGACCCAAAAAATGATAAGGGGCCAAATTCTACTCTTGGTTCTTCCAGACTTGGGCTGGGAACGGTGTCACCAGGTAAAAAGGGCATTTCATAACCTGCCTGCTAAGGGAAGAGGGGCAAAACCCAACCATGGTTAGATCTTGTTTCACACAGCGTTGTCTGTAAATGTGCGGGGTTTGGAGAAGCCACTTGGTCACCCTTAGGTTATGCGCAAGGCAGAGAATGTCACCACTCTTTCTCTGTGGTTTTGAAGGCAAAAAGATGAGGTTCTGGACAAAGTTATCATTCTCAGACAGCTCTGCTCTGGCTGACAACAGAGCACCTCGAAATATTTGGGGATTTTGACAAGACGTGTTGGATCTCTGCTCGGGGCCTTCCATCTGAACGCTCTCCAGCAGTGCCAGAGCAGCTCAATTAGAGAGGCCATTTGCATATTGACCTTTATTATTTAAGCTGCAGCAGAATACTCAGGATCAAGGCCTTATCATTTAGTCAGGCTGGGTGTTTTTCATCAGTGGAAAAGCTTTTAAACTGTAAGTACCTGAGACAGTTGGAGAGAGAGGACCTGCCCGAGGTGACGGGCTCTGTCCCAGGGGAAGGGACAGAAGCCACTGGGAAAAACATGGTCCTTCATCTGTGTTTGGGTGATGGGGAAGCTGAAGTGTGAGGTGTGAGGAGGCTGTTGGGGAGGGAAGAGATCAGGCAAAGGCTGAGCGAGGAGGGAAGCATGGGGTTGGAATGGACCTCTGGAGATCATCTCCTCCAACCCCCTGCCAGAGCAGGTCCACCCAGAGCAGGTCCCACAGGAACGTGTCCAGGTGGGTTTGAATGTCTCCAGAGAAGGAGACTCCACCACCTTCCTGGGCAGCCTCTGCCAGGGCTCTGCCATCTTCACGGTAAAGAAGTTCCTCCTCATGTTTAGGTGGAAGATCTTATGTTCAAGTTTGTGCCCATTTCCTCTTGTCCTGTCCCTGGGCACCACTGAAAAAGGACTGACCTCCTCCTGACACCCTCCCTTGAAGTATTTATAGGGGTTGACCAGATCCCCCTCAGCCTTCTCAAGACTAAAAGGACCCAAGTCCCTCAGCCTCCCCTTGTATGAGAGGTGCTCCAGGCCCCTCATCATCTTTGTGGCCCTCTGCTGTCCCCTCTCCAGCAGTTCCCTGTCCTTCCTGAACTGGGGAGCCCAGAACTGGTTCCAGTGCTCCAGATGGGGCCTCCCCAGGGCAGAGCAGAGGGGGGGATGACCTCTTTGGTCCTGCTGGTCACGCTCTTCCAGCACTCTGCTGGCTGTGAACTCATCAAGGCTCCAAACCTCAGGGCAGGGTACAGCTCAGTCCCCAGGACAGAGCAGCTTCCTGGCACCCGAGCACCTATCTTAGTATGGATTTTGCCATTTTATTTAATGTTTTGTACAGAACTTTGCTGTGAAGCTGTACATTTCAGCTCCACGTTTCAGACACCTGGAGCGTGGTCTCACCCCATGCACTGGCTGCTGCATTTGACAAAAACGAGTCATGAAACAGTGTGGAACCTGTGCTGGGAACCACCCTGTCTGAGTTGGGAAGAGGTGCATAGGTGGTTTAAACTTCTCTTTACAATCAGGCTGTATGCTTAAAAAAACATCCCTTCTGGATTAGAGAAGGAGTTTGCAGAGGAATGCGTTTGGGGTTGCCTTAATGAACAGGGAATATAAGTGCACGTTAAAAGGAATTGTTGTTAACTCTGCTTCCCAAAGCTACTTTTAAGTTCACCCTCTAATGGGCTGCTTTTTTCCCCCCACTGTAAGTTATTCTTTCTCACTCTGTCATTTGTCATGTTAACCTCAAACCGTGTAGTAAGAAATCTTCTTTATATCAGTTACCGTGTTTGCCATATCTGATCAGTTTGATTGATCATTGCCTCGGCCACAGGTTGGTAATAAGCTGTTTTGAGAGAGACACACATTTCCCCCAGGACGGAATTGGCATGACAGCATTATAAACTGGCCATTTATCAACCTTCTCCCTGGTGGTCACTGTCTGAGCTCGGCTTGGGGAGGGGGGACAGGAGGGAGCCAGCGGGCACCGCCACACGGCTGAGGCGGGAGATGGGAATCAGGGAGACAGAATTTGGATTGGGAATTGTTAGTGCAAACCTCACGCCTGAACTCCACCAACTTCCTTGGCTAAAAGCTTGCCCCTCCGGGCACACGTCAGGTTTGGGCTGGAGGGAAAGGAGGGAAGAGCTGCCTGAGGAGGGATGAGGGGATGCTTTCCCTGGACCACGGGTTCCTCTCTGTGCTTCCCAAAATAATGACCAGAACAAACTCACCTTGGTTAAAGCTTTGTGTGCCTCGGGTTTTTATAGACTCTGTGTGTGTGCAGAAAAAGGGGGAAAAAAAGGCATACACTGCCTTAAAACTGTTATGCAAGATTCTTCACTTATTTATTTAAAACCCAGGGAGGGAGGGAGGAGGTGCAGGGCCTCCAGTGTGCTTCCCCCTGGGGCAGAGCAGCTCCTTCCCATCACCAGGGGTTCTGCATTCCTGATCCTATGCCTTTCCAAATCCTGATCCTGCACCCTCACAGCTCCTTATCCTACACCCTCCCAGATCCTGATCTTACACCCTCACACTTCTGCTGGGGGTCCCCAGGGTCTGCAGGGCTGTAGTTACCCTGGGAACTGGTGCTGCAGGTACTGTGGAGATCAGGAACCAGCCTGGCATGAACCTCAGGCAGAGTCCTAAAGAAACAATGGCAACAGCTGAAATGATGGCTTTTTTTACCTTTCCTTTTTTTTTTTTTTTTAAAGTAAGTTTCAAAATATCTTTTTATCAACCCATAATCTGGGCAGTTCTTCTAGGGATGGAGAATTGTTAGGGAGATCACCCACCCTGCACTCAGCAGCAAGCTGAGAGAGGAAGTGGGAAAAAGAACAAGAATTCAATTCCATGGCTTTGAAAGATGGGTCTTGGGCCGCAGGCCTGTATTGCCTGGATTTTAATTAGGCTTTGATTAGGTTTGATGCAGGAGTTGAAGAATCCCTTTAGCTGGAACTTCAGAATGAAGCAGGATTGGAGGAATCCACAGTTCCCTTTAGAGGCTGCTCCTACCCCAGCCCAGTTAACTCTGGACCCATCCTGGTTCCCTGCTCCATCCCTCAGCTGGAGGTGACACTGTGGATGTCCCCCAGGGGCCGTGGTACCCACGGGGCTGCGATGCACTAGGGCATCCCATGTTTGCTTCTGTGCACAAAGAGAAAGCTAGGAATAGAATAGATCAGAGCAGCACCCTCAGTATTCGTCTTTGGAAGAGTTTTTCTTGTATCTACTCAGTTAAACACATTCGGCTTGATCTCCTCGCAGCAGGAGGCCTTGCTGCAATCTTGAGTATTTTTTTAATTGCAAAAAAATTTGGATATATTAAAATATTGCAGATTCCTCATTTATTGCCTTAACTCTGCAATACACGGACCAAATGATGCTCCTGATAAACGAGAAATTCTTGTATCTTTCAAGAGAACGTGTGCGTTGCAGGAATAAAACCAGTGGGGAGCTGACTTGGCACTAAAATGTGTATTTTATAAGATCTTTCTCGATCTAGAAAGGTGTTTAATCGCGTGCTTCGCTTGAGTCCAGTGGACCTGCTCCCAGGCTTAGAGGTAACACGGACTTACCTTCTCTGCTGGTTCAGACCCCAAGTTCTCGTTGTGCTGTTTCTCGTGAGCTTCAGTGATGCCTCCAGTACCAAAGGTTTCCAGGTGCTTTAAGAAAATATTTCCATGTATCTTGCTTTTCCGGGCACCCTTGGCTTGGCTGTGTGTGTGATGCACTTCAGAGGAAGAAATGCATCTCCTGAACAGCACTGAATAGGGTGTTCAAAACTTTTCTTCTTTCAACCTGCTCTGTGAGTTGTGGGTTTTTTTCCCCGCAGAATTTTGGTAAAGTGACTTTTATTTTACAGCTTGAGTGTGAAGTTATTCCCAGACTGCACAAACTGCAATTTTTAATCTTAACGATAGATTTAGTGACCACCGAAGTGTAAAATAAACTACTGTGGCCTAATCAATCAAATCTGCATAGTTCAGAGAAAGCACCTGTATGAGGCTTTTATATCAGAATGTCTGTAATGGTAATAGATGTTTATTAGCAACCATAAAGCTGTTTGAATTTAATATCTCTCTAAATAACACCAACAGCATTAAAACAAATCTCTAAAGCAAATGCAACTGCGCCATAAACAGCCCACAATGTAAGGTTTAAAAGCCATTACGAGAATCCGGTGAGATTCATGGTTTGTTCTGTGGCTTTGGACACTCGACTGGGAGTGAAAAAACCCCGCGGTTACGGTAAAGAGCCCCTGGAATAAAGCATTGCCCAATATTAACGAATTAATAGAGTTGGTGTGTTAGCAGAAAATGCATAGAGCTGTCTCGTTAAATAGGACGGGCAGAGGAGGCTTCTAACAGGGCTCACAGTTCGACTCCCTCTAAAATGCCTTCAAAAATCAGGTTGTGAATTGTACCATCGTGTTTAAGCCCAAAACCTGCTCCTGGGATGCGCCGGGGACTCCAAGGTGGTTCTGAAACCCCAGAGAAGCTGCAAACCCTCCAGGCTTGTTGGGTTGCTGAGCCTTCGTAGGAAGGAGCGAACAAGAAGTACCTCGGGACTGGTTATTTTAGGTTTTCTTGGCACTTCTGTATCTGTAGAAAACACGTGCCCCATCTCCCTTTTCTCACCTCAGCTCCTCGGGCAGAGGGTGACGCTCTCGAGGTTCGTGTTTATGTCTGTGCCTTCTCAGCAGATCGATATTCTAAACTGCATTTTTTTTTTAAAAAAAAACTTACCAAAATGCAACTTTTTTTTTCCCTGGAAACACAGTTTAGGCTGAGTGAGGAAACTCACAGACCAGGCTCTCAAGTGTTTTAAAAATGAACAAGCCACCCTGGGAATTTTGTGCTCGGTCAGGGATAACGGGGGAGTTTTCTGCAGAGACACGGGGACTGGTTGAGCCGGGGGGGACGGAGGATCTTACTTGGGTGTGCAAAGCTCTTCTTCTTGGAGGGGGGAGGCAGCCCCCAAGCTCCCGTGCCTTCACAGGGGTATGGAAGGGAATAAAACCTCGTTTTGTGACACTGACGCAGTCTGAGGTCGGGGCCCCCAAGAAGCAGTTGTTTTTTTGGCTAAATGTGGTCAGATCAAAGTGTGGGTAAAGAACAGGACATTCAGATGCCAGGGGGTCACGGCCGGGTTGGAGAAGAAGGGGGGACAGTGTTCAGCCCGGCGGCTGCGGCTCCGGAGGTGGCTCCCAGCGGAGCCCTGTGGGCAAGCACAGCGAGAGCCAGCATTGAGGAGCTGTGTGTCCCCAGCCTGCGAGCCCCCCCCACTCCTGCTGGCCATCCCAGGGGTGCGTTATCCAAACGAAGGGGGGGGGGCAAACAGGGATTTTTTTTCCCAGCACAAAGAGGGAGAAAAGCAAAGAAAACCAGCACCTTGTGGTGCTGGGGGGCACCCGGTGCTTGAGGAGAGGGGCTGGATCCTCCTCTCCTCCTGGGAGGGACCAGAGGAGGAAGGAGACTCTTCTGCAAAGAGGGAAATGAACTTTCAGGACAGATTTTTTTTGATATTTAAAAAATCAAGTCAGCCTCTGCAGTGTGGTCAGTGGTGCGCAGGATGCTCGCGGCCGCCTGTCGTACCTGCCGCTTCCAGACACCCATCCTGGGCTGTGCAGGGTCTCTGGATAACTGGATATAACTCCTGCTGGTGGGAACCGGTGTGGTGAGCGCCTGGAACACCCCGGCTTCACCTTTGGGCTCTCCCGGGTGTAAAGGTGCTGCCTGCACCGAACCCCCCGAGGCTGGGGAGGGGGAAGCCTGTCACCTGTGGGCTCCCCACACGGTGGGTAATGCAAGGGGGAGTTACCCGTCGGCTGTAGGAAGTTAAGGGCTGACACGTGGCACGTGGAAGGTGCTAAGAACAAAAAAGCTGGATGGTGACATCTCCTGCCCCCTCCTCCTGGGCACGAGCGAGGGAACAGCTTTTCCTCAGCTTTTTAAATGCAGCTAAATAAGGGTGCTGTGTAATAACAGAAGGGTTTCTGTTATAAGCAATCATTCTTATTTTGCTATGAATTACAAAACACCATAACTCCCTCCCCCCCCCCCAAAAAAAAAGAAAGAAATCTGACTGGAGCAAAAACAATTGCAGAAGAGAGGGAGCAGTGCTGGGGGGGGGGACGGGGGACAGTCCCACCGGTACCAGGGGTTGTTCTTTCCATCGCAGAGAGGGAGATTTAAAGAGAAGGCAAAGGAGGATGAGGCTGGAGACTGGGAACCATAAACCAGGAAGAGAGACGGGAATTGTTTCAGGGAATTAAAATAATGGGAGGAATATATTCTGTGTGGTGTTGGGGAAGCCACCAGCAAGGGGAGCAGGGGCTCTGAGCGTGTTCCCCGTATCCAAGCTGTTCACTGGCGGCAGATTTAAGCTTTGCCCATCACTTCAAACTGCTGTTGGTTTCGTGCCACATTCATCCTTGTGCCCGTTGGCCTTTTTTCTGAGCAGCTTCCAAGCCGGTGAGTTTGCTCCATCCCCAGGAGCCCCGAGCGCGATCTCCTCCCGGGAAATTGTGGGTACTGAGCTCCGGAGGGGAACCCCGAACCCTCAGCCACCTGGGGGTGGTCGGTTCATCTCTTCCCACCTTGCTTCTAACTTCTGTGGCTGTCTTCACTCTTGAGTTACTAATTCCTTGAAATAGGACCCATTTTCCTTGTCCCTTGGCCTTTGCTGCAAGGTGCCTGAGTTTCCCCGCTCTCTGCCGGGACACCGAGGGATGCTGCAGGAGCTCCTTGCTGGAAATATAGTTATTTTTTTTGCGCCAGAGACAGAACCAAGATGTTGGGAGTCCATTGAGGGGTTGCCCCGGTTGTCGTATAAGCATTTCCAGTTGTGTGAGGGGCTGGGAGCAGAGTTTGCGTGGTCTCGGCTGGTTTTCGTACCCTCCATGGGGTGGGCAATGAGTGGGGCCAGCTCAGCAGGGACTTACCCCGCAGCCAGAGCATCGGGAGGAGGGAAATGAAGTGAGGAATCTGTCATACGGTCTAACAACAACTGAGTATCACTCCAATCAGGATTATGCTGTTTTACTGGGAACTGGAAATGTTTGGTGACCCCCATGGGGTCGCTTCGGTAGCTTTTTGCCACGTTTTTCCACGTTTCGAGATCAAACGAGGAAAAGGGAATTTGTGTCAGGATGGGGTCTCCCCCGGTCCTACTGCTTGCCTATGGGGCACCTGCAATACTGTGTGCTCCTTCTGACTCCGGGTCTGGGGAGACACTGGGCTACTCGGAGGGGTTCCAGGATCAGAGTCCTCACTCTCCCTTTTTTTTTGTGTCTCCCACTGGATCCAGTCTCTTTCTGGTGGTCTGTAATATTCTGGTAGGTCCAGGGTGGCTCCAGGGTCTCTCACTTTCTCCAGCTTCGTACACCTCTGCCCCGTGCTACATGCTGAACAACATCTCTTCAACTTTCCTTTTCTTTCTCTCTTATTTTCCTCCTCTAAAGCGAATGCCATTGGGGCTGTGGGGAATCCACAGTCTGATCCTCGGGAGACACTCGTGTCCAGCCCTCCCTGAGGTGTAGGAGGGCAATCCACTCCTCTTGCCATTTCTCCCCGCTTTCGGAGCTCAACTTTTAAAACCATTTACCATTTTGTAGGTCTGTGTCCAGAAATAGGGTTCTCACCCGATGGAGACGTGTCCTGTTCTCCAAGCCCCCAGGTGAAACCCCAGAGCAGAGCAACGGCTGAGAGCGCTCCTCAGCCTGCACCCAGGGACAGGAACAGTCCTTTTGCCTAATAAAGAAGTTATTATGGGTGCTTCAGAGAGGGGAGAGCCACCAAAGTTGGGATAATTAATGGTTAAGAGAAAGGGAGCCTGGAACCAGAGGGATCTGGGGCCATTGGATATTCTGGAGAAGAAGCCAGAGCGTGGATCCTCCAGCTTCAGGGCAGGGATGTGCCTGGATTCCCAGGGACTGGATTCCCCTGTCCCTGCGGGGCAACGCAGTTCAGGTTACAGAGCTGTAATCTGAAAGACTTTATATGAGTTTTGTGAAAAAATAAATGGACTCTCCAACCACAGCACTCGTTTTTCCAAATGAAATAATTTGTCTTTAAAACGCTTTTTTTTTTTTGACTACTTTGAGTAGAGCCAAAGGCCTTAGTCTGCCTTCAGGATTAGCAGCCAGTACAATTTCAATTTATAAATGAAGCCCTTTTTGATTTGCAAATAAAAAGCATCTGAAACCACTAACCAACTTGGCTTCCCTTTTTATGCCTATAAAAACGTCTGAACCATTTGTTTTTCAGATTTTCTAACTGTAAAATGTGCTCCTGCGAGCAAATATGTCCAAGTTTCAATTGGAAGAGAACTCTCTTTTTTTTCAGTGAGAGGAGTTAAAAAATCCTCACATTTGCAAGGAAAGTCAAAGCAATTGGTCCTCCAGAAGCAGAAAGCTAGCAAAGAATTTCATGTTAAAATAACCTCCCTTAGTGACACGAAGGGGCGAAAGGTTTTGGCTGTAGCTGGATCCAAAAAATCAGGTGCAGAATTGTGTTCCAAGCAATGTCAGGAGGAGTTTTCGCGTGGATTTGAGTGGGATTGGGATTTTGGCAGGATTAGCTAATCCAGCGTGTCTGGAGCCGTCGTACCCGGGTTTTCTTACCCCATTTCTTTGGCTGTGTTTGCCTGCGGACCTGTTGAAAAAATGCTAAAAATACTAATTTACAGCAAAATAATTGCAGATTGGTTGAAGCTTTATCAGGAAGGCTTTGTACTCCTTGAGACAGCTGGCCATCAGGAGGGCAGACCCGGCCGGTGAGGGCTTTGGCTAGAAGGGCTGTGGCTACGGGGGGATTTTTGCTGGCACAGGTATGTCCATCCCACCCCACACCTTTGCTCTGCGCCCATCTGTGCAGGGATTTGGGGAATATTTTTTGTGGCCTTGGTTTCCTATCAAAACAGGACAATAAAAGGTGCAAAAATCACATTGAAACATGGGGCATAACTTCTTAAATGGTGACGGGTTGATGCGGGTCAGGGCTGCGGCAGAAGTTCAGGTGAGTCCTCCTCTGGGTTTGGGTTTTCTTTGCTTGAAATCAGACAGATTTAAGTCGTTGCCCCTTTTTCTCAGGGCCAGTTTTGTAATTTCTCCAAACCCCCGGCTGAAAAGTGGTTTAAGCTGATGAAAGATGAAGGTTTCTCTGCCGGGGGCCCTCGGGCAGGAGACGTGGGGGGGTTGCGAGAGGGCACAGGCTGCGTTTGTTTTCACTCGTTACTTTACGAACAAATTTAAAAGGCAAAAAAAACCAAACCAAACCAAAACATTTATAAACAAACAAAAAAGTGTGGTTTTAATTTTTTCTTTTACTTCCGGCTTGTTTGTACTTTTCTGGTTTCGGGCAGTTGTTTTCACTCTTCCCACGGCTGGTTCATCCTTGTCTGTGTGTCCCGGGGAGGTGTTCCTGGAAACCCCCGGCAGATGGGAGGCTGGAGGACTCTGGGGGGGGGGATAGAGCCCCTCCAGGTCCTTTGCTCTTCATTTCTTCTGCCGAAACTGTTTACATTTCATTGTCTCTGAACGCTGTTTTTACATGGTTCTGCTCGGTCTGCACGGCCCTTCTGAGCAGCTCCATATGAAAGATGCCTTATTTTTGTTAACCCGGGATTAAAAGCGGGCAGTAAGTGGGGCTGAGCCCCGTGTGATGGTGTCATCGCCGTCACCCACCGGGATGGAGCCTCCTGGGGAGGGAGAGCTTTGGGAAAACTCCGGTGGGGGCTGCCGGGACGATCCCCCCCGGGATGCGGCAGCGTTTGGTTCAGGGATTAAGCTCAACTGTTCTTAAGAGGAATCAGTGCCCACCTCGTCAGCGTTACGTGGTGGGATAGAACTGGAATCCCAGCGCCGAGAGGGGGAGTCTGAAGAGTCCCATTTTTATAGCGCCCCGAGGTGGGGGCCGTGTGTCCTCCCCCCTCCCCAAATTCTGAGCCTTTTCGAGGCTGGAAGGCGATGGGAGCAGGCGGCAGTATAGGACATATAGGGGTGATATAGGGGATATCTAGGGGCTATATAGTATCTATAGGGGATGTCTAGGGGTTATATAATATCTATAGGGGTTATCTAGGGGTTATATAGTATCTATAGGGGATATCTGGTAACATATAGGGGATAGATAGGATATATAGGGGGGCTGCTGGAGGGGGGAGAGGGGGAGCCTGCCTTTTCCCGGCCCTTCCCTGCGGGGGGACTGGTGCTGCCCCCGCTGTCCCCGCATCCCGTGGCGGGGATGGGGGTGTCCCCGCCGCTGCCCCTCCCCGCCCCGCCGCTCCGCGCCGCACGGCCTGTGCGAGGGCGCCCCCTGGGGGCGAGAGGCGGGCGCTGCCGCCGCCGGGACCCGCGGGGCCGGGGCTGGGCGCGGGGAGGGGGGGATGCTGGGGGGGGTGGGGTGGTGGTTTAAAGATTCAAAGAAAAGGTGTTTTTTAATTCCCCGTCGCCGAACTGCTCTGCCCCCCCCCCCGCCGCGGGTCGTTGAGGGGACCCGGCTGTCCCCACCGCCCGCTCCCCTCCCGACCGCGCACCGGGCGAGGGCTCAGCACCGACGGCACCGGGGCTGCCCCCCCCTTAACCCCCTCCACGGTGCCGGCCGGGCTCCTCGGTGGGGATTTGCCCCCCGTGTGGCTCCCGGCTCCGGCTCGGGGGGCGCAGGGACGCCCGCGGGTCCCGCAGGGCCGGGGATGCTCCCGCTGCGGTTTCCCCGGGGGAAGGGGGGAGAAGGGGGGCGCTTCTTTCCTCCTCCCCGGGGAAACTGAGGCAGGGCCCAGCCCCGGGGACGAGGGAGAAGCTGGGGGGGGGACACCCCCGGTCTCTCTGCAGAGCCGGTGTCCTGCCCCGCACGATGCACCCCCTTCCAGATGTGAACCCAGAGGTGAGTTCTGGTTTTAAACTCGCCGACCTTTGGGAAGAAAAAGCTTGAAGCAAAACCCGACAGCAGGGTCTTCCCCCCCCCCCCCTCCCCGACAGACACAGACCCTCACCTTCCCGACAGCGTGGTCAGCCTAACTTTATTTCCAATAAAATTAGTTCCCTTTGGAAAAGGGAAGGTCCCACGTTCTTTTCCCTTATTTTTTGAGGTCTGCTCAAAGGTTGCGTTATTAAAGGACGATGTGGCTGAAGCCAGGGCTTGGCTCTGCAGGTATTCCTTTTGGTGGAGGAGTTTTTCCCTTTTAGGTTGGTCTAAGTGGGAGAAGAATTTGCTCCTCAAATACACCCTTTTGTTTCGGAGTGTCGGCTTCCAGGAGGGTTTGGTTTCAAAGGAACCATGTAGTAGTTTATGTCTCTATCAAGTCCTTAAGGATTGTGGTTCTGTTCCTAATATCGGATCTGTGAGCACTACATCAGGAATGACAGCGCTTTTCTGGGTATTATTATTCCAATAAAATAAACTGTTCCTGGATACCCGCGTTCCCGGGCACCGGGAGCGGAGCCGTGTGGGAAGGTTTGTCAGAAACCAGATACAGCTTTAGGAGTTCATTTATCCACCTTTAAAAACAAACGCTAAAAAAAAAAAAAAAACCCCACACAAACAAAACCCCTCGAAAAAGCCCCGTGATGCTTTTAGTACTGAAACGCTTCGGGTTTGTGCCAGAATGGTGATTTTTCAATTTTGCCAAAACAGCAAAAGATTTAACGAGAAGATTTCCCTGGAAGTAGCTAAATGTTGCCGTGTAAGTCAGTTTATTAAATTATTCCAAACCCTGTTGAAAAAACCAGCACTTTTTGCATACCAACGCGAGGGACTTGGCAGCCCTGCTAACATGGAATTTTTTTTTTTTGTTCTTTTTTTTTTGCTTTGTTGTACGATTATATATATCTATATATTCTGTCTTATATTCGGGGGTGTCTCCTGGGAGCAGGGATGGCTCGGAGATGGGAGCCAGCCCCCAGGATGCCAGCCCCCGGCTCCGGCTGCCCCGCGCGGAGGGAAAAGGCTGGAATACAGATACAGAGTGGTTTGGGGAGTAACACAAATTCTTTTCTTTTCTTTCTTTCTTTTTTATTTTCTTTCTTTCTTTCTCTCTTTCTTTCTTTCCTTCTTTCTTTCTTTCCTTCTTTCTTTCCTTCCTTCCTTCCTTCCTTCCTTCTTTCCTTCTTTCCTTCTTTCCTTCCTTCCTTCCTTCTTTCCTTCTTTCCTTCTTTCCTTCTTTCCTTCTTTCCTTCTTTCCTTCCTTCTTTCTTTCCTTCTTTCTTTCTTTTCTTTCTTTCTTTTTTTTTCTTTTTCTTTCTTTTCTTTCTTTCTTTTTTTTCTTTCTTTCTTTCTTTCTTTTTTTTTTTTTCCTGAAATTCTAGATTGATTTCTCAAGATATTAGAGCCCGCAGTATTTTTTGGGAAGAGTTCCAGGTTTTGAGAATGTTGAAATGTTGTTAGACATGTTCTGAATTTGTGGTTAACTTGGAGCTGCCTGAACCTTGTTTTAATGCAGCATGGATCCCCTTAACCCTGAACCGGAGCGGGAGGAGGCCCGGAGTAACGGAGTCACCGGGGCTGCCCTCTGCCAAATCCTGCCCGTTTGGAACGGCACTGGAAATGTTTCTACAATGTGTGTGTGTGTGTGTGACATTTGCTAAAATTTTATTGCACCCACACTTGAAAACTAATTCACAAAGGGCAGAAGCGGGAAAAATCTCGACGAGCCGTTAATCAGCCCCAAATCAGGCAGTTTGTGTAATGAGTTGAATGTGTTCACTGACAGGTTTGGTTTTTTTTCTTTATCTGAAGTGCTCCTCCTCCTGTTTCAGAGCCACGCTGAATGCAGTTCCCTTGTGTTTGCTGCTTACAAAAATACATTTGTTTATGGTGGTTTTTTTAATTCTTTTATATCTCTTACTGTCTGGAAATACTCAGAACACAGGTATGTCGGGTGCTGGTAAAGGTTCCAGCTCATTACTCGGGGCGCTCAGCCTCTCTCCTTGGGTTCCTCGTCTCCTCTTCCCTCAATTCCCATGAATTTCTGAGCCGTTTTTAGGCTGTTATGTGTTAATCCACCTGTGGCAGTTGGCCAGAGGGGTGAGACACCCCTGGTGGCAGGTGCCCCATTGACCTGGGTGCCCTCAGTTTGGAACTGCACCCAAAATGTGCTGGATTTGGGGGGCTGACCCCCCCCCCCAGGATCCCCGCTCCCCCCCGTCCACCCACACACGGAAGGGTCTGACCATCTCCCTCGGGGTGACCCCCCAGCTTCATCAGAGCTGGAGAAAAGGTGCAGAAATTAATTGGAACCCGAGCAGCGTTGGTTTTCTCGTCCTCCTACGCTTCCTCTCGTCCAGTTCGAAAGAATTTTGAACGAGTCATGCTTTACAGAAGGCAATTTAATTGGAAATAAGCGGGGAAAATGGGAGGTAGAGGATCTCGGCTCTCTCCTGGCAGATTTCAAGCAGTTTTTCCCAGTGAAATTAGACAATTTCAGGTCACTTAATCGTCAAAGGGTTAATTCTAATTTTGAACTTCCCAAATGTCAGTGATCTTCCATCCAAAAATACAGCAACTGGCTTTATCAACATATGCTTTTCATTACCTACAAGACTTACAATATTTTTGGTGTCTGTATCAACTTGATTCAATTACTGGTACCACTGCGAGGGAACATTACCTCCAGGGAAAAGGGGGTGAATGCATCAGTGCCCATGGATACAGTGTACGGAGCAGATTAATATAACAGATTTACATCGAGACTGCTGACTCCATTACTTTAAAACTCCTGTAATTGACTTTTTTAAAAATGACATTAGCATTTAAATGGTACTATCGTTACGAGGGTGAAGGTTCAGCAGAATATGATCAATTTATTGAGCTCTTCAAATGTTCTTTTTGATATTTATTTTTTCGTTGTCATGCTGGAGGGGTTTTTTAGTGTTTTGTCAGACATGAGAAAAAAGTCTATACCGTTGAGATCTGGGTCCGTGCAGCTCTGGAGAAGAAATGCCTGGAAAGCTCACCCAAACCAGCGTGGGGGTTATCTTCCTCACCTCCCCCCCAGCTTTTTCTGTTAGATAAAATTCCAGTGAGACAGAAAGAAATCATTTCCAGGAGCTGTGGTTGCTCTGTGAGAAGAGGCCGGTGTCCCTGCTCCTGTGCAGAAACCAGCCCAGGGAGGTGATCCCACCACGAAGCCCCCTTTTCAGCATCACACACCTGAGTTATTCCAGTCGCATTCAGAACGTGCACAGCCACCAGTTCAGCCAGTGTGGCTGCTGCAATGGGGCAATTTTGGGGATATCCCGTTGCCTTCTGGTCAGAGGTGGATGCCTGATGCACCGTGTACTTCTGCAAAATCTCCTCTTTTTGGGACATTTATGCCCTGGAAGGGCCCCGACAGCCCCTGGGCTGTGATGTCCCTTTTTGCGGGTGAGACCTTCGTGCTCGTGAACAGGCAAAACTTGGAGAAATGGGGAATAGTTCCCTTGGAGCAAATGGCTTAAAAATAGTAGTAAATGCTCAAGATGCTAATCCTACAACACCTAATGGGTTTATAACTCATTAAAGACTGGATTAGTGTAAGGAAATGTTCAGAGGGCAAATGATTCGGGTGTTGGGAAAGATCCTGGTGTACAAAGAGCCTGGATCTCTGACCCCGGAGTGGGATGGCCGGGAGCTGGCACCCACCGTGGACGAGTCCCCAGCCCTGAGGGACGTGTCTCTCCGGGGATGGATGTGTCTGCTCCTGAGTGCAAGCACGTTTGCATATATGTCTGGAGAATCAATTAGTTTTAGCCCAATATTCCAACGTCTTCTGTGTTTTGGGAATCTTTCAAGGTGGATCAGGAGACTGAAATGGCCAAAGAAGGGCTTTTTTTTCAAGCCAGCAGAGTAGGCAGCAGTGGAGGTTTAAGAGTAGGTGTGTGGTACCTTACTTGAACATTCCCATTTGTGGATATTTTTGCTGGGAATTAGGAATTTTTACTGGGATTCAGGTGGGTTGGTTAAACCAGCAGCAGCAGTTTGGAAGTATGAACAGATTTGTTGGCTTTGGGTCTTGTTGTTTTGGATTTGGGCTTTAAGTCTTTTCCTCCCCAGCTATCTAACATCCCAAAACCAAGCAGGAAAACCTAGCAGTCCCTGGGGCTTTGATGAGTCCCCTTTGTTCGCTCCATTTTTAAAAAGCATAACGTGAAAGGAGAGGAAAAGAGCAATAGCATTGATTTATTTTATTATTTTTACTGTTCCACCGGTGGTGATGGCTCCAGTGATGGATCCCAACCCCGTTGTGTGGGGAGAAGCAGGTCTGGACCACGGGGCTGGGGTTCAGCAGGTACCTGGGTGTCCCCCCCGCTCGCCTCCCTATAAAAATGCTTGGTAATGACCCAGTTCGACCCTGCCAGCTCTCCCTGACCTCCTCCTCTTCAGGATGCTGCTTAATTTGCACTAATTACATTCCATTCTGACAGGAACTTGGACATTGTCTCAGGCTCTCAGGTATTTTCGCTGCCATGTTCCAGCGCAGAGGACTCTCGAGGCCGAGTACGAAAATGGCAGTAACTAATTTACGAAAATACACTTTGATTAATGTAATACATAAGCAGTTTGCCTGTGGTCTAATCCATCTGCACAAATACCCCTTCGACTCCAACTTCAGGCTTCAATCTTGAGTTTTTACTGGGATTCAGGCAGGTTGGTTAAACCAGCAGTAGCAGTTTGGAAGAATTAGCAGATTTATTGGCTTTGGGGCTTGTTGCTTTGGATTTGGGGTTTGTTTTTTGGTTTTTTTTGGGTTTGCCTCCAGAATCCCAGGTTAAATTCCTAATGGTAATGCTGGGGTCAGTGACCACTACAGAAAATGCTGCTTCAGAGAGGTCGCTGGTGTAGGAAAAGCCCAAACAGGAAAATTGACAGGACCAGTTTCAGCTTTTCTTCTAAATCTTCCTTCTGGTTGGACTCGGTGATCTCAGAGGTCCTTTCCAGCCATGAAGACTCTGTGAATGCAGGTTGAGTGTCTGTGTGTGTGAATAAGGGTAGAGAGATGGAGAAAAACTCTATCAACTGTAGGTTTTTTCGTGTTTTAGTATTGAATGAGCGAGGAACCTGTCCAACATGTGGCTTGCGAAATTGAATTGAGTGAAAATACCTGCTTTGGCCTAAAAATAGCCTTTTTCCTGCGGCGGGATGGGGGAGCCTGGCAGGAGTGTGTGTGTGTGAGAACGTGGAGCTTCTCTCTCTGCCTTTGGATGAGCACGGAGTTTCCTAATTTGCACGGAGCTTCTCTTCCCTGATTTACAGGGAATTTCCCTGATTTACAGGGAGTTTCTCATCCCGGATCCCTCTGCGTCACGGGGAAGAGTTTTGTTAACCAGAAGCTGCTGACGCTCTTCTCCTTGTCGGGGCTTGTGCCCAGCACCCCTGGGTGCCCCTGGCAGAATCAGCCACATTTACCCTTTTTTTTTTTTTACCCCGTGGGACGATCACAGACACCCCCGGGGTCCCCGAGAGCCGGTTGCCGGGGTGGGGAGCGCGTCCCCCCAACATCTCTCCCGAGGGAAGCGGGTCTCCCCGCGAAGCCCCGGAGCCGGGGCTGAAAAATCCCGGAGCACATGCCAGGGCTTTGTGTGACTTTGAAAAGGAGGAGATAGGAGCCGTTGTTGGAGCTGCACCCAGGCTTTTAGGCACAGACGGTATCGGGAAAGCAGTTGCATGTTTCAAAATATTGCATCGTTTTAGAGCGCAGGGCACATGAGATGGGTGAAAGGGGATATGGCAATTGGAAGCGGGCGGGATAAAGCCGCCCTGTGTTTGCCGAGACAGACCCGAAATCCCCGGAGCTGTCTTTCAAAGAGTGATAGTTACGGAAATTAGCAGTGCAGAAATCCATACTAATCATTCATCGGGAGTCTTATTAACTGTCTTAGCGGGGTGATTAGGAGAGGGCCCGGCCCCCGAGCGGAGCGGGGACAGGACGGGGGCCGCCTCTCCCCTCCCGCATCCCCACCGCTTCCTCGCCGCGGGAACCGGCCCGAAAACCGCTGTGCCCAGAGGGAAAAAGCCATCTCAGCTTCACCTACACTGAAACGTGCTGCCCGAGAAGAGGAGGTGAGGCTTAACCCTGAGATCCAGCTCCTGCTCCTCCGAGAGCACCCGGTCCTTCCGTCCATCCTTCCCCCTAGAGAGGGCTGGATGGGGCTCGCTCACAGGGTGGCAACTTGGAGAGGACTCTGGTGGCCCCACTGGCCGGCTGAAGCCCTTCCAGTGCCCGTAGATGTGGGCTGGTGTGGCTTTGGGCAGTTGTGGCTGTAAAGGGGCAGGTGCCCTCAGCTCGCGGCCGGGTCTGTAATAACGTATTTAATACACCGGGAGTTAACCTTCACATCTCTTTAATTATTGCCAAACTTCACCTAACTAGGAAAAAAAACCCCAATATTGGGCCCAGCTGAGCTTCCCACAGGGGTTTTTGCATTCGGCTTTGCACTTAGTGTTATCAAACGTTTTTTTGAGGATCAGCTTGAGACCTTTTCCTTAGGAAAAAGAACGCCTTAGTGTTTCCGAAGGGTGGGTTTGGAGTTTGACCCTCGCTGCTCCCATCTGATGTTAGCTTCAAATGAAAGAAAATTAAATTACGCACTGGGGTTCAAGGACTCAAGCCTGTGAATCTTACTCTAGCTCCTATCTCCTCCGTAAGGGAAACAAAGAACATAGAGGAGATAAATAATACTTGAAAAAGACAGAATCTTTTTTGTCTGCGTCTTTATCTGTAGTTTGACTGTGTGCCTTAAGTGTTGAAAGGGGCACTTTCTTGGCAAGTATGACACAAATAACCTTCACCCTTCACTGCACTGTCTGAGGCAGTTATAAATTTGAGGATAAAGGACACGAACAAGAGTTACTTTATATGACATTTTCTCGTGATAAGAGGGGACGGAGGAATGAGCGAGTGTTCCCCTCGGCTCGTCCCGAGATGGTTTTGTCAAACCGAGGGGTTTGTAGCCCAGTCCTGGGGGGTGTGGGGGCGAGTGGCCTGTACTGGTTTGGGTGTACAGGGCTCTGGGGGGAATTCTGGTGGGAATTCCAAATTTTGAGTGCAGGGCCTGTGTGCCCAGGCAAGGGGCGAGCGCTGGGAAGTCGCAGCTAATTCCTCGGGAGCCACTCGGGAATCTCAGCATTTAAATAATCTGATCTGGTCGTCTCGAGCCCTGCGCTGGGGATGGAGGGGGGGTGTGTGTGGGGGGGTGTTCTTGTCATGAGACAGCTTAAAAGAATCATTTTTTTCAGAGAAATTTGCAATTTTTCAAATCAAGCCTTTTCTGTATCATGTGGAATGTCGGTGTCTTCGAAGAACACAAGCAGTTGAAAGATAGTCAATGAATTTATCAGATATATATTCTCAGAAACAATTTCATAATCCTTTCAGATGCATTCAAAAGCATTTCTCAAGGTTTTTTTTTTCCCCTGTACTAAACATTTTTGTTTAAATTACAGCAATCCACAGCATATGGTTGTATTTACGCTGTGAATAAACTGAGGGTATTTTCTTTCTGTGTATTCCTACCGTAGAGCTTTTTAGGGAATTTCTAAGACTTTTAGAAATGCTTTTTGTAAGATTTTTCTTTTAAAATACATTTTTGAAGGGAGACACTTTAGAGGATTGCAAAACTCTGTGTTCAGATGCCACCCATGGCATCCCGTGCATGGCGAGGGGCGCTGGGGGGTCGGGGAGCTCCCGGGAGCCGGTCTGGGGGTGGGATTTCTCCCCCCGTCCCGGTGTGGGGAGTCAGTGCAGGGAGCCCCCCCTCTGCAGACAGTTTGTCATCCCCATCAGAGTAATTACAGCTCAAAACATTCGGGGATCTTGGATGTGACCATCAGAGTGACCCCTGCGGGGGGCTCTGGAGTGCCTCCTCGGCCCCTCAGCCCCCCCAGGGCTTTAGTCAGGGGGCGCAGAATCACCAGGGGCAAGTTCAGCACAAACTTACCAAAAGTGCTGAATTTTGATTCTGCGCTTTATATATAGAAAAAGCGACCAGCAGGTGGAGGGAGGTCATCCCCCCCCTCTGCTCTGCCCTGGGGAGACCCCATCTGGAGCACTGGGACCAGTTCTGGACTCCCCAGTTCCAGAAGGACAGGGAACTGCTGGAGAGGGGACAGCA
>JAOQGH010000008.1:1184886-1202296 GCA_025769975.1 Gallinago jamesoni | reverse complement strand
CTGAGAGGGTGGTCAGGCCCTGGACCAGCCTGCCCAGGGAGGTGGTGGAGTCCCCATCCCTGGAGGGATTTAAGAAACGTGTAGACGTGGCTCTTCAGGGCATGCTCTAGTGCCCAAGATTGTTGGGTTGTGTCTGTTTGTGAGAGGTTTTTTGTTTTGGTTTGGTTTGATTTGGGTTTTTTTTGTGGTTGGACTCGATGATCTCAAAGGTCCCTTCCAACCACGAAGATTCTGTGATTCTCATTTTGGTTCTGGTTCCCAAGGGGTTCCTTTCCCCTCGACAGTGTTGGGGGGTTTCTCTAACCGGGCTTGCCTGGGACCCAGGTAGTTTGGGTTCTGGAAAAATGAAATTCCACTCTATGCCCATTTCAGATTCGTACCGGGGTCTGCTGCAGACATTTCTTGAAGGCTTGTAGAGTTGTTATTTTTCTGAACGGCTTAGTTTTAACAGCAGCAAATTATTTATAGAGTCCTAGAGCAGTACTCCTGTAGGACTGAAAGACAACTTGTAAGGCTGCTTTTCTGTACATTAATTTTAGGTTTGGTGTTTTGGGGGGGGTCTTTTTGGAGCATTACATAGGTGTGCAGATGTCTCCACCCATATGTCATCTACTGAAGAGCTCTCGGTGTTGGAGCCCGGGGTGCAAGGGGGCTGCCTCCCTTCCCGTTCCTCTCCGCCGCGCTCCCCAAAACGCTGGCCCTCTCCGCTCCCCCCTGCTCTCGGGGAGGAGTTAGGGATTTGTGAATGTGTGAAAGCATTAGCTGCCAGTTATAACTGGAACCCAGCCTAGAGGAACCCAGATCCTTCAGCGGGAAAGTTTGTAATACATTATCTCTGGAACTGGCCCAGCTTTCAAAACCAGGAAGCATTAATAGGAATAAATGTGAGCACCATTAGCACTTCCAAAGGCGTGATTTATTATCCGCTTCGGTTGCAAAATATTGTTTAGTTGCATAATCTTCTTCATTTAAATAGGAAATGTCATTAGTGGATTAGTTTATTAAACACACAGACCCGCAAGGGAGGGAATTCCTTTCCCCGTGTGGCCCGAGCGGGCGCTTCCCAGTGTCCTCACGGAGCGTCCTCAGCCGAGCTCTGCCTGGTCAGAGAGGGAAAGCGTTCCTTTTTCTGCTTAGAAGAAATTTCTGAGCTTTTCTAAAAGGAATGGAAGTAGGGGAGGGTTTGGAGGGGAGGTGGGGGATGAATCTGGGGATCTCTTTCCTTCCCTGGCTCCCAGAGCCTGGGGCTGCAGGGGGGGAGGGAGGAAGGGGGGGGGGGGTCAGGGCTGGTGAGTTGGGTTCAGATGGGGCCGGTTTGGGGTCGGGGCTGCAATGGTTGCCCGAGGGGTCCCAGCAAATTGTGGGTCTCTCAAATCTTGTGCACGCCAAATATTCTGAATATTGTGACAATTTTAATCTTGTGGCAGTTTTGGGTTTTGCCAGTAAATAAAAAGCAAGTTTTCCAGCACTTATATGTGACTAGCTGTGACAACTTACAGATAAAATTTACTTAAATAAAAGAAAACATCAACGTTCTACTTTAATAGGAATAAACAGTTGGCCAGTGATCATTATATTTAGTTATCTGCTAAGTTTAACTTGGGATCTGACTGATTCATGGAGGCAATGCTAATTACGCTGCCTTTTTCTATTCCAAGGTATTTCTCCCCCCAACCCCCCCTAAAGTTTTGCCCCCGTGGTCAGTCTGTTCCCTGTAAAACCCTCTCCTTCCCTCTCCTCCTTTGATCTCTTGGGTAGGGTTCACCTCCTTCATTTTTTGCAATTACCAGTCTGGAGTGAGGATGCCCCTGACCTTTACCAGCAGTCTGGCAGACACATGGGACAGGAAGCTTGGGTTTTATTTCAGGTTTTTTCTCCTATTCATCTTGGATGGATTACACCAGGAGCAGCTCCAGCTCTCCCGGAGCCCTGGCTGTGGGACGGCAGAGGTACCCTGGCAGGGACAGGAATGTTTGGGCTGGGATGGAGGGGATGCTCAGCCTGGGTGGGTGATCAGACCCAGTAACCCCCCCCCCCCCCCATCCCCGGTCTATACGTTGCTATATGGGGAAGAATTTCTGTCCTCCTGTCACATTCAGCAGCAGTTACCGGAGAGCGCAGCCCTTTCTGGGGAGGAATCTCTGCGGATAGCAACCCAGCCCATGAGTCATTTGCTCCCCCCCCCCAACCCCAAAAAAAGGGACTTCCTTCTGTTCTGCTGCTGCTTTGCTGCATTCTTCTGCTTTCCAAGTTTCGAGTCTGCAGCAGCAGCAGCAGCGGAACAGGCAAAATAAATCAAACTGCCATAAATATTTTGCAAAAGGTTAGGACAGAGCTTGGGATTTATGTGTGAATTTGAAGAGGATGGGTAAGTTTCCTGTAAAGGAGGGCTGTTTCTGCCAGTCTGAGTTGTGGTTTCCCCACCTTGCAGGAACAACGGGGAAAGGCTGACACGGATCCTTACACCAGTGCAGGGAGAAGTGTCCGTGACTCTGACTCTCCCCTCTCTGCTCATATAGCTTAAAAATAAGAAAGAAATCCCTTTTTTCATAGGTGGTTTTAGCAGGCAGGTGGTTAAGGAGCTGCGTGCGTGAGAGTTTGCGTTTCTGTTTTACCATTTCGCAGCAAAACGTACAAACCCAGACAGACCTCTCCAAAGAAAGAAAATGTGATAATTCCTTTAGAGGTGCTGTGATTTGTAACGCCGAGGAAAAGCGAAGACAGGCCCATGTGGGAGAGGAAGGGGTGGGAGGGGGGGGGCTGGAGAGATGAGCCCCTGGAATGACATTATAACTTTACCTGCCTGCTGAATGTATCTGTGGACTTAAATGACATCTCAGGGGACAGTATCAAGCTTCTAAATTCCATTCATCCATCAGATGGGAGAACAAGACCTGGCTTTCAGTCGGGCGGGAGCTGGAGGTTTCTCCTGCAGTAAATGAGCTCAGACCACACAGATAAAGAGCGTCTTCTGTTCCGTTTTAAAACATTTCAGGGGAGAATCATCTGTCAGTCGGCTCCGGGCCGGAGGTGCAGAGCCCAACACAACAGTGATGCTTTTCAGCCTCTCCCCAGCCCTTCGTTCCCTTTTAACTTCCAGAATTTGCCCCACAGCTTCTCGTAGATTAACCCGAGCGCCGGCGGCTGCGTTTGCTCCCGACTCTCTCCCAGAGCTGCTGCTCCATCCATTTTGTGTCCCTTCTCCTTTTTTTGCCTTCCAGCAGGTCCCTTCCCACCCCAGCCACAGCCAAAAAGGAAACAAACCGAGCGACAAACGGAGTAGATTTTGTAGGGGGAGTCAGTTTTCCTGGGTGGATCCTCAGCTCCTCTTGTGCTGTCTCGGTTTTAGCTACATTCCAATGGGATTCGTACTATTAAAATAAAAGTATCAGAGTAAATCTGCCAGGCAATACAAGGGCAGAAGTTTTACACTTTTTATTACCTGGCTCGTGCAGACAGAGCTGCTGCTGCTCCGGGCTATCGCAGGTTTCTTTTAATGTTAAAAGCTGTTTATTCACCAGGAAGTTCTGTTTCAGGAGGCTGGAACTAGTCACAGATTCGGTCAATTTTAATGGATACTTTTAACTGAAAGAAGGATGAATTTTAAAATGTCAGGAACCCCCAGATGGGTTCAGAGAAGGATCCGAGGTCATGAGTCTCCCTGGGTTCTTTTCCTTGCCCGTGGCTTTTAGAGACTCCCCCTCGGGGCTCTCTCAGCCTCCCCTCTTTAGTATCTTGGTCTCGGATGGTTTGATTTGGCTGGAGGGAGGCCAAGAGCTCTGGAATGGAAGGGGAATGGAAATACCTGCCTGCGTGTGAGGAGAAGGGGATAGAGGCAGCATCCACAGCAAGGAGGAGAAGCTGATGGCCTTTTACCCGTTGCACCTAGAGGATTCAGGTGGTGGAGATACGTGTTCAGATGCTGGAGGTAGATGTTCAGATGGTTCTTCTTCTCAAGAAAAACCCTTGGAGCCCACACCCCAGTAGATGACACGTCTCGGGGTTAGGTTGGGTGGACACCTTGGCTCTGTGGTGCTGCGGGGTGGATGCTCCTGGTCAGAAGATCACTCAGCAAATTGAGCTGCTGCTCCATCTCCTGCATCTTCTGCATCAGCCACGTGGGGCCACGGGCTGGGAAGCTCCTGCTGGTGCGTGGAAGGGATGGTGCAAGAGGGACAAATGGCCAGGGGCTGGGGTGAGCTTTGTACCTCATTTAATTGCCCTGAAAAGAAAGAGTATGGAGGTGGAAGAGAAGCTCTTCCAGGGCAAACAAAAGTATGTAAAGAGCCATCCTGGTCTCTGGGTTCATCTTTAACGAGAAGTGAAACCACCAAGGTGTGGTGAAATGCCCCCATAGTCCCGGCCGGTCAGACCCAAGAGTCTCTGGAAAACTCCATGTCTTTTTCTTTTTTTTTTTTTGGTTAAATATTTCATCTTGATTTCCAGAACAAATGAGTTTGGGTAAACTGGAGATAAGGATCTGAAATGCGAGGCACTGGCTCATTTTGTTGAGAGCTGCCATGGAAACATATCCCCAGTTAACGTTACTATCTACAAAGGCTCAATCAGTACATATGATCCTAATGATTTCCACCCAATTCACAGCTATCTGGGTCAGACACAATTTATGGAGTATCACAAAAGAATGTGTGCCTCGTGTGTATATAGTATGTTTTTTTTCCACGCAGAATGAGAAAAATACACCGCGGGGAAAGAAAGGGGGGCGGGGGGGCATTTAAAGCAAAATTTCATTTTAATTAAAATAAAAAGCAACTTTTCAAATACGAAATGTCAGGCTGGTTAACCTTGCATCCTGAGTCTGGAAAGATACATTTTCATCTTTGCAATGCCTTAGTTAGTGGTTCCTGGCACATTACATTAACTAATTTGAGATCGAATTATCAAATTTGCTCATTGCTGCTAGCACTAATTTGAAACCTTACAATAAAGAACAGTTTGAGAGGCAGATGAAAGGTTGCCACCCACAGAGGCTCCAAGACCTGTCCCTGGTGTATCACAGCAAGGTTCGGAAAGATTTGGGGTAATTGCAGTCATGAGCTGGAGTTGATTGAAGAAAATTATACCCCAGTTTTTTACTACAAGCTTCTTTTTTTTTTTTTTTTTTTACCCTTTTTCTTCCTTTTATTTTGTGTGTGGCTTTTCTCAAATTATGCTGTGAAATACTATTGCAAGGAGGACAAAGTATTACATTCTTAATAACTTTATTAAAACTCCGCTTACAACTTTGGTACCAATGAAGTTCCTGAAGAATTCTTTCTAGAAATGTTACCTGCATTTTCCAAGAGTTTGGAAAATTTTACTGTATTTGAGGCTTTTTGCCTTTGCTAAACTTTTAAACTTTCAGCCAGAAATACGTTAATGGATTTCCAGATGATGTGGACTGGTTTGCGTTCTTCTTAGCGAAGATCTGCTGGCCCTTCTGAGTCTCAGGGTTTTAGGAGGAGAGTTTCTGGGTTGTGAGGTTTAAGGATGGCTGGTGGGAGCTGAAAGCACTTTTGTACCCATCCGTGTCTGCTGGTTGGTGCAGCAGCAGCGATGCCCCAGGTTGGCTGGACTCCCCTCCTCACAGAACTTGCATTTTAACAAGTTATAGAGGCGGAGGCAGCAGGGGTCCTGAGAGAGGCATTTTCTTCCTGACCTTCCTGAGATAAATAATTAAGATGGGGTCTAGATAAAGATCACTGTCAAAGGTGAGGGGTCAACCTGGCTGCTGACCTGGGGGGTAAAACTGCCCCGTTTGCCGCAGCGGCAGCTCGCAGGCAGCTGTGTGTCAGCAGGAAACTGAAGTTTTTTGCTCCGTTGAATAGGCAGAGCCTTGAAAAAGAAGAGATGGGGGGAGTAAAGGTCTTCTCTTTACAGTGTGTATCCATCAAACGGCGTTTATTAAAAAAAAATAAAAATTAAAAATATTTCCTTCTGTTGGTCAAGGTTAAGGGAGCAGATTAGGGGACGGTAACAAGGCTTGAAATTTGAAGGGTGCAAAGGTTAAAATGTTCTTCTAATTTGGAGCCTGTAGGCAATACCTGCTTTTAGAGCAGGCTCTTCAGCCGCTCGCATTTTGTTCTCTGAAATAAGTCATTATCAAACACGTGCTGCCCCATTAAACCCTCCCCCGGGGTCTTTGTTCTGCTGAGACACCCCGGGAATGGAGAGAAGCATTAGCCCAGCAGTGGCCAGCACTCGCTGGGGGGGGGCCACGTGTGGTGGGTACCTGCCTCGTGCCCACGTTTCTCACTTTCCTAGAGCCTCAAAGTCATATTTTCACCTGAGGAACCTCCCGAGGAAATCACAGCAGGCCCTTGGATGGGCATCACCTCCATGAGTTCCTCCATCACTTCGTGGAAGCGTGTCCTGAAGGGGAGGGTGGACCTCTGTGGGGAGGTCCACCAGTGTCACCACCACCCTCTGGGCTGTCCCTGAAGGGACGTGGTGGCACTTGGTGCCCGTGCAGAGCTGGTCCCTGTGCTCGAAGGTCTTTCACTGACTCTCTAGGCAAAAAGAAATTTTATCCGAATTAGGGTGCCTTGGAAGGAAAGCCACCCCTCCTGGCCCTGCTGCCCAGGTTGTGTTGCTCTTCAGTGGGCACCACTTCATGAGCTGGTGGTTACTGAACAGCAATTAGATGAAGCTGAAGGTTTAGGAGCAGTTTGGAAATTGTTTGTAATGAGCTAATCCATTACCATTAGAGAACCAGAATGTGCAAGGGAGAAACGGGGGGCAAAAATCCACCTCCAGTCCCCAGCCCTCCCCACCCCTCTGTCACTGAGCTTATCCTCCTCCTGAGTTTGCAGGGCTCTGCTGTGGGACACGTTCTCATCAGAGACCTCAAAACGTTGGGTTTTACCCCAATAACTGTTGCAAATGCTGGTGCCTTTGTCCCCAGGATGGACGTGCTGATGCTCCGCAGGCAGACGTCAGGCTTGCGAGTGCCATGTCCTGATTTCGGGGAGCTCTTTGGGCTGTGCTCCCAACCCCGGGAGCCCCCGAGGAGCTGTGGGGTGAGGGCTGGCTCCCCCCTTTAGCCCAGAAAGCGGGGAAAAAAAGGGGAAAAAGGATGTGTGCCTTTAACCGTCCCCGCAGCGCGGCTGCAGTGGGGCTGGCTGTGTTTTGCAGAGGGAGTGCTTGGGGGCTAGTTCCAGAGCTCAGTGACAGAGAGGAAACAGGGCCAGGAATAAATGGCCTGTTGATTTACTCAAGTTACATCATTTTCTTCCCCTCAAGAGCCTATAAATCTCACGCTCCTTGTAAAAACAGAATTTAAAAACAATTGAGAGCTTCTGAGACGACCCCATAGCTTCCAGCCGCTGTGGCCTCCGAATATAGAGCTGCCTTTCACAGGCTGGACCACTTGTTTCATATTAGATACTGGGGGAGCCCTGCTTCCAGCTAAGCAGCAGAAGCTGTTAAGATATTTTATAGTCGTCCTAGTGGTTTAGATAACACTCTCCCCACACATATCACGGGGCTTTAGCTAAATAGCAGGCTTCCTGGCTCGGCCACGAAGCTCGGAGAGTCATTAATTCACACGTTCGGGTTTCTCCTCTCTTCAATAATATTTCTGATCAAAGACAACCCGGGCTGGCAGAGGTGCCTCTGTTAAAAAGTGGATTCTTCTGATTATTGTACGATTTATGGCCTCTTTGCTCTAAGGGTTTGCATTTTAAAGAAAAATGCTGTGTTGTTGAGCTTTGCTGCCGCGCTCGTTACTTTTGCCTTCAGTCCCACGTCTGAAGAGATTTTTCGATTCAACGGGGATTTGTGTTTTATTATTTTTTCTTTGCTAATGGGATAGACTGGGCTCCGGCTCTTTCCACAGCTGGGTTAATTTTTTGGGATGGTTATCGGTGTTTGGGGGGTGTGTGTGTAAAAAAGAGACTTAAATGCAACAACGTGCATTTTAAAGTAGTGGTGCCCCACGTGGGTGGCATTTTGCCCCTTCTCACCCACCAGCCTCTTCCTGACCAAGGAGAGCTGGCATTTCAGCTGTCTGGATGTTAGAAGCCATCTCTCGATTATAATATATTTTTTTTTTATGATTGTTTTGTGGGGAGGTGGAGTTTATGGAGCCAGGACTGGAGTTGCTGAAGCTGCGCGGGTGCTGGTGCCTTAATCCGTGGCAGTAAAATCTCGGGTTCAGGAGTCTCCAGGAACCTTGAGGAAACATAAGGGGCTTTTCTCAGTCTATTTGCAGCCTTTTGCCACCGTCTGTAACAATGTGATATCTCGGGTAATGATGTCAAAGAGGCATTTCTTAGCCTGATCCAAGCTTTCTGGTGGCTGACGGCCAAGCCTTAGCACCAGAGCCCTGACGCTCTGCTCTCTTTATTGGAGCTGATAAGCTCTGAAGTGGCTTCTCTACTGTTAGGTATGTAAACGTATAAAAATCTGTAATTTAAAATACTTTCGTGGACATACGCTGTGAGTGGAGATTATCCTTTTCATTCAACAAAAGGGAGGGTAATGGTTTCTTACGCTTGGCTGTGCTGTTCCTGGCTGAACTTGGAGATGGAAGAGTTTGTGTTTTACTTACCAAGGGATGCTTTGATAATGATATTGTGGTTAAGTGCAGGAAAAGCAGAACTAAAGAATGAAACCAGCAATTCCTTCTAGACTGTTTTTTTTTTTATTATTTTTTTTTTCCCTGAGAAAAGAAATAAACATACAAGTTGACATAATTCAAAAATGCTAGTATTTGCTTGTTTCTGGTTCACTGCCATCCCTGAGTTAGCGCAGAGCTGAGGAAGACGGAGTCCCTGCAGGCACAATCCATACAAACTAAGTGGATTTACTTATCATTTATGAAAACAAAAAGAAGGTATCTGATTAATCACTTTGTGGATTGAGGTCTACATCGTGATGGTTTCAGCAGCAGTTTATCGTGTGCTGCGTCCCCGCCACTTTCTGATTTCAATTTGCACTTTCTTTTTAGAAGTTTCCAAGCAACTCAACGGTTGGGTTGAAACATCTGGTGGATGCTTCCCCACCCCAAACCGTCCAGCTTGAGAAGATTCTGTTAATGAAAAAGGATGCCCGTAGACATTAAGAGACACACGCTCATGTAGACTTAAGTTTAAGGTAAAATTTGTCATAGAATCATAGAATTGTTTGGGTTGGAAAGGACCTTTAATGGTCATCTAGTCCAACCCCCTGCCGTGAGTGGGGACATCTTCAGCTATATCTCTGAGCAATATGTATATATGTGCATGCACGTGTGGACATATATATACACAGGGATATACATCTATGGAGGTGGAAGTTCCTGTCCCTGGAAAAGACAATACAGGCCCCCTGTAATAGAAAATGTACCAAACCTGGTGGAAAGTGTGAGGAGAACCAGGAGCAGAGGGATGGGCCTTGGCAGACATGTGCTCTCTGTCTAATTTCACTCTGGCCTCCATCACGGGGCTGGAGCAGTTATTAAGCATTTATGTGAAGGTATGTAGCGTGTTTTATCTCAGAGTAAAAATCTCATTTGTGTTCCTAAAAATATTATGGACATAAATACCACCCAGTGGTTCCCTGCCCCTGGAAACCCAGTCATTCCTCTGGGCAGAAGCTGGTGAGGCCATGGCTGATGGCTCCTCAGCAAGAACCTCTGCCCCTCGGAGCCTAATGGCCGTGAAAGGTGTTTGAGGGTTCAGAGTTTTCAGTTAATGTATCTGCTGCCTCTGCCTTGTAATGAAATAAAAAGGGGGAAAACCCTTCTCTTTTCATGTAACATTACAAAATCTGCATGTGGAAGACAAGTTACCTCAGGGCACATTGGGAGGTGGAGGCACGGGACGGAGCAGCACCAGCTGAAGGGTCAGTGTTTCCTGCATTCAAATGAGATGCTAATTATTGCTGCGTGAGGGTGTTGTTCTGGCTGTGGGTGTCAAGTGCCGGAGACCACAAGACTTGACGTGGCTTTTTGGGCTGACGGGACCATAGTCCACTGGACACAGAACGGATTTTTCTTGGTAGGGTTTGGAAGCTGGGGAGATGCCAGGAGCCCAGGGGCTGAGGAACCCAGCTCTGATGCTCAGCTCCAGCTCCTCCATCAGCCTCCTGACCGGCCAGCTTGGGAGCCGGGAAGCCATCAGGCAATCTGCAGCCTTCCCGCTGTGTTCATTGCTTCTCAGCTCCTCGCTGTGTTTCAGTGTGACGTCCCAGAAATGTGTCATTTTCCGTAGCGAGGACTCCGTTGTGTGACGGCGCTCGGTGTGCTGCCTGACACCTAAACGTTGAACTAATGTTCTGTCAAAGCTCTCGCTCAGAAAATACCCCCAAGGACACGAGTAGCCAAGTCCTGTTGTAATACACGGCGTTAAGCCCTGGGAGAGGGATTTCTGCAGATATTACTCTTGATTTGGGTGTCTTTCTTCCGTAGCATACCTGCACATCATCCATTTTACATAAATTGGGGGTTTAATCAATTAGTACTCCTTATGTAAAGGATCCACAATTTACCCCAGAGAACACATAGTATAAAACTGATTTTCTCTAAACCTTTTCTAAGGAAATAGTTCCCTGCTACAATTTGATGCTCTGGAATTTGGCAAAGTCAAACCTTTCTCCTCTGTCCAGTGGTACCAACCAGAGGTCAGAACCCCCCAAACTGGGGCAGGGTCCGTCTGGGACGAGGGTGATGAGATGCTTCCTGAGCTTGTAGCGAGAGCTTCTTGAGAAGCTGAGGACAAACCATTCCCAGTGGAGAACACAGAGTTAGAGGGAACTTCCAAGAGTAATCTGAGACTCTGGAGTCTGTGTAGTTCCCCCCATTCTGAAAAAAAAAAGAAGCCCGTCTTTCATAAGGAGGATGAGTACTGGTGACACTGTCATAACCTGCATGAGAAAGCCTGACAAAGGTTTTTGGGAGCAAAAAGGACTATTTGGAGAAAAATAAAAAAGGCTTTTGGGAGCACAAACTCTCTGCCAACTAATAATTTTGAACTTGATTTTGCATTACCCCAATGGCACTGATTTTGCAGACAGATTTGTAGGAGGGTAACTTAATAAAATCTGGACTAATCGACTTTATTCCTATATTCAGTACTTTGAGGGACTGAGCATTACTGTCCTTCTCTTACCTTGATGGAATTTGCTTTCTCTTCATTCTCAAATACTGTGTAAGTCAGGAGCATTCTTCATATATTTTATGAACCTTAATTACCTTCGTTCTTTCAGTGCTGTGAAAGGGACTTTAACTTTTTGTTGTTGTTGTTGGAATGGAGATGAAGAAGTTCCTCCTCGTGTTTAGATGGAACTTCTTATGGTCAAGTTTGTGCCCATTTCCTCTCAGAAGTTTCCTCTTGATGCCGCGGAGGAAGGCATTAGTTGGCCTGGTTTTAGTGTATAATTACTAATAGTAGTATTTACTGTTTTCTTATGTTCATCCATAATGTATTTGATCTTTTTAAACCTACTTCTGTAATTTTGGTGTGTGCTTCACTTACGGTCTCTATTCCAAACTCAGTGCAAACTGCTTTGTATATGGTTTTGTGCAGAAATACAGCGGGGAAAGCCTTTGGTACCAACTAGAGCTTCTCTGCAGCTCAGAGTGTTGTTCTTGGGACGCTGAGACAGGAGCCACCATCCCTGGAGGGACTTAAGAAACGTGTAGATGTGGCACTTCAGGGCATGCTCTAGTGCCCGAGATTGTTGGGTTGTGTCTGTTTGGGGTTTGTTTGTGTGGGGTTTTGTTGGGGTTTCTTTTTTTTTTTTTTTTATGGTTGGACTGGATGATCTCAAAGGTCCCTCCCAACCACGAGGATTCTGTGATACTCTTTTGGCTCTGTTTTTCTGTCCCGACGAGCCCCGGCGCCCTAAACCAGGTTGAAAATGTCGTTCTTGGTCACACCACCCCAGAAAAAGGGGGACCTGCCCCTTTTCCCTCCCCTTTCAGGAAGGACAATGCCCGTTGCCACATCCCCAGGAGCCACCCACTTGACCAGCTCCCGGCGTGCCGGGCGAGTGGAGGCAGGTTCCCCATCCCACTGGGGGATACAGTATTTTCTTTCACCGCGGTATTAAAAAGCAACTGAGAAAGAGACCTCACAGATGCCAAGAGTTGTTGAGCATTGAGTTGTAGCCTCCGTGGTGCTTCAGTTCCTCTGCCCGGCAGATCGGCAGCGTTTTTCATGCTGTTTGACAGTTATCTCCTCAGCAGCATTACTGGGCTTATACATCCCCTTTCAGCAGCTCCAGATAGAGCTGACAGCAGGGGGATTCTGTTTTGTCTCAGCGAAGGGGGGGGGGAGGGGGGGAAGAAGAAAAAAAAAAAAAGGAAAAAAAAAAAAAAGGTGGTCTTTTGGCAGTAGCCAAGGCCACACTCAAGCACCGAGGGGCACAATGTCTCCTCTGTCTCGGAGAGAAAATAGCTTCTGACAGGAATCAGCTTTCAGTCAACTGCCAGGCATCTCTCGTGATGGGGGGCCCGACCCGCGGGCTGCTGGGCAGATAACCTGTTATCGCGGGAGATTGAATGCCGAGTTAAATTGCCTCCTGCGCTGCTGTTCCTGCAGCTTCCATGGAGGGGGGAAGGAAAACCACACGAAAAAAAGTAAAATACTATTAATATTATCCTCGGCAAAATTTGTCAAAGTTGGCCAAAAGGGGAAGTCGAAGGCAGGCGGTGCCCCTCGGCACGGGGAGGGAGCGGCAGAGCCCCCCCCGCGGGTCCCGTCTGGGGGGGGTGGGATGGGGAGGGGAGCGTGGCCGAATTCGGGTGGTTGTAGCAGGTAACGCTGCCCCGGGATGAGCTTGTAGGGGGTGCGAAGCTGATGTCTGGGCTTTTTAATCTTAAATCGGAAAATTTTTGTGATTATAACGTGGAAAGTCTCAGTGACTCGTCCTGTACGAATCAGCGAGCGCCTTCTGAGATGAACAGAGCTGCTGGGGTGGGCAGAGACGGGGGGAGGGATGGACCCCCCCGTCGGAGGTACCAGAACCCCGGGGTGTTCCTGTCCCTCGTCGAGCACCGAGGTTCTGTGATTGCACAGGGGCATCTCCTCCGTGTCCCCGAGATGTGGGGCACGCAGCCCCACTGACAACCACAGACCTTCCCGTGTCAGCTCAGACATCCCAAATCTCCAGGCAAACTGAAAAAAAAACCCCACCAAACCAAACCAGAGGAAGCAAAACTGTGGCTCCTGTGATTCTGCAAGCTCAGTGGCCGATGTGGCACCGCCTGCTGATGGACAGCTTGTCACCAGCGATTCCTAAACTTGCACTGGTCTCAGCCCAGGCATTTTCTTTAATCCCCTGCCTTGGCGTGGGGTTGGGGAGGTCTCGGGGGCTGCACCCCCTGCATCGAGCCCGTCCCCACGCTCCCCTCTGCGCACTGGGAGTCCTTTTCCATGGAGGCCATATACAATTAGGGCCAACGAAGTTAGATGGGCCCATTATAGCAATTCTGTTTCTGCTGACAATGAGTTATTTGACCTTCAGGCTGATCATGTTGCTGATACGGAGTCTCTCAGCTCTCTGAGCTCCCTGCTGATAACGTGAAATCCATCGCATCCACACCTGGGATGCTGCAGCTGGACTCTGTTTAGAGGCAGAGAAGGACCTTCAAGGAAGAATATCTCACCCTAAAACAACTTTTACATCCCCCAGTAAAAATGTCTTGAACTTAGGACGTTTTTCTTCCTTCTGGCTGGGGAGGAAGGTCTTCTGAATTATTCATTCCAGATTAACTGTTTGCTCAGGCTGCCTGGAAAGTGATAAAGCAATTAAGAGGGGATGAAAGTGAAGCTGAAGGCTTCTGCTAATCACCTGTAGATGCGGTTGAACATTCATAAGTCAGACTGAAATGCTTTAATTACAGCAACATTTTGAAAAATGTATACCGTATTAATCTCACCGGAAACATTCTTCCAAGCTCTTCCTTCAAAGGCTCTGATTCTTCCCAAATGTTTGGTGTAGAAGGGATGTGCCCTCATGGCTCCTTCCATCTGCTTCAGGGAGCCTTTGAAAGGAGGAGCCTGGGGTTTGTGGGGAGCACGAGAAGGTTTTGTCAGTGTTAACGAGCGATGCTTCATCAATGGAAACTGCATTTCCCTGCAGAGGTGGCCCGAGCTGGCAGCCAGGGCTTCAGCATCATGTCCCTTGCTCTCTTTTTTTTTTTTTGTATGATTTTAATCAAGTAATTTCTCTTTTCTCTTTCCTCTGCTGATGTGCACAAATCGCTACAGGAATCTCAGGGGAGGGGGAGGTATTTCTGAGATAGGATTTGTGTTTTTCTGCCTCCATATGGAAGTAAAGAAAATAACTGTGCAGGGAAAGAGGTTCCTTTCCTTTACCGTGCACCCCAAAGGACCTGTCTGAAGTCCTTGTGTCCATGGGATCAGCCTTGTGGCAGTGGCTGAGGTCTGGGGATGTCTCCTGCCCCTGGGACCCAGCGCCTCTGGCTCCTTGCACCCTTGTCTTCATCCTTCTGCACCACCCGCCTCGGGGTCTGGAGCGGTGACAAAAATAAAGAGGAGAAACCACACAAAGCTCATCACGAGTTCAAAGGAGCAGAGACACTTTGTTAGAAGCGGGCTCTTTGTGCTATCTTGTACATGACATAGCTTGCTGAACAATTTGGTGACGACTGTACACTGTCACCTCTCACTGTCCCGCCGTGGGGCACGGGGAGCTCTGGGTGCAGGGAAGAGAAATGCTTTCATGTCACTTTTATCTGACACTGGACGCCTGAGACAAGTTTACAGACGTAGGACCGAATTCTTTTTAATACAGAGTTGTGGGATCCTGCGAGGCTTTCCCGGGGTGCGTGTGTCACCTGGTCACTCCTCCACGCGAGGACCACACCGTCCTGTGGGGTCACTGAGGAACTGCTTCCTCCCATTGTCCAGGTGATGCTGGGGAAGACGGGAGGGGGAACGCAGAGTCATAGAACACTTTGGGTTGGAAGGGACCTTTAAAGGTCACCTAGTCCAGCGCCCAACTGCTCTACCACCCTTGGTCCTTGGCTGCAGTGATGCTCTCGGCTTCTCAGTGGCTGCCCAGCTTTTGGGGTCAACTGGGACTCTGGAGGAATCATAGAATTGTTTGAGTTGGAAGGGACCTTAAAGATCATCAGGTTCCAACCCCCTGCCCTGGGCGGAGACACCTCCACCAGAGCAGGTTGCTCCAAGCCCCCTCCAACCTGGCCTTGAACCCCTCCAGGGATGGGGCATCCATGACTTCCCTGGGCAACCTGTTCCAGTGTCTCACCACCCTCACAGGAAATAATTTCTTCCTGGTGTCTAATCTGAATCTCCCCTCTTCCAATTTAAAACCATTGTCCCTTGTCCTGTCACTGCACTCCCTGACACAGTCCCTCCCCAGCTCTCCTGGAGCCCCTGCAGATATTAGAAGGCTGTTATAAGGTCTCCCCGAAGCCTTCTCTTCTCCAGGCTGAACCCCCCCAGCTCTCTCAGCCTTTCTTCACAGCAGAGGTGCTCCATCCCTCTGAGCATCCTTGTGGCCTCCGCTGGACCCGTTCCAACAGGTCCATGTCCTTCCTGTGCTGAGGACTCCAAAGCTGGACACAGAGCTCCAGGAGGGGTCTCACGAGCGCAGAGCAGAGGGGCAGAATCCCCTCCTGAGACCTGCCGGCCACACTCCTCTTGATGCAGCCCAGGACAGGGTTGTCTCACCAAGACTCTCCTTCTCTTAGGGGTCCAAGCTGCCTTTGTGGGCTGTGAGATCAAAGGCAGGTGCAGCCCCCACAAAAGCAAAGGAGCCACGGCCGGTGGCAGCACCGCTCTCCTGCCCCAGCCCGGGTTCCTGGCCCCCCCGTGGTGCCGGACCATGGAGGTTGCCATGGGGAGGTCCAGGGACTCTTCCTTGCCCTTTGGCCACCTGCCTGTGGCCCAGACGTCCTGTCCTCAGTTCTGCTGCCTGTTGGGGTGTCTCCTGCTCTGTCTCTGCTGCTTGGCTTTGGCGGGGGTCCCCCCTCTCTGCCTCCCCCACCCACCGCAGTGCCTCACCTTAAGATAGGTATTAGAAGAAATCGTAACAAAAGGTTTATTAGCCATAAATAGGAAAAGCGATTTTAGTGTAAGGTTTGGAGGTTTTGTATGTTTTTAATTTGCACAATATTAAGGCTGAGTTACGGAGATCAGCTCACCCCTAAGGACGGAGCAGTGTCACCAGTGTCACCAGTGCCACCAAGCAGGGGCAGGGTGGGAGGACGTAGGGGTAACGTGTGCTTTAAGTATGGGTTTGGGGAAAAACAAACAAACAAACAAAAATCCTTAAGCTTCTGAAGGCTAACCGTTAATTTTGAAGGGTAGAACTTCAAATGTTGCCTCCCAGGTAACTGTTTTTCCTCCCAAGCCGTTTCCATAACGCATCCCTTTCTGCCACCTCACGGGCACTCACGTCGTCGTGACCCGAATTGTCTGGAGCCCTTTCCCCACCGAAGCTTCTCAGCTCAAGTGCCGTGGGACCGATAACCCCCCTCCAAAGCCTGAGAGGGGGCTGTGATAAGGGCTGGGGGTGCCGTGTGTCCTCAGCGGCTCGGCCGGTGGGAATTCCAGGCTTGAGGAGAAAGGGAGAGCTCACTGACACCAACCAACCACTTTTACTGCTGGAAACACTCAGAATTTGAAGCGGTTCCGATCTCAATGCAGATGCTCTAATTTCTAAGCTCTGTTTATGGAGGGTAAATTGTTTGACGAGGGGTTTTGCGGGTCGAGATTTACTGTATTCGACCCGGGAGAAATATATCGGGAGGCGGCGTTGCTTTTATTCCGTAAGGACAGGGAGGAAAGGGACTTTGTCACCTGCGAGCTGCCCCACAGAAAGAAAACCCTGTATTTGCAGCCGCGATGCGGGGTCAGGAGGTAAGGAGATAAGGGCCCTCTTTTGTGCCCGGGAGCTTGGCTTTCAGCGAGCAGGAAGCGGGGATGAATGCGGGAGAGCGGCAGGAGTCGGGACGGTGAAACTCCAGCCTGTTCTCATCTGATAAGGGACAGACACTAAGCTTAACGCTGACGGGGAGACTCTGCTCTGCATGGCGTGGGACGAAGGCAGCCACCGGTTTGTTTTGTGTATTTACCATCAAAGCAGTAATACCCTTCAGCGTTGGGCGGCAGGACCAGCCTGACCCCAGCTCCTCCTCCCCCTCGGCCGCTGGCCCTGCTGCCGGAGGCTGGGGGGATGCTCGGGGGGAGACCAGCCGGGAGCGGGACCCCTGAGTCACCCTCTCTCCACCTTAGGCCTTTTTTTTCCCCGTTTCTGGCCACATTTTGAGTCTGAAGGAAGACCAAACTGCTGGTACTGCCGGCAGCACTTCGAGGGAGGGTTCAGAAGTCAGTCCCTGAGTTATCCCTGTGGAATAACAAGCTGTGAACATCAGCATGGAGGAGGAGCTGTAGATATGGCTCCAAGTATCATAGAATCACAGGATGGTTTGGGT
>JAOQGH010000008.1:1145250-1173658 GCA_025769975.1 Gallinago jamesoni | reverse complement strand
GGAGACTCCACCACCTCCCTGGGCAGCCTCTGCCAGGGCTCTGCCACCCTCACAGGAAAGAAGTTCCTCCTCAAGTTTAGGTGGAACTTCTTATACTCAAGTTCGTGCCCATTTCCTCTTGGGGCACCACTGAGAAAAGACTGGCCTCATCCTCCTGACACCCACCCTTGAAGTATTTCTAGGCGTTGATCAGATCCCCCCTCAGTCTTGTCTTCTCCAGACTGAAAAGCCCCAAGTCCTTCAGCCTCTCCTTGTAAGGGAGATGCTCCAGGCCCCTCGTCATCTTGATCTTGTTTATTACTTTTATTTAAATTTTGTACACGTGGGAGAGAATAAATGAGTGTAAACTGGAAGTTCACTGCCAAAATTATAAAATGGGGGCTGTAAGAGCAGTCATGGTGTCTTGCTGGTGCTTTGGCTCCAAAGGAAGCAAACGTTTTGGGGTGAGGGCTGGGGCAGAGGATGCTCCCCTGGCAGTCTGTGCCTGGTGCTCCCCTCCCACGGGCAGCTCATCTCGGGGGGCTGCTCCCAGGGGGAGGGGACATTTTGGCTCCGTGGATTTAGGAGGCCATAAAGCTTTCCTGCCTGTGAGAGCAGCCCAACACCTCACACCTTGGTCCTGGGGCTGCGCGACCCGGGAAAAGCTGTGTCTTTAAAAGGCTGCGTTTCCCAAAGTGCTAAGTACTGAACTCCTGGGGGCTGCGAAGCGCTCCCCGCTGCTGAAAACAAGCCCATTTATTGCACAGACTGAATAGTTTTAGGGACAGAACTTCACCTGCCCGTGTTTGTGCATTTTAGCCATTTTCGTCAGAGCAGGAGGGGTCCCTCCTCCGTTCGGTACCGAGCAGCATTTTGCTGGCATTGCCCCCCCCTCGCTAGCGTGCTTTGTACTGTAGAGCAGACCAGGTGAGTAACGTGCAGCCTTTTAATGGCCCAACTGGCCCCATAAAAGGTGTGACAATCCATTAATCTGTTTCCCTTGTGCCGTTGGTCTCGGGGAGTGACAGCGTCCACCCTTTATGTTCAGCACGTAGAGATTTTACAGCTTTTCCTCACGGTGCAGGAGCTGGGTTTCCCACAGCACCCCTTTGATGGGGGAGCCTGGGACGTGGACCTGGGCTGGGGGCTGGCTCCTGCCCCTCTCCTCCTCTGCCATGCTTCCATCATGGAGCCTCCATCACATGGAGCCTCCATCACATGGAGCCACCATCTCCAGGGCATGGAGCCACCATCGTAACAGGCAAGGGGCTCCACGACGGTGGGGCAGATGCCAGGCTCTGAAATTCCATGTCCTCCCTGCACCAGCACCTTCTGCTGCGGGGCTTCTCCCTGGTCTGATTAGGTCAGGATTAGGCTCTATGGAACGTCTGGGGATTTTGATCGGTGCTGATGGCTTTATTTTGTCAGAAACATTATGTTTCTCGTGAGACAGGCATGTAATCTGCTACTTAATGCCCTCTAAGACTATTTTCTGGATAATGGAATAAATACCCAGCCCTTGCTGAAGTTCCAGACTCCAGTATGATGAATATCTCCAGGTGGTTGGTTTGGTTTTTCTCCATGGTGGAGAGTAGGTTCTCCAGTAGTCCCAGCATGGGACCATAGGCAGAACTGGGGAAATGGACTCTTTCAAGGATCGTTAATATCTGAAACCTCTGAACAGAGGAGAAAGGGGCGAGAGGAGAACAATTAGCCAGTGGAACCCCAGGGGTCAGGTGGGCCTCGTGAAATATTATTGCCCAGCTTTTAGTGCTTCCTTCTGGATCGTGGTGTTTGAGCAACACCGGGTCTGAGCTCCGTTCCCGTGAGTTAAGCTGTGGCTGCTGAGGCAGGTTCTCCTTCTCCTCGCCCACCCCGTGGAGCACAGCCCTGGCTGTCCCCGGGCTCTGATTCTCAGGGAGAAATGGTAAAAAATCCCCACTCTTTTCGTTAAGTTCCTCAGACACGAATGTGTCCCCGCACTCGGGACTTCTGAGCTCAGCATCCTTGTGTGTGTGTGTCCCCCAGGTTGGTTCAAATGTCGGATGCTGAATATTTAATTGCAGGGGTTATGATGCTGGCCTCGCTGGGGAGATCATCTACAGTTCTTTACCATGAATCATTGATTGTATGTATAGGAAAATGCCGTCCTGCTGTGCCGGGGCCAGGAGCCTGCAGGAGCTCCAGCTTCGCTACGCTTGAAGCTCTCCACAACCCCGCTGAGATACCAGGGACCTCACTGGGGCCTGGGTTTTGTGATGAGGTTTCCAGCCATCCAGAGGTGACACCGACTCTATGAACTAATAGAGTTAGGAACAACTTAGGCTGCCTTTCTCTGGTGGCTCATTGGCTCCCATTTCTCTCCTGGAACAGTTTTGCCCCGTTTTTCCAGGGCTGCCGCCGCATCGAGCACGAAGCGTTGCTGCTTCTGCTTTTGTCTTATTTTGTCTTTCTAAAATTTTTGCTGTTAGCCCGTAAGTAATTCGCACCCTGGGCTCTCTCTTACTACCTCGGACGGTCTTCTGACCGTACCTGCTTTGGCTTTGAAAAGAGATTTTTTCCGTCCGAATCGTTTTTGGAGAGAGATTTTAGGGAAAAGCCTCCGGGGGGTTTTGTCGCCGCGGTTCGGGCGCGAGGGGAGCCGTGCTCTCGTCCTCCTGGGCTCTGTCATTCTCTTCATTCTCTCCTTTTTTTGTCTCTCGCTCTTCCTCCCTCCACGGGCCCAGCCTCCGTGATTAAGTCTGCAGCTCTCCTGCTGTTTTTAATAGGCCTGTAGACCTGACCATCTGATGAGAACCAAACTGCACAGCGTGCTCCTGAATACTTTCACTGGAATCTCCTAATGCAGGGTATTAATCATTACTGTCAAACCGTTCGGGCCCTAAATATGTCCACCCAGTATAAAATTATACAAAACAGGAGGGGGAAAAGGACTTGGCCCGTATTAAAACCAGACTTTAGAGAGTCCCCTGACTTCTCCGGCGGGATGGCCGAGGGCACTGTCCGGTTTGACACACAGTGGCTTATTCAGCGTGGGCCGCGTGTGATTGACGTCCATAAAAGTTTCAGAAAATAAGCGTAATGAGTTAAAGGAAATACAGAAAGGCGTGGCTTCCTCCTTCGTTTACTCACACAAATTCCTGGGAAATGGTTTGCTTGTGTACGGAGCTCGGACGCACCCACCTGGGTGATTGCCACAGACACTTGGGGCAGTTGGGTCTTCTTCCGCTGCCGTTAGAAAACAATAATTGCTAAATTGGTTGCTGTCACACCGAGTCACTGCACGTACAGAGCCCGGGGATTTCTCCCTGCACAATATCGCTTGGATTTGATCCTGGGAAGCGCAGGGCACAGCGTGTAGTAAGGCATGGGGTTCCCTGACAAGCCTCAAGAAAGGTAAGGCTGTTTCTCTGTTAGCTGTGAATTAGACACCTATGTTTTAAACTCTAGTTCTTGATAATTGTAAGCTGCCAGGGAACGCAGCCCTTAATATTAGAATGCGTCTTTTTTCTTTTTTTTTTTTCTTTCTTCCCCCCCAAAAGGCTGTTTCTAATTCTGTGCAGTAAGAATGCCTTTATTCTTTGGAGTCGGTAATAAAAGTTAATCGAGCGTAAAATAAAAGTTACATAAGGTGAGTGGTAAAATTTTATGATTACTGATGTTGGCTTTCTTGATGGCTGCGTTGGGTGTTATGAGCTGTGGCAAACACCGGCCCCGGGCCGGGATGAGCTCGTGGGGAGGACGGGAGAAGCCCTCCTGAGCCTGGCGTGGCCGTAGGAACTCACAGGGCAACCCCAGCTCTTCCAACCACCAGGTACAAGATTTTTAGATAAACACAGGAAATTTTACTGGCCACGGGGAGGAACCACTATTTATTCCAGAAGGACCATTTCTCCCGGCGTGGTTTTGACCGACAGCGTTAGCGAGAGGCGTGTGGTCCAACCCGAGCAGTTTCTCTCCCCTCCACAGTGACATTTTCCAAGCCAACCCAGGTGAAGGAGTAGCCTGTAACACGCTGGTCAGGAATCCTTTTGCACCAGGAGAGGGAGGGATAAGGGTGAGAGCATCCCATCCTGCTTCTGCACTGCGGCGGCCGACAGAAGGCTCCCACTTCTCACTCTGGTTCTGTTTTTACCTCCCCTTCTGACAGTGTGTCCAGGTCTCCACTAATCTTTCCCTCATTTCACTATCAGAATAATATATAAACCCACTAAAAATAAAACAAAACATCTGTGCATATTGCTGTGTGCAAACTGAGAAAGTTACCTTCCTTCATGGCCGTCGTTAGCTGATTTAATTGGTTTGAGGGGCTAATACTGTAACGTGGTCGTTACTGGTTTATACAATTAGTTCAGTAGGCGACTGATTTAATGCTCTTCTTTTTCCATTCGGTTGTGTCTTTGATAGATGGGGCTTAAAATGTCAGGGTGTTTGGCACTTCTGGAAATCTCGCTAAGTTTTTCTTTCTTTAATAGCTTTTACATTTGTTCCTCTAAAAGCCAATTGAAGCAACAGTGACAAATAAATAAGGCAGTGGGTACTGGAGGGAACACTAACAATGCAGCCTTCCCTACCCGGACTTGCATTTCATACTTACCGTGCTGTGAAAAAAAAAAAAAACCACCACCCAAATCCTCCTAGAAGTGTGGTGCAGTAGGTTAGTTGTCATTGATCTCGGCAAGAATGCCTAAACCTGCCAACTGTGCTAGATGCTTGAAGTCTAGACAAAGATGTAGCAACCGAGCGTGCTTCAGCTGGATTTTTGCTGGATTTTCCAGGAACTGGGGTGGAGGTCAGCGCTCAGAAACAAGAACTTCACAACTCTCCCTAAGATCCGGGTTGTTTACTTATCTGAGAGGGTCCAGCTGCCAAAATAATGGATTTATGGTGGAAAGAAGAGTCGTCTTTCCCTTCCTCCGTCATCTCCAGTGGTGGCACTGGGCGCTGGGGGAAGGAAGGGGACGATGGTGCGGTGACAGGGACATCAGCCAAGCTCCCGGGGCTCAGGGGTGATGGAGAAGTCCCTGCTCCAATGGTGGGATCTGCGGAGACGTGTGGCTTCCAGGTTCAATACCACAGGACACAACAAATGGGGAACTCCAAGCACGAAGCAGGATTTCCAGGTGGGACCGTGCTCAGCCAGCACCTAGAGTGTGGGAAATGCAGGAACCACAAGAAATTCCGGAGCAGAGCAGGGAAGGTGACGTGCCCAGGGCTCTAAGGCGTTGGGAGCCAGGAGTGCTGGGTGTCACCATGTCCCCGTGTTCTTCCCTGCCTTGCTCTTGGATGCTCTTTTGCTAAAATTAGCCAGAGAAAAACCAGTGTGGAGAAGGGACCGGTGTTGTCAAATAAATTCCAGTGGCTGCAGCAGAATTAAGTGATGAGGAATTAAAAATGAAGGTTAATTCCCACCCCAGGCTGCAGTCAGTGAGTGTTTTACTGCTCCTGGCATCACAGGTTGTCACAGCCCGTGCTGTCCCCCCCGCGTGCCACCACCATGGCCACTGCCTCTCCCCGTTACCTTTTCCAGTCTATGTGCTGTTTGCCCCATCGGTATTGGGGCTCATTAGTTAGTTAGTTAATTAGTTAGCTGGTGCTTTACCCTCCTCCTCAGTGTCCCCCCAGCTCCGAGCCACCCCAGCAGCGCCCTTCTGCTGCCCCAGCGCTTCGAGAAGAGCAAACGATGCTCTTAACGAGGGGACCCCCCCCGGGCTGGGTTCCCGTGAAACAAAGCTTACTTAATTGTACCGGTAGTTGCTGGAGATAATTTGACCTCACAAAAGGGAATTGTGTATGATTTTTGTCTTGCTCTTTTCCTCTCCCAGCTCTCTGCAGCATGGGCGATGGTTCGTACCGCGGGAGAGGCGAGGGAATCACGCAGTTCATTCTGAAGGAAATGGACTCTCAGTGGCCTGAATAAAGCAGAAAATTGTTAACGGCTGAAAAATGGCAAAATGTTCCTTTTTAAAAAGTCATTCTGAAACAATTATGACCACCGGTGCTGATATTGTCGGCTTTTGCTTTCTTTTAGCAAAGGTGAAGGGGATGGGGGGGGGGGGGGAAAGCCCATTTGCCAAACGCGGTCTTTAGAAAATAGAGAATTATTATTCCCCAAGATCAGAAGATCAGTGGCTCGAATTAAATGCGTTCCGAGAGTGAAGGTTTCCATCACGCACCCCCACGTGCACACACGTGTGCACACACGTGTGCACGCACAGACGTGAGGCGAGAGACGGCGAGAACTGGGCCGGCAGATGAAGGACTGGCCGGATTTTACCCGTTTAAAGGGGGTGTTGCTGCTGGTTCCAGCTTTGTGTCTCTTTATCGGCGCTTTATTGGTCCCTCCTTGCTCTCGAAGCGGGTAACTGGTGGGGGTTACGGGCCGTTCGTTCCGCGGGTGTCTGTCGGGGTGGAGCGTGTTTCCATAACTCTGTTATTAGTTTTGTCCAGCCTGCAGGAAAAAGTGATACTGGAGCTGGCATCCCAGTGTTAGGTCATATTAAAACCATCTGTAACAAATCTTTATTTGCAGTTACTTTGGAGTTCAGATTTCAGCTTCTACTCCACCTGTCATCAGTGTTTATCCTCATAAACTTTCACAGCTTCTTTTATTCTGTTTCTCTCTTTCTTTTTTTTTTTTTTTTCCTTCTGAGAGATCTTTTCAGGGATTTTTGGCAATCTCGCGCTTACTTTGCCTGGCGAAATTTCACTCTTCTTGACTTAGAAAAGGCACAGGTTTAATGTTTCTACAGTATCTTTAGGAGAATAGAACACTTTTTTTAATGTGAGTTCCGAGAAGAAATAGCTCTGAGTCTCATGATGGTGTCTGCGGCACAGGAACTAAAATCTGCAGGGGAATTGTCTGCAAACCGGTGGGGCAGAAGCGTGTTTTCATTCTGATGGGGGTAAATAATTCCGCTCACGCACTGAATAGCTCTGTAAAGAGGAGTCCAATGAATTTTAAAGGTGGGTTCATTCAGATCTGTTTGGTTTTTGCTGATTAGAATTATAGCCAGTTGTTTTCAATATTGGCTGACAAAAAGCGATGGCAAATCCAGTGAAGAGCATTATCAATTAAGGATGCGGTGTGTATTTCAGTGCTATTAAAAAACCCTTTACTTGGCACTGTCTAGGACACATTATTCGAGGAATAGCCTTAGTAAAAATGGTGTTTGCGTTTTGAATGTCCCAGAAAGCACTTTGTTTGGCAAGAGGACTTTGGTTTGCATCTCTCGTGAGGGCAGATACTGTGTGTGCTGCTGGGAGCCATCATCAAATACATAGGGTTGTAGGTGCCTGACTTTGTTCATCCTACAAGACACATATTTTTAAAAACACCCTTCTTAATCTTCCATGTCATTTGACTTTGAAGACTAAAATATTCTCCTATAATTCCTAAAAAGAACTGTTGTCATCTCTGATGGCTCCTTAGCAAAGAAGTTACCAGTCTCACATCCCGCTGCAATTCGAGCCCGAAAGCCCAGCTCAGAGAAAATGTGGATTTGAGGGCAGTTTTGTTCCCGTGACTATGGGGTGGTGGCTCTCTCTTAACAATCGGGATTTCAAGTTCATCCTTGACCTCTGTAGCAGGTGGTGACGGGTGTCCTGGGAGGATGGCAGCCACATCCACCCTCCAGGACACCCGTCCCTGCCCAGGGGACACTTGATGGTCACCACCCGGGGAGGACGATGGGCACCATAACCCACGATTTCTGCACCTGCCTCTGAAACAGGGGCTGTTTTTAACACTTTTAAACTTTCATTTTTTACTGTGCCAGGATCCATATTGATTCCAAAGTCCTGCCTTTTTATTTGCTGCTGGTGGTGAGTTGGGGTTTGGGTTAATTTGCGATACAATCCTGTTACAGAAGGTTGTGTCTGGCTGTTTCCTATAAAGCACAGAGGCCTCGGAGGCGTTGGCTCCCTGGAAAATCTTGAAGACATGTTGTTTAAAAGCCAGCAGTGACTCTGGTGCTTTGATTTTAGTGTCTTGCATGAGAAAAGCGAGGCTGCTCCTCGCCTCCTTTGGTATGTCCTCTGCGTGGGACAGAAGGGCAGAGCGTCTGAAACCCCAGACACAGAAACTCTCTGGCATCAGCAGTTTCAGAATTTTGATAATTAGGAGGTCTGCTTTCAAAACTGCTGGGTGTATGGATAAACTTTTGTGGATCGGGCACATACGCTGGAAGAGAAAGGTTTTAAGCCTCTTTTTTTTTTTCCTGATTTACAGTTTTCGATCAACCTCCTCGCTCTTCCAAGCAGAACTGTTTTGAAAATGCCGGTCGTTTCTGCCGGTAGTTTCTGCTGCGGGGAGTGGTTGTGGCGAGGGACGGCCAAAGAAAACAGACATTCTACTGTATTGGAAGAGTTGGGGTTTCACTAATTCTCTATAAAGTGTGTTTTCCACTTTTGTGATATCTGCTGTTGTTCTTTCAAGTGGGGTCTGGGGAACAGTTAAACGCGCACGTGTTTTCTCTCGGAGTTTCCAGAGCTGCCCGGTGAAGTCGAGCCAGTAACTAACATTCCTGTATCAAAATATGGTACAATTGCGAAGGAAATCGGACACTCTTACAACCGTTGGGGTTTTTACCCTGTTCTCAATAGTATTGTAAACACACTGTGAATCAAGTGATTGATTTGAGGATCGTATAAAATCGTATTAAATGAATGAACCCTTGGAAAGAAAGCAAAACAAAAGTCACTTATTCTGGAGAAAATTGCTCTTGAAATAGCTGATGATCACAGTCATTGGGGTTATTACGATACGGGCTTGTGTAAATAATTTGTCACGTTGACAAGTCCCAGCCAGAGGAGGAGGAGAAGGAGGATCACGCTCCGGCTCCTCATCAACAGGCTCTGCCTGGTGTCTGGAGCTGGTGGCCCCTTTCTGGTCTTTCCCTCCTCCATCCCTTCCTCCTGCAGTGCCGAATCTCGAGGAGACAGGCGGGTGTTTCGGGATTTCGTCCATCCTGTCACAGGAACACTGTGTTTTCCACCTTCAGACATATTTTATTTTCTCGTGCGTCGCTGCCTTTGATTTTTTCATTATTTTTTTGTGGCACTTTCTGCCTCCTGTCCCACAACCCAAGTTTCTCAGCAGTCGGAATGTCCAAGTGCAGCTGATCCTGAATCTCCTCATCCTTTTAAACGGTTGGTGTAGCAGTACCTTCTCCCCCGGGCAAGCAGAAAGATGTTTGTGTTGGACTTGCCATTTAATACGAGCAGAACGAAGCAGAAGACAATGCTGTTAAAGCAGTGGCTGGGTGACCAGCGCGTAGCCGAGATGGATGATGTGTGTGGAGCCTTGTGGGGGGACAAGAGCCTTCCAAACATCCCACGGAGGAGCGGTGGGGTTCCCAACGCAGAGCAGGCAGGTTGCTCATGCCATGTTCAGCGCATGGTGGGTCAATACCAGAAAGACCAGGGCATGGTTAGGAATCCTGGGCAGGTGTCCTTCGACTCTATCAAGTTTCTGAGTGGTTTGGTTCATCTCTGCCTTTCCCGATACCGAGCAGAAAGGCGGGGGGAAGCGGGGTGCGGGTCTCTGAAACGCAGCAGAAGGTCATCCCTCAGTAAAAGTGTCGCTCACAAACCTTGGTTTTCACTCCAGCAAAGCACCAGTTTTGGGTGTTTCAGCAGAGCTGCTTCTGTCAGCGCTCCATCTACGTTGCCTTTCTTTTGATATGTGAGTAAATCCATACATACGGCCCAAGCTGCGCCAGGGCAGGTTCAGATTGAGTGTCAGGGAAAATTTTGACACTGAAGGGGTCCCATTGGCACATTGGAATGGGCTGCCCAGGGCAGGGGTTGAGGCCCCATCCCTGGAGGTGTTCAAAAGCCGGGTTGATGTAGTCCTTAGGAATAGGGTTTAGTGATTTTTGTCAGGGTGAGGTTGATGGTTGGACTGGATGATCTTTAAGGTCCCTTCCAACCTGGACAACTCTATGATTCTATGAAAAGCCAGGTTGACATAGAGCTTAGAGACATGGGTTAGTGATGGGTTTTACCAGAGTTGGGTTGATGGTTGGACTTGATGATCTTAAAGGTCCCTTCCAACTTAGAAAATTCTGTGATTCTGATTGATATACATATATATATATATATATATATAAGATGGTAATTGCTGTTTTCTGCTTTTTGCAATTTGTTTTCATGTTTAATGATTGGGGTTTAATGTCTGATGGGGGGGGGGGTAGCTGGCTGCAGCCGTAAAGCGGAGAGAAAACAAGCTTCATCTTTGTAACGGGGGAGAGAGCATTATGGATGTTTTTAATCTCTTTGACCTCGTGGCAGAGGAGGAGGGAAGTGAAGAAATCGTGACAAACCCCAGCCCTTTAATGCCAGGTTCGTTACTGCTCCGAGTGCCCTAAGGGTTAATGTAACAGTTTTTTAAGCCCTTCAATCACACCCACCCCCAACTACAGAACACTTCCCAATAATCCCTTTATAATAGACCCTTTTCCACAGATTGTATCTAACCCGTGCATTAATGGGGCCCATTGGTGTCAAGCATTTCAACAAATCCGGGCCAGCCGGCGGCGCTGGGAGCCCCTCTCTCCGGCTGCAGACGTTAATGATCTTTTGCCCCTCTGCCTTGGCTCCCCTGCTGCAGGGACAAAATTAAATACCGCGGACGGCAAAATAGTTATTTGCTGCCCAGGCAATTACATACTTCCAAAACTCTCCGTCGCGGAAGGCCAGATGGACTTTATAGAAACCAGACCCAGGCCACAGTTTTAATTATCATAGTCCTGTCAGAAACGAGTGAGGTTCTGAGTGACCGCATGAAACGAGCCCAGAGCCTTACACATGGATTTTTTCCTCCATAAAATTTTACGGCTTCTTAAAGAAACAGCATTCATATATTTTACGAGGCCTAATCATTCACTAATGCCTGTATTAGTGCACCTGTGGCACTCCTGGCCCAGGGAAGGGGGCTGTGTCCCCGTGCCTCTTATTGCGAACCCCGCGGCCGGGACACAGCACGTGTTCCCGGGATAAGCCGGGCTCCGTCTCGTTAGCTGGTTGTTGTAAGAAGTGGGGGGAAAAAAAAAAAAAAAAGAAACAAAAAAAAGGGATTTATGCACCTTCATCTGCCCAAAGTTTTCTTTCGCTTGCGTGGGTGAGACTTGGATAAATAAAATCACCCTTCGTAACACAAGTATGGGTAAAATTAAAATTAATTATGGCTGCAGGGCAGCCTGCTTGTTTGAAGGGGATGGATGTGTGTCGTGCTCCTCCGCTGATTCAACGAGAGGGTGGCCCTGGGGTGCTGGGGGGGGGGGGATCCAGCCATCGGGGTGACCCTGGGGTGTCAGGGGATGCAGGATGTGGCCATCAGTGTGTCCCTGGGGTGCTGAGGGGGTGGGATCCAGCCATCAGAATGTCCCTGAGGTGTCAGGGGGTGCAGGGTCCAGGCATCAGTGTGTCCCTGGGGTGTCGGGGGATGCGGGATCCAGAGCAGGGGTCCAGCTCACACCTTCTCTCCCCTCTCTGGCTCCGGGCTGTAGGATTGGGCTGACACCTCTCCCCGGTCTCCTCTTCTGTTCAGCCCCGGTCCCTAAAGGACCAATAGAAGTGCAACGAATTGAATTGCTTTGGTTTTCCCCCCATTGATAATGAGTCTCGTTTCTGGGAGTTTAATCAGTTACATTTATTCAAAACAGGTGGCCCAATCCTTTTATTTTGCCACAAGTTTAATCATAGAGGCTGAGGAGGCCACCTCATCCCTCTCGGGACAAGAGGAAATGGGCACAACCTTGAACATAAGAAGTTCCACCTAAAGATGAGGAGGAACTTCTTCACTGTGAGGGTGGCAGAGCCCTGGCAGAGGCTGCCCAGGGAGGTGGTGGAGTCTCCTTCTCTGGAGACATTCAAACCCACCTGGACACGTTCCTGTGGGACCTGCTCTGGGTGGACGTGCTCTGGCAGGGGGTTGGAGGAGAGGATCACCAGAGGTCCCTTCCAACCCCCTATGATTCTGTGATTCTATGATTTGCCATTGCGTACCATCATTTGGTCTCCTTGAGGCTGAAGGACTCCAGTTCATCCCAGCTTTCCTCACCGTGGTGTTTCTGGACCTGGGCTCCTTCCCCTGCTCTGCCTGGGGTTTTTCCTGCCCTTTTCCTTGAAGGCCCATGGGGCTGTGGGGGATGAGGGTCCTCCCCATCCCTTGGGGGGCTGCGCTGTTATTCTGCAGAAGGAATTTTCATTCTGCCCAACAGAGGGGGTGTCCTGTGTGTCTGGTGGGTTGGGGGGTTGGTGACAGACCTGACCTGGTGCCGGGTCTCCATGTCCAGAGCTGCATCCCTCCAGCCACCGAGCAGATGTCCCCTGCCTCAGGTAAAACCCCCTGGGTCCGGCCTTTTCACCCCTTCTCCTCATATCCCCATCAGGCTCTGGGGACAGTGTCATCAATGTCACCCACCATGGGGTCACCTTTTGGGGGAAAACGGCGCTGGGATGGGGACTTCACGGCAACTTTGTGGCTGCCTGAGCCCGGGGAGGGGGACACGAGTGGGGCAGCCCCGGCTGCCGGCGGGGGGGGGAGGTGGCACCAAGGAAAGGCCTCGTCTTTGGTCGTTAAATTGGCTAATGAGGTCCATCCAGCAACGTGCTGACAGCCCCAGGACGTACGGGGTGCCGCAGCTCCAGCGCTGCTGGAGTGAAGTCAGGGCTCTCTCCCGACACCTTCTCATTACTTCATGTGCTTGGCAGTTGCCAACAGCCCCGGCCGGCACGGCCAGCATGGGAACGGGGGGAGAAACATGGAAAAAGGCTGTTGAGCGTGTCCAAACGGCCTTCCTGGGGAGATGGGGGGAGGAGGAACTGCCCTCTGCCTCCGTGTTTTCTTCCCACGGTGCTATCAGAGGTGAGTAGCTCTTTGTCGGGGAGGAGGAGGATGAGGAAGGTGATGATGGTGAGGAGGAGGATGAGAAGGAAGAGGAGGGGGAAGATGAGAAGGAAGAGGAGGAGGAGGATGATGATGAGGAGAAGGAGGGTGAGAAGTAAGAGGAGGAGGAAGAGGATGAGGATGATGATGAGGAGGATGAGAAATAAGAGGGTGAGGAAGAGGATGAGGAGGAAGAGGATGATGAGGAGGAGGGGGATGAGAAGGAAGAGGATGATAATGATGATGATGAGGAGGATGAGGAGGAGGAGGGTGAGAAGGAAGAGGAGGAGGTGGAGGAGGAGGATAAGGAGGGTGAGAAGGAAGAGGATGAGGAGGAGGAGGGTGAGAAGGAAGAGGATGATGAAGAGGAGGAGGGTGAGAAGAAAGACGAGGATGAGGAGGAGGATGGGGAAAAGGATGAGGAGGATGATGAGAAGGAAGAGGATGAGGAGGAGGAAGAAGAGGAGGAGGAGGAGGAGGAGGAGGAAGAGGAGGAGGAAGACAGGTGTCTCTGTCAGGCACATGCTTGGCTTCATCCCCAGCCCGTCCTTTTGCGGGCACAAAGTGTGCTTGTATGGAACACACGGGCTCCACAAGGGGCTCGTAGGAAAGGGAGAATGTCCGGATAAGCTGCAGGCCCTCCGGACTAGAAAAGGATTTTTGTTCCTGTAAAGGAAAAGGCTGTTGCTCTCCCATAGGATGGCCAGTCCGGTCCGGTGAAAACTGAACGTGGAGTATAAAAACTGATGAGGAGTGTCAAACGAGGGATCTTTTACGTGAGGTCAGATATTTATTTGTATTTATTGGCATGTGGGATCTACATCTGTGGCCCTGGTCTGAAGCTCCATCTCTCTCAGGACCAGTGTCCCCCCCAAAGCCGGGGGGGGGTGGGATGGGGGGGGCTCTGCGGTGCCTTCCCAGGGATGTCCCCAGGGTGTCCCCAGCTTGTCCAGTCTCCGGCTGCCCGGTTTCCCGTGACAGGGAGGGTGACACAGCGTGAGATGCTTGGCTTTGGCACCACTCGCTGTGCCCAGCATCGAAGCCCCACGGGGCTGGGGCAGCAGGTCCCTGCTGGAGAGTTTGTGCTGGCCCGGCTGTCACTCCAGCTTCCTTTTCCAAACCTTCTCTCCATCCCCAAAGCAGTTTACAAACATTTTTATGGTTGTTTACAGACTCTTCCTTTCTACGCTTGGAAACAGAGAGGAAAACTGACCTGGCAGAGCCCCTTCTGCCACCAAACTCTTTCCCCAGCCCACCAGTAACCCTGTACTGGTGCATACTAGCCCTCACGAGGCAGGGTGGGACAGGGGGTACCTCTGTCCCCTCTTGGCTTATTTTCTGAGGTTAATGATGATCCAGTGGAGCCCGGGCTTGGGGGGGGATGTGTGCTGGGGGGTGTCAGCTGTTTGGGGCAGAAGAGGTGGCTTTGCTGGTGGAAGGCTGGATGAAATCCCCCCCAGGGGCGCAGCCCACGCGTTATCGAGACCATGCGCCCGCTCGGGCCGTTCTGTGTAAAATGTAAAAGACATATTTGGTGCAAATGTTTTCCGAGGATTTATTTTTATCTAATCGCTTATGAAAGTTTTACTGACTTTAAAGAACAGATTTGCTAACCGCCCATAAACCACGTTTTTCTGCTTTAATTAAACCGTTTTTGTCCATGAGGTTTTGTTCACACACTGACAACATCAATATAAATATGTCTCTGCCAGAGTAATTAATAAAAGCAGGCAGCTCGAGGGAGAAAGCATATGTGTCCTATCATCTTTGCAGACTCTACTATTGTATAGTTCTTCCAAAAAAAGTTAAGAATCGCCCCAATTAAAATGTTATGTGGCTTATGTATGTTCAGATTTAATTTGGCATAATTGAATTTATGTTCATCCTTAGAGAACACATGGGGCTGCCAGATACAGGCAGGAATCATTTATACCATGGAAATACTATGCTATTAGATTTTTTTTAAAGGGCTGTAGGATTAGGTCTCAATAAACTGTTTCAACAGCATTTCAAGGCTTGGACGGTTGCTTCAACTTAGGGGTGGGTATTTGCAAAGGGAATGAAGACAATATGCTCGTTTTCACCACGTGTTTCACTTGCTTTGCGTGCTAAAGCGCTGCTAAAAAGGTGATGTGGTGCTTCCTACTTAGCATAAAATTAAGAGTTTCTGTTACGGTTGAAAGGAATTTGTGAAGTCTTGTGTTCTATAATCTATGATTTTTAACTTCCAAATAAGTTCAGGAGAAGGCTGCTGCCAAAAAAAAGGTATCTCCAGGTGTTGATGAAGAGGACTTTCAGGTTGTTGTGAGGTGGACCTGCTCAGTTCCTGAAGTCTTTGCTTTTTTTTTCCCAGAGTGTTTCAGGGGGAAAAGCATTCAGTTTGGGGACACAACCATCCTCGACTTCAGTGTGACCGAGAGGTGACTTGAGAAAATAGTATCATTTTCTGTGCTGCTCATACGTTTAAAAAAATTCTCAAGCCTCTTTTTTCCGGGCATTTTGCTTTGTGCCCTGTCCTGTGTATGAGGACACAATTCCCAGGCCATAGTGGGGCCGTTTGGGAAAGCAAATATTTGTCGTCCTCAGCTCCGTCTTCTGGATCAAAGTCTGACTTTCTGAAAGTTGAGAAAATTGCTATAAAAGGCAGATGCGATTCTTCTTTTTCCCCACTTCCATTTGGCTTCAAAACAGCTCACCTGAAAAGGAGCAGAAGTCTTCTCCTGTTGGATTAGAAGGTGGATCAAGGTGGGAAACGTTGGCTTTAGTTGTTCGATGGTGTCTCTGAGGCCTGAGACAGGTGTCCAGGGAAGGTAAGAAATTCTGCGTGGAGGGGGGGTTATGGGAACCCCCTTAACTCAAACCTGCCTCGCTCGGGCATGGCATGACGTTTGGTATGTCAGGTCACACGTTGTTTTGAGACCCGCTGTCAGAGAACCAGATGTGTTGGGGTTGCCAGAGAAAAACAACCCCAGCGGAGGCATCTGTGTCCCTCTCCTTTGACACTTCGCTGCGGCTTCTCCATCTGAGCCCTCACCCCGACAGCAGCATTCTGCTGAGCTGGCTTTTGACCCAGAGATGGTATAAGATCCGAGGGGGGAGATTTTGAAATGTTGTTTCTCAGCGTCCTCAAAGGGCAGATTCATCATTAGAAGCGGTTCCCTGGAATATATCATTTCATAAGTAGGTGAAGTGGCTTGGGGTGAAGTTCACCCCGGCGGCACTTGGGACCCTGCAATTTACCCTTGTACCTCCTTCTGACTGAGATTGCAGTTTGTGATGTCAGACAAGATACTGGTTTAGTTCTCAGCTGCAGGGAGGTCAAATGGCCAAGCTTTGGAAGGAGATAATTGAATCGGTCCTTCATGGGACACAGTTTTGAAAAGAGGAACAAGTTTTGACTTGAAGTATTCTAGAGTTTGCTTTAAAAAAAAAAAAGAAAAAGAGAGATTTCTGAACATTTGAGTGGGAAAGGGTAATAGTCACATTTCTTTGGAGGATGCAAATGTCAGAAAAGGAAGGTGATTGTCCTAGGATGGTGTTTGGGAGTGAAAGGTCTGTAGATAAGAGGCTTCTGAGCCAACAACTGTCTGTGGTGCTCATAGCAAACAGCGTGAGAAGAAGTTGTCTGGTACCGGGGTTCCCTGTGACCAGTAGCAGCAGTAACGGGATAAAACTGGTCAGGGGGACTGGGCTGTGGTTCCTCTGCCTCCCCGGGAGCGCTGGAGCCTCCTGGGCTGGAGCCATGGAAAGGGCAATTGGAAAAAGGGCTGGGGAGTGATTTCAGGAATAACCCTCTTGTGGCAGGTCCAGGATGATGGACCAGGTCATCCAGGGTCTCTCAGTTACCTTGTTTCTGTAGCATAATTACTGCACTCACTGTTACTGTATTCATTCCATAAATTTGAAGGAAAACGACTTTGCTGGTGGTGTTTGTGTGTATCTGCGAGCGAGACCGACGCTGACTTGCGGGGACCTGTCGGGAGGTGGCTCCCCTTCAGTAAGAACACTTCTATCTTCAGACGAGGGTGACTCTAAAGACTTGTTTTCTGGTGTTGAAACAAACCACTTGAGGCAAAGGTGTCCACCTGGGTGTCCCCAGCTCTTATCCGGGTGATGCTTGGGTTGAAGATGAACCATGTGTAAGATTTAGGCATTGCAGAGGTTCTCCTTCGGGATGTAGAGCTTACGGACAGTCCTCATCGGCCCCGGGAGGCAAACCAGCCTGGGAGCAGGGTCTCTAGAAGTGCTCTGAGGATCAGCTTTCCCTACCTCCCTCCCGTTATTCGGCGAATACCCCCGTGCTCCGAGGCAGAGGGACAGGGAAGGCTGGACGTGCCACCACTCGCTTCTCTCAGCCCAGAGCAGAGGAGGCTTCAGCTGCGGAGCATCCCCCTGATCCCCGGCTCTCTCAAACCAGATAATTGTGCTCCATGTCCCTCTGGCAGCCCAAGGCCAGGTGAGAAACCGGTTATTGATTCTCCTTCCCCATCCCTGAGCCCCCGCGGGTTGGTGCCGGTGGCCCGTGACCTCCTGTCACCACCCTGGGACCTGCCACCTCTGTCCTGCCGAGCCACTGGAGCATCCCCCGCAGAGCAGGGACCGTCCCTCACAGATAGAATGGGTTCTGCCTTTGTGCTGGGAAGGGCCCTTGCCATCTGGTTTGTATATATTTCTATATTTTTAAAATAAATCCCTAGGCAGGCTCACGCAGGACGTAGCTCAGCAGCGCGGGAGCCGCTGGTGGGATGGGAGCAGAGGCTTCGTCGCCTCCAGTTTGCACCTCCTTTTGGTTGTGTTTTCGGTAAATATGAACCATAAAGAGCTCACACGTCTGTGGGAGGTGAGCAGAGCAGTGTTACTACATCAAAGGGTGTCTCTTTGCCCGGGCGTGAGGTGGCTGCTTTGTTTTCAAAGCTCTTTGCTCCGGGCTCTGCTGTTCCTGTTTGTGACCCTCTGCCTCGTTCGGGAGGGAAACCTACAATATCCTGCCATTCTTTTTGGGGGTGCCAACCCGGTTCATCTATTTCACACCTCCTAAAGAGCACGAGAATAGCCTGCAGAGCAGCTGCCTCCCTCGCTTCCGATAAGAAAGGTTACGGGGACCTGGCTTCCTCACGCGATGGTGGCACCTTTGGGGTTTCCTGTGTGAAGGGGCCCCAGTGCAGCTGCACTCGCAGCCCCTGGCCCCGGGCAGGCACGGCCTCCCTCTGCTTCACCCTGCTGCTATTTCTTTTTGGTTTTTTGTTTTTTTTTTTTTTATAAATCTCTATTTTGAAAGTTGTAGGGTCGTGGCTAAAGCCGTGGCGATGTGCACCCTTTGGGCCTGCGAGTTCGAGGCATGTGAAGCTGAGATGTGGAAAAGTATGAAACTTCCAGATGAATATTCCAGATAACTAAGTTCCACCTAAACATGAGGAGGAACTTCTTCACTTTGAGGGGTAGCAGAGCCCTGGAAGAGGCTGCCCAGGGAGGTGGTGGGGTCTCCTTCTCCGGAGACATTCCAAACCCACCTGGACACGTTCCTGTGGGACCTGCTCTGGGTGGACCTGCTCTGGCAGGGGGTTGGAGGAGATGATCTCCAGAGGTCCCTTCCAACCCCATCTCATTCTGTGATTCCTAGACTTGATTGCCATGATATATGCTGACATGAAAAGTAAGGAGGGATAATAATCCTCTGTATTTGATGTATCGTTGCTGGTATGTCTTGTGCTCGGAGAGAATGGTACCTGTCTTACCTAGGGCTTGCCTTCTCTTGCTTTGCTGCTCTGGACCACTCTGTTGGCAGCTCTTCTGGTGGTGATCCCCTTCTCTCCAGAGGTGTCCCTGGCTGTGGTGTGGTAGAATGTGTCCATTGTGCCCACCTGATCAGTAGGACCTAAATCAGGGAGCTTGTGCACAGACGCTTTTGCATGTGAGACAGGAGCCACTGGTGGAGGTCGAGGTGGGACCAACATGGTGTTTGTGGTTGTGTGGACGTAATTGCCACCGGCCACATACGGAACAAAACCTCGTGTCATCTCCCTCTCTCAAGGCATTTAACAGCTCGGTCTCATTGCGTTGCTTATTCCCTGCCCTGCCAGTAATTTAAATTCCCTGTACTTTTGATTCCTGGTAATTTTAATTCCCTGGCAGACAGTTTGGTTTGTGGGATGCTGAGGTGTTCAAAACGTGGGCCAACCACCAAAACCAGGTGTCAGGGTAACCCCAGGTATTGAGCTTTAAGAATAATTCTCTTCTCAGTTTTAGGGAGTGAGACACAGAAGTTGTATCCATCAGATATGCCACAGGACATGGGCTTAATTATCTGGGCATCAGTTACCTGCATCTTCCTCTTACTTCAACTCAGGCCACACATCCCCAAATCTATTAATTGAATGGAAAATATATGCTATTTCAGGAACCTCAGCTCTCTGAATCCACTCACCTTACCCTGGGGTACCTGGATAGTTGACGTTAGAATTTGTTTCATATATTGTTAATGATCAATTATAATCTGAGAGAGTGGGGTTTGCAGGGAAAGGGAGTGTCCCACGGGGATCCGAATCCTTCCCGAGGAAAGGGCTTGGCAGAGGCCATAAGATGATGTTCTTTCGTGGGGGTCTTCTCCTGCCAGCCCCTTCGGTGGGCTTTGCTAACGCTGGGAAACGGCTGGTATTTGGTAATTGATATTAGCACTATGAATGGGCACTTGAAGGCTCTGCTACTTTTTTGGCCAGAGTGTAAAATGCGGCAAATGGTTTTGGCACTCGGTGCTTTCCATAAATCACTCTGGAGAGGTCTACATGTTAGTGGTGTTCCACAACCCCGTTCCCAAAAACGTTATTAAAATAAAGTTGTAGTAATAAGAAATGATTTAAAACAAGCAGCGGTAACCTCCATACGTTCTGATCTAGCAAAACACCCAAAACACACCTAAAGAAGCTGATCAGAATTTATTTTTAAGGCTGGCTGTGTTTTCGTTACAGCAGCAGCATCTTTGGAGTATGAATAAGGGGAAAGAGCCAATTTCTTTGGTTTCATCATAACGGATAGTGCGTGTCTCGCCTCTTTTCACATTCAGTGTGAAGTCCCAGTTCCTGGAAATAAGTGATGAGTAGAGAACCTCAGCTTTCTTAATTGCTGGGCACCGGGGAACCCCAAGGTCAATTCATTACAAACTACTGAAACCAAAAAGAAAACAAAGAGAATCCATCAGCATTTTTCATCATTTCACGAATTTTAAGACAACCACGTGATTTTGGACCCTAATTTGCAGAATTCTCAAGAAGTAGTAGTTCAGTGCTGTGCACATTGCCCTGTACCCGAGGGTGTCGTCGTCTTTGCTTTAACTCGCTCAGAAAGGGCCCATCATAACTTCTGCAGAGAATCGCTCATTTTCTGTCCTCAGCAGCACATCTGTGAGTATTTCTAACAAAAAAACCCCACCTGTGTGGAACTGGCATCTCCACCGCGTGATGCGACTCCACCTGCCGAGGAACCACCAATACTGGGCAGGGAATAAGGAAAAAGTGATCAGAGAGAGAGTGGTCCTTTTTCCTTGGGCACCTTCCTGTTCCTTTGGCACTTTTGCACCAGGAATCGGGTGTCTGTAGGACACCTACCATTTCCAAAAAAGCTGCTAAAAGCGGCAACGTTCCCTGAGGCCGAGCATCCTCGAGATGCGTGTAATGAGCTTGTAGAGCAATGAGGCAAAGACCTGAAGTCTTAGGGATCTGCTCAGAGTGATGGTGAGCCAGATGTTGTGCTCAGTGGTCATTCCGGGGCCACCAACCTGAGGTGGGGGCTGCTGGCGCTTTGGTCCTCTACAACAGGCAGATGTGCTTTTTAGGGAAATTTAGGAAAAATTCTTACGTGTCCAACTCTGCAGCTGGATTACGGGAATAATTTTGAAAAATAGCCAAGGTTATTTAGGTAGAGGGCTGGGGGCTGAGGAGAGCTGTTTGGGGAGCTGTGCCTCAAGTGGTAGGAGGACTCTTGGAGAAATCACCATTGAAAATTGTCCCTGTCTTTGTACAATAAGGGTCTGTTCGGCCTCTGTGCCTGTGGTTGCTGCCTTTTGCCGGGAGCACTGCCCTGCTCTCCCTTCCCCTTGGCTAATTGGCACTCCTTCGTTAGAGAGAGCCCTTTAAGCACCACATCTTCCGTTTGAAATAGTAGCAGGCTGATCATTCCCTAAAGCCTTGGTGTCTCCACAGAAGCTGTGAGATGCCCAATGGTGTCTGCGTTAGTGCCTTGGAACGGGGGGTTCTGCTGTTCTTGGTGCTTCTGCTCCCTCTTCCCAACTGATGGGAAATGAAATGTCCTGAAGCTCTGAATCCTCCTCCGCCTGCACGCAGCCTCGGCTTTTGTTTATCAGATGAAGACTTCTCTCCAGTTCCCATTTATTTTCCATCTATTTTAGCTTTCACAACTTTATTACCATTCTTTAAAATGAGGCAAAATGAAGTAGAACACAAAAAAAAAAGTGTGATGTCTTGCAATCTTTTTTTTGGGGGGGAAAACTTCAAAGTTTTTGTGAGTGTATGTTACAAAGACCTGGCAATCCCTCTCTTGACTCGTGTGTACAATATCCGAGGCAGCCCTCTGATTTGATTCAAGCGTAATTTTTTACGGTTTGCTGTTTAATTTAAATCAGGGTGGTATGAATTACGTTACCAGTGAAAAATGAGCTTGTGTTGAGATAAACGCCTGCCATCATCTCGAAAGTCCTCTTCTGTTTTGACATTTTCACTCTTGAGTTTCCCTGCGTGGTGATTAGATGTTGCTGCGTGAGCTTTTCCCGTTGGCCCCGAAGGGAACGAGGGTGGGAGAGAAACACGAGGGGGTGGAATTGGTTTCACTGAATCACAGAATCTTCATGGTTGGAAGGGACCTTTGAGATCATCGAGTCCAACCACACACGCACAAGAAAAAACCCCAACAATCTCGGGCACTAGAGCATGCCCTGAAGAGCCACGTCTACACGTTCCTTAAATCCCTCCAGGGATGGGGACTCCACCACCTCCCTGGGCAGGCTGGTCCAGGGCCTGACCACCCTCTCAGCAAAGTCATTCTTCCCAACATCTAATCTCAACCTCCCCAGCCCCAACTTCAGACCATTCCCTCTGCTCCTGTCGTTATTCCCTTGGGAGAAGAGGCCAACCCCCACCTTTCTCCACCCTCCTTCCAGGGAGCTGTAGAGGGCAAGGAGGTCTCCCCTCAGCCTCCTCTTCTCCAAACTCAACATGCCCAGTTCCCCCAGCCTCTCCTCATAGGGTTTGTTCTCCAGACCTCTCACCAGCTTGGTGGCTCTCCTCTGGACACACTCCAGCCCCTCAATGTCCTCCCTGCAGTGAGGGGCCCAGAAGTAAACCCAGCCCTCAAGGTGAGGTCTCCCCAGTGCCCAGTCCAGAGACACCACCATGGAATCACAGAATTGTCTGGGTTGGAAGGACCTTTAAGATCATCTGGTCCAACCATCACTGCCCTACTCCTGCTGGCCACGCTGTTCCTGATACAGGCCAGGATGCTGTTGGCTGCATTGGCCACCTGGGCACGCTGCTGGCTCATGGCTGTCCACCAACACCCCCAGGTCCTTTTCTGCTGGGCAGCTTTCCAGACACTCTTCCCCCAGCCTGTAGGTTGCCTGGGGCTGTTTAGTGCATCGACGGGCGCTGGCGTTGGTAGCACCTTCTTTGACATCCTGTGGCAGTTGGGGTTGTCTTCTGGGCAGCAAACTTACCCCTCAGAGCAGGACTGTAAGGAGTCCATGCACAGGAGAGGGAGAGCGGAGCCGGTGTTGGGTTTTATCAAGAGTTCTTGGTTTCTTCTCTTTACCCCTTTGTCCAGAATTCTCTCTGCTGTGTTTAATACAGCATCTGGAATGATGGTGCCTGTTGCTTCAAGCAGGAGATGCTTTTCCTGGAGATGATATTCACGGAGATCTGTGAACGGTGTGTGGTGCAATTATTGCTGCTGCTGGTTTCTCCTGCGAGAGGCTTTGTATTTACCATCGGCTCTCCTCAACCTTCAGCTGGAACGAATCTGCCGGGCTTGAAAGACACACCGGTGACACTGCAATTTTGCAGACTTTTGTCCCGACGCGGAGCTAACGGACACAGAGGAAATACTGGCTGGTTTGTGCTGGTACGTAGGAGAATAGCAGCTAATAACGGGCAGAGCTTCAAAAGGCTCCGTTGGATTCAGACGGGCTGAAGAAATCCAGCCTGGCTTACAAAGCTGGTGTGAGCTCTCCAGCCTCCTCTGCTTTGGAAACCGAACAGGGCCTTTTGGTAGAAAACAGCCTCTTTTCATGTGATTTCTCCCGTTCTTTAGATGTGGTGGAAAAAAGAAGGAGGAGGTTATTTTTTCGTGACAGAGGTATGTCTCGGTAACAGCCTTCCCTGCAGCTTGCTGATATTTTTCCTTCAGATCCTTCGTGAAACCAGATAATACGGTAGCACAACAGAAATGCATACACCAGTGGGAAACTTCCACTCCAGACGTGTGGCTTGAGTGGGAGTGAAAGTTCAAAAGCACTCGGGTCCTTTCACAGCTTGAATTGCTCTCTCTCCTGTTGCCTCCCACGAGCCGGGCTCGGATGTGGTCCATCCTGCCTCTGCCCAGCACCGTGGGTCCCACCGGTGTGACCCATCCGGGTTGTTGTCTCCTGCTGAAAATCTCCAAGTCTGGTTTCAGGCAGGAGCAGATGCGGATTCTGAGGCGCTCCTGAGGATGCCAGGCAGCCGAGGCACAGAGCTGGACAGCCAGTCACAAATTAATTAAGTTCTCTGGTCCTGCAATCATTTAATAGCACTTGGAACGGGAACCTGGACCTCCCCCTGGACCACTCGTGGCCACGCGTCCCGTGCACGAGTGTTTTGGAGAGGAGGGCACGGGGCAAGAGTTCTCCTGCACGTATCTAGGCGAAAGCACGGGTAGAGCCTTTGTCATCTGGCATTTTGGTGGCGGGGAACTGGCCCCAGGCCGTGCTGGAGAGCCTTAGGTTTGGACAAGAACATCACACAAAGAAAAGTAGATCTCGCTGAAGGTACTTGGAGCCTTTTTTGTGGCCCTGGGCTGGGGGCACCAAACAAGCCGGATTTGGCTCGGCCGCTCTTCCCATCGGCTTTCAGTGCTACGACCTGTTTCTGTCTGACACGTTTCTCATTAACTCTTTGTCAAATCACCAGGAAGCCTGCTTAATTGCAGGCAGAGCGCTGGATTTATGAGTTCATCTAGGCTTCGTGTCTACACATTGACAGAGGTGTTTCTCTGGATGAAGTCTTTTTCTCTTCATTTTGTGGCAAGAATGGACTTTCTGTTTCAGTTAGTTCTGAAAGTCATAAATTGTAGCGGTCCCTCCCTCCCCTTTATTTAAAAGAAACACAACAAAACTTCATGGCAACAGTTTATTGCTCTAAATCAGCTTGTGGGTCATTAAAGCAAAAAGGGAAAAAAAAAAAAAAAGGGGGAAAAAAATCTCCCTCTAACTCCTGCCAAATAAAATGCGTGCATCAGCCAAACTGTCAAAGGCAGATCCTGCAACTATGGGATGAGAAGGTTTATTACACTTTCGGCTTCTGGGGAGGGATGTTATAGCAACAGGATGCTGGGTCACTGATGGCAAACTCATGGTTGCTTCGTTTCTTCATGCACACTAGGAATCCATTAAGCTAACTGACGACAGATCCCCAGGCATTCCAGTCCTACGGCACACCTCTGCGGAGGCCAAATGTTGGACGCTGCCCATTAAAACGTGAAAGAAACAACCCAACAGAGAGCCCACAAATTAGAGAAGCAGGAAACCTCAAATGATGTGCAAAAAAAATTGTAAACGTTCAAGAGACTTTTTCCATAACTTTTGCTTCATAACTCAGCATTTCTGATGTTAATAAATTATGAAACGGAGCCTTTGCGAGATCAATGAGCCTTTTGGACTCAAATCCCGAATGCCGTTCAGCAGACGGCAGATGAAGCTGCAAAGTGAGCCCTGGAACATGACAACAATTTCCTCTTGGCAGCCTGGAGATGAGTCTGAACCTCGGCCGCAGCCAGAATTCGGCCTCCGCATCCCAAATCCGTGTCTCTGCTTCGGGGCCGGTTTAAACCCCCAGAATCCGAACGGACCCGGGGGTGCGTTGTGTGTTTTAACCCAACAGACCAAAGAGGAGAAGGACGGGGGCTTCGGAGGGGGGAGGAGATAGGAAAAATCTCAGCAAGATTAAATCCTGGCCCTGGTGCCCGCGAGGAAGGGGAGAGGAGCTGGGAATACTTGGATGAACTGTTGGTTTTGAAGACAAAAGTGATGGGAGGTGCCTGGAGTTAATAAATAAAAGTATATACTGAACTCAGCATCTGCGGCAGAGGGAGGAAAAAATGAACTTAGTATTTTGGCATGTTCAGTGAAAAAGAAAAAAAAAAAAAAGCAGTGAGAAATCCACGATTGGGTGGGTGGGATAAAATGGAAGAGTGATCAGAGGGAGATGAGGCAAAGGAAGTGCCCCCACAATAATTAACTTGATGAGAAAGCCCACGGGCTGAGGGCAGAGGACAGCGCGTTTTTCCAGCAGGTGCCCGGGGTTTGACTCGGGGAGGAGCTGAACCAGACAAAGGGGGTTCTTGCACTGACCAGCTTTCGGGGGGCAGTGATGCTGGGGATCACATCCTGGATAATCAAGAAAGTAAAGTGTGTTGCCCTGAAACTGGCTGGAATATTGGCACGTTACGGTTTTAGACCTGCAAAAGTGCTAACCAGTTATTAATTATAAATTTCTTTTGTCTTTCCCTCCCCTCTCTTATCTAACTCCCTTTTTTTCCCCTCTTCTTTTAATGTCTAAGCCAAATTACCCATCAGAGAGTCCTCTCTATTCCCTCACTGGTTTCAGAGCTGGCCTGTGTGTAAAGAGCAAGCAGAAGCACAACTGCTCAGTTTCCAATACACAAAGTCAGATTCCTGCAAATTACAAGTGAATTTCTGTTGCTGTTTTGTTTTGTTTTGTTTTGTTTTGTTTTTTTCCTGTGGCATTTTTAATTTTTGCTGTTGGTGCTAAATATCTGATGTCATCCCTCACCTGTCCAGGAGCACAGGGGTTTCTGTGGATGAATGTGGATGGTTAAAGCTCCCGATTAGTCCTTGATGGGGATCAACTTAGGTCTGGTCTTAACTGTGAGGAACCAGTTGCTTTAATAGATATGACTGTTTTACTGGGGACATCCCAAACCAGGTGGCTGTGGGGAACTGAGCCTTCCAGCGGTTCCCTGCGGGATGAATCCCTCCGTGCTTCCATTTGCTGGCTTTAATTTACCCAGAGATAACACTATTTGCCTCCCTTTTCCTTCTCCATTTGGTCTCCTCCAGAGCATCCTGTATCTCTCCACTCTGGTCCTGCTGCTTCTGGAAAAACATATAAAAATGAATGATTGGTGTGCGTTCCAAAATCAGGCCTTCAAACAGAAGATCCTTTCTGTTACTGACAATGACTTGTAAACAGTTGGTTTGAAGAATTTTGGCAGAGGAAATTTCTGATTTCCTTCTGGTCTGAACTGGAAGAAGATGTGCTAAAAGGTTTCAGTTTGGTTTTTTGGAGTTTTTTAAAGTGGGGAAAGAAGGGCTTAGACTATGATTCTGTGTGCACGTTTGAGGGAGGAAAAAGTATATACCCCAGATCGTTATTTGTGATAAATGTTGAATTTCTCAGTGTTTTTTAAATTGTGGTGTAACTTTCACATAGAGCATCAGAAAAGAGCGTGAGCGTGTGAGCATGATCTTTAATTAGAGGTGTCAACCACAAAAAGCTGGACCCGCTCAAATGCCCCCGCTCTGTAGCTGGTCGGTGTGAGCAGTCGATTCCCGTAGGGCATCCCACCGAGCCTGGGAAAAACCATCCTTTCCGGGCAGTTTGACACTTTGATAAACAAGTATTGAAGCATCCTAGTAAAGTAATGTTTAAAGTGTTGGAGATACTGCTTTTATTTCTGACTTCAGCAGTGGGGGAAAGGCAGATGCTGTGTGTTGGGAAATACTGGTATTTTCACAGAACAATTGCCATTTAAAGGCAGGATTTCTGAGACCAAACTGCTCTTGTAGGTCGTACCTTGCTTTTATTTTGGCACCTGCGAAATGTGTCTAATGAATACCTAACTGCCAGGGACTAAATAACTAGTAGTTTAATCTGTTCCTCCTTTGCTCATGGCACCCAGGGAAAAAAAAATGCTATCATTAATCAGGCATTATTCCCTCTTCAGCGGCTCGGTCCGGGGTGCTGCTGGGGGGTGATGCTGCCAGGGTCAGGGCTGTGATGATGGTCCTCCTCCTCCTCCTCCTCCTGTGCTGGCTCTCAGGGGCTCCTACCTTCTGCAGGTCCTTCCCACGTGCAGATGGACTTGCAGCCCCTGGCAGTCGCGAAGGGAAAACGTGTTAGCGAAAATGCTAGGAAATTCCCTCGTTAAAAAGGCTGCCTCTTACTAATGCATCTACCGGGACAGAGGAACTCGTGTAATGACTTTGCTGTGGTTCAGCTGGCAGGGGACAACGTCCTGCTGCTGGACATCGGCGCTGCTGGTAACGCTCCGTCCGCTCGCCCTCCACGAGCAATTTATGGTGTTTTCCAGCTGTTGGGATTGCAGAGGCTCCTTATGGATAACAGCCGAAGGAAAGGGCTCTATCAGGGGCAGTAATATGCAAAATACCCCTCAGAGCTGCTGCCGGGCCTTACTTTGTGATGCCTTGTTCTATTTGTGGAGTAGAGTGAGTGTGTGTGAAAAACAGGGGCTTAAGTTCTCAGGGTTTCATACGACCTCTTTGTGTGTTTTTTTTTCTTCTCTCATTTTGATCTGTGAGATTTCACACCCCCTCTCTGGGTTTTAAAGCCCCACTCGGATGAAACCACAGAGCTTCGGGTGATTTCTAGCTGAGACGGGACCTCGCTGTGGAGCAGAGCTGCCCGGCCTCGCGCGGGGGCCCTGCAAAGCAGCGGGCGAATTTGAGCTCAGTTCTGGGTTTTCCCAGAGCTCTCGGAGCATCTCTCACCAAACGGTTCTAGAATATGGACGAGAGGATCTGTAAGATACAGCTATGAAGTAAAATAGACTATTTGTGTAGACCTGGAGTTTGCCACACCGTATTCCCAGGGTGACTTAATTTCACTGATCGCTGCATAAATTAACGGTACTGGGAGGTTAGTGGGCTGCTGCTTATTCAAACCATTAAAAACTATCTGCTAATAACTCTATTCCCCGAGGCATTTGGTGGCTTCAAATAAGCAGCTGAACGATGACGATTCATCTCGGTTTTGATTTCCCTGGGAGCTGCTGTCACCTTCTCCAGGTATGTCCCCCTCCTGCCCCTCCAGGTGCTGGTGGGCTGTTCCCCTTCGTTAGCTAATTTGGGGTCAGCGAGGCCAAGACAAGTACTTTAATCTCAACGAGAGTCAGCAGCTTTAGTCACCCTCCATATTCCTGGAGGTTCCCTGAGATAAAACAGAAGTTACTGTTATTTTAGTTTGAGTACAGAATCACAGAATCATCATGGTTAGAAGGGACCTCTGAGATCATCGG
>JAOQGH010000008.1:1120084-1133584 GCA_025769975.1 Gallinago jamesoni | reverse complement strand
TGCGGGATAAATAACGCCGCTCGCGGGGGTGCGGGTGCAGGGCCCGGGCTCCGGGAGGGCCGTGCGGGGGCTGGGGGGTGCTCGGGTGTAACGAGGGTTATGGACCCCCTGGGAGCTGCCCCAACTCAACCGGGAGGAAAAGCCGGGGGCCGAACCGAGCGATGAAATTTGGCGGCGGCGTCCGTGGGGACGGAGGGGGCGAGTCGGGGCAGCCCCCGCATCCCCAGCCCCGGGCGGGCCGGGGGACACACGGGTGCCACGGAGGAGGAAAAGTGCGCGGCAGGGACGCTGCTAGCCCGGCCAGGCACTTGGGAGTTCTGCGCCTTCGTGCCCCGTGAAGGGTGGAGTGGCTGGGGCTGAGCCGCAGGTAATTTAGGGAATCCTTCTGGGCAAGGTGCAGTTGATACCCTGGAAAATAATTTCCTGCATTGCCGTTAGAGACAGTGCTAATAAAACTCTGCACTTATTGACTGTTATCTGTTGAATTCTCACAGTGTTATCATTAGAAGAGGCCAGGGCCCAGCATACTCTAAAAAATTATAAAAGATGTGGAAGACACAGAGTCTCTTGGATTTCACGTAGTTCTGATCCCCCTCTTCATTGCTCACCCAAACTCCCATCCTGCTGTCGAGCTCCTTCTGCTGCTGTTTTTTGGGGCTTTCCTTGCGGGGTTCTCCATGAAACCCCTTCCCCGGGTGAAGCTGAAGAGCTTGGTCTCCGTGCCCAGAGCTGCCCCATCCACCCCGTTCCGTGGTGCCCCGGGGGCAGGGGGCGAACGCCAAGGCAGGTCTGGTTCTCAGTCCTCACAGGGCACCGAGCTCTCTGCCTGCTGGTCCCCATCCCCCCCTCGCACCACACTCTTCCTCCCCACCAGCTCTGCCCCGTTGTCAGGGGGGGATGAGGGTCTCGGGGTCCCCTTTTGTGTTTCCCAGTTGTGTCACTGGGTGTATTGCCCTGCTCTCTGTTTGGTTTGGGGGTAGGACAGTAAAGGTGAGTGTGTGGTACGTGTGAACGTTGATGCCTTGCAAGGTTGCACTTTGCTGCTCCTTGGATAAAGGAGATTTCTTTCTCATTGTAATATTTTCTAAGAAATGCTTCCTCAGACTGCAAGAACTCGTATTTCAGGAAACCTCCGTAAGACCTAGGTGGCCTTTAAACCACATTTTATGCCCTTCCAATGGCAGCGTGCAGGGGATGTGCAGCTGGGAGCTGGTCCCTGCCCTCTCTGAGGTCTGATCCCACCTCGGGTTTGCCCTCGGGTGCCACAGCACGGGCTCGGTGACGGTGGGGGACGCGGGCTGCACCCCCTGCCCCTCCTCTGAACGGGGGTAAACTCACCTGGAATGGTTCAGATCTCATCTTTAGGGCTCAGCTCCTCAGGCTGTAGGTGAGAGTAATCTACAAAATAATTCCAGGGGGGTGCGCTCGTCCAGCTCCGTAGCCATCGGGTCGGTGTGGGCTTAGAGGAGTGAAAGGTGTCAGTTCCATCAGTTTAATCTTCCCCCGGCTACAATAAACGCACAAAGCTCGTAAGAGGGAGGGAAAACAATGGGAAGACTCTGTGTAAGCTGAAGGAGAGAGGCTGTCACCATGAAGGCTGCTCCATTGTCCACGGCAGGTGAGACACTGACACGTCTGGAGTGAACGAAGGGCAGGAAGAAAAGAGCTCTCGGTAGCAATTATCAGACAGATCAAGTGACAGCCTCCCCCGTTACCGCAATAATTTGAGTTATTGGTTAAAATGTAAAACGCCAGTCTTTGCATATTTAACATGTCTCTCAATTTTTGTTTCTGATTCCCAGATCTATTATAAAGTTATTAAAGAAATTGAGCCAGGAGAAGAGCTCTTGGTGTATTTGAAGGAAGGTGGTTATTCCCTTGGGAACATGGCGCCCAGCATGGAAGGTAAGGCCTCCTTTCGCCAGACAGGACCTTCTCATTCTCTCACCAGCAAACCCAGGTCCCAAACCCTGGGACCCTCAGTTAGTGCTGAACTGGGACTAAAACCTGAGCCGGTACCTGCCCCTTCTGTAACTGTCAATATTTTGTGCTCGTTTTCCCTTCCTCTGGTGAGAGTAGCTGTCTTAGTCAACGATAGCAGGTACTTCTGGACCTCGAGGCGTGCAACAGATTCATTTCCTTCTTCTCCTAGAGGAACATTTTGGTTTTGAACACGTTTGGAGGTGCCTTCTCAATCCTCAGGGTCACCGTGTTTCTTTGGGCATAATAAAAACGGGCCAGACCCTTCCAAGGGTTGCAGAAGGTGGGTCTGCAGAGCTTTAGGTGACACAGAAGAGGGGGGGTCCAGGCAAGGGATGGAAGAGTCATGGCTAGAATTGTCATCGCTAGATTATAGGCACTGAAATGGTGCAGCCAAGGCCAAAAGAATGCTTATTTTTAAAAGAAAGGTCATGTTTTTATTACTGCTGTGTCTCTCCTCCTCGCGGTGACAAGGGACACAGCTCCAGCAGGCTGGCGGAGGGGGAGCTGTGTGTGGAGCAACCCAAAAGTCTTAAGTCTTACTCCCATCTTCGTATATTAGCATAACCACTTTCCTCTAAAGTCTTAATTACTGAGGTTCAGTCATCACCCAGGCTATCTGGAGGACGGTGGTGCTTTTTTTCTTCAATAAAGTGCTTTTCTCAACATTCGGCTGAGACTGAGCAGTGTCTGTAGAACACCATCCACTGCAAGAGTCCCTTAGGAAAACTAGGAAAGATGTGCTACACCATTCCCAAAATACCATAAAAACAGGGCAACAGCACGGATGTGGCTGAATAATCAAAAATTGCTATTTTAAAAAGGTTGTTTGCGAGTCCAGATCTTTTCCTGGGATGGCCCAAACCCCTGGCAGGGGAGAGCACTGCGGGGACCCCACCTCCTGTGACAGGGACCCTGAGGTGACACAAAATCCAGACTTTTGCAAAGTTTGGCTCTGTTTTCCAGGGTTTTTGGTTTCCTTGGCATTTGGTGACGGTGAAAGTTGGAGAACAACGTAAAAGGGACGTGAATTTTCAAAATGATTTCGAGGGCGTATTATTTATGGCTTTTTCTGTTCATTCACTGAACGTAGAGCCTGTTGCAGGTTTTGCGTTATCATTTGATGACTAATTTCTATAAATACATTCTCACCTATCTGTCATTTCTAAACTGTGATTTGGAAATACTGTTCCACATAATTAATCCCTGAAATTTGAGTTGTCTCACCTGGACAACCTACAATATACGTGTAGTTTCTTTTACCTCTACACGAATATAATTTTCAGATTCCCATTTGCAGTGAGAGTATTTAAGAGCACACATCCCATAGGCACTATAAGTTTAAAATATTGCTGCAAAAATGGGTAGTTTGAGGATTAGTGCTGGGAAAGCTCTTGCTGTGAGGTGGAGGAGCAGGCGGTGCCGTGGCTGCTCTCTCGCTGCCATGTCAGCTTTGGGGTTATTTTTTCCAGTGTTCTCCAAAAAAAAAAAAAAAAAAAAAGTTAATAGTTTTCTTGAAACCAACACAACAGAGATGAATAATTTCTGCATTCACAGTGATGGAGTAACACGTACCTTTTTTTGATGTCAGGGAGAAATGAGAAAGAAAACTCACCCCTGTTTTGCATTTCTGTTTCCAATGGGCTTTTATTTGAACAGGCAAAAAGTGCTCCTTGTTTTCCACCTTTGTCTTTGTGACGTTTATCTGTGTCTTCCTGGCAATGTCTAGTGCTTTTGCCACATAATTGCTTTCAAATTATAATAGGCCGACATTAAATATTTGACTTCTTAATACTTTTTACTTTCAGTAATGCTATCTTCCCGCTGCCTCGCACCCCCATTTCGGTTCTGAATTAACAAGAAAGAAAATGCAAAATTGTTCCACACAAAGATAATTATCATAAAAATCTTTTATCCGAACCCCAGCCAAACACAGCAGACCCCTTATCACTGCAGGAATTTTGAGTAGGGCACTTGAACTCCTTTGAGATTCAAGTCTGGTAGATTAGCATGTAGATGCCACATAATTGTGTTCCCCTTGGTTTCTCTGAAAGCTATTAGGCACTGATTTATTTTTCTGTTACATTCCTGCTTTGTCCTGAGTGTTACTGATGGAACTTAAGATAGACACATATAACCATAGATTTGACAAACAAGACACAGAGAACAGGCAGCAATTTTTTTGTAACTGGATTTTTCTTTTCTTTTTATCCCCTTCTCCCTGTAAGACACTGAAGTAGTAACCTTTTGTGAAGGGCAGTATTTTCATCTGTGGTGCTTAAAGAGAGGAGAGAACTTTAATGAGAACTAGTTTTGAAGGGCCAATATTTTATTTCTGGTGTTTGAAGAAGAACAAAAAAAAAAAAAAAAGACTCCTGAACCTGAAATCTACAAACTGATATAAAGACCCAAGGTAGATACCAGGTCTCCTTAGTTGCTCCCTGTACCTCTGTTATTACTTGGGTTCCCTTTGCAGGGTGAGGGTCTGTCCCTCAGCCCCACGGGTCACATCTTTTCCCACAGTGGGGTTTATGGAGCAGCCCGATGTCTAATATTGTAAAGTTTGGGAAGGGAATGGCTGCTGGATATCCACACGGTATCACCAGCTTCTCCCCCAGCCAGGCAGCTCCTCCTCTCTGTGACCCGTCTGAGCATAGAAGAGTATTTGCAGCCAGTGGAGATGTGTGTAAGGTCTGACTACAGGCTTTTGATCATATTTCTGTCAGTTCTCCAATTCTTCTTTTCAATAAAAATTTCTTTTTTTTAAACCCAAGTATTCCAAAGCACACGCGTTTCTTTCCTTTTCATCCCTCTTTTCTGGCGATGAAGGAGCTGTAGTGTTTGATGGAGGAAAGCTGCTGTTACTGAACCACCAGCCTGTACAAAATAGGGCTGGTTTTGGTTTGTTGTGGTTTTTTACAATTTAGTGCTGTGCAAGGGCTGGATCTGTAAAATCTGTGTAGCTCAGAAAGTATGCAAATACCAAAGCAAAAAATGCACGTGCCCTACCTGAGCTGTCTCGTTTATTAGATTTCTTAATAAAAGTCTGACAGGGCAGCCCAGTACCCCCAGCTCTGCCAGGCTCTGCCCGCTGAGGGTCCTGTATTTGGGTGTGATTCCTGTGAAATCTGTGATTCTGCTGGCACAGGACAGGGGGAATCAGAAGCAAAACCTCCTCTCTAACGGTTATTACTGAGGCTATTAATGTATTTCATCTGTCTGTCTGTCTGCCTACTCTGTAATCTCATAGAAAGGACAAACAATAGGTTATTGTGGTTGCTGGGAGGTGGTGCTCTGTCAGGGGGGGTGCTGGGGGGGCGGGTGCCTGCAGGTTGTCCCTCTTTAGCCAGGTATATAATGAATTGCTCTCCTTGGCTAGTTTTCTGATCTCAAAGTGGATTTCTGGTTCCTAGAAGGTAGAAATAAGATACAATTAATCGTCTAAATCTCAGACTGAACTAGGAAGAGTTTAGTATGGATTTGCAGAAGGTTATTTTGATGTATTTTCTCTGAAGAAAGAAATTAAAAAATAAATCTGTGTCCTCCATTCCAAGTTTTCAGGTCTGGGGAATTCCCAGTTGGAGCTGGAGAGATGCTGGGAGTTTCATAGGAACTTCTTAAGGTGAAGATACCCAGGAGTTACCAGAGGAGAGGGGAAACCTTTGATCCGTGGGGTGAATCCTGAGGTAGAGGAAGACCTTCCCAGAGCTGTCCCGCGTTATCTGGAGTTACTGAGGGATTTATCCCGATGCTCCAGGGCTCAGTGGGCTGTGGGAGTCAGAGGAACTCCTGTCCCACCTGCATCTCCAGGAGGCAAAAGCAGATTTTTGCCCATTTTTAATGAATTTAAAAGACAATTAATATGTATAAAATTTATATATATAATTGATTTAATATTTATTTAATGTTATGATTGATTTAAAAGTAAGATCATGTTTGTTAGTGCCAGTGACACTGCTGAGAACGGCCTGACACCCGAGGCGCGGGAGCAGATAAAGGCTTGTTTCAGGGCTGAGCTCGTTAACGAGGAGGGGACATGGCAGGAGGAGCTGGTGGCCACAGCCTGCGTTGGGGACACTCGGTGCTGTCAGGTTGGTCTCTTCCCACCCCATTTACAGACGTGTGGAGAGGGAAGAGCCACCTGAAGACACCTCCTCACTTGCTGCTTCACACCGAGAAGATATGGACTGTGTTTGGTCCCTAAAGTGTGCAGATGAAATGCTGAATTTTTGGGTAGCGTGTGTGCTTCGTGCTGGTGCTACAAGTAAAACGCAGTAACAGGGTCATAACATGATGCTACAATTCCTTTTTTCTTTTTTTTCTTTTTTTCCCCCCATAAAAAGTAGTTTGGGTTATTTTAATGGTAGGTTATGCATGGTGTCTTGACAGTGCTAGGTAGTTTGTCTCCTGATTTCCAGGTTTCCCTCCCCAGGCACATCAAACACATGAGTTACGTACTGATGCTGTTCTACAAGATGCTGGTAAACAGAATTTCTCTAAGGGGTCGAGCGGGGCCTGATCTGCTTCCTCGAGAGGCTGCTGAGGGCAATTTCAGAGTATGGGATTCACTAGTGGAAGTAGTGAAAATGGGAGAGACACAGGTATTTTATTCCCTTCGGTCTCCTTTTTTTAGTCAAAACCCCCTTTCCTCCCCTAAGGAAAACGTTGACCCCCCTGGAATTTATTTCTTTTTCACATCCCTCTCTTCTGCAGCTCGGGAAATCCTGCAGCCCCCCCGTATCTCACTCTCTCCCTGGAGGTGGTCCAGGGGGAGTGGATGTGGTCCCTCGTAGACTCGTGGCTCGGCCGAGCGGGGAGGCTTCGCTGGCTCTGTCTTGGTGACATTTCCTCTCTGAGCTGGGTTTGACTCTTTCCAGCTCACGGCCACGGGCGATACTTTCCGTGTAGGTGGGGACCACGTTGGGTTTCGGCTGCCCACGCGGCTCGCTGGGGGGGCTCGTGGGATCCTCTCTCTCTCTTAGTCACCGCGGGGGCAAGTTGTGGGCTCCCCGGCGAGCGGGGCCACGGGCCAGAAACCACAGGCTGGCTTTGAACAGGCTGCACCCAGAGAGGCAGAAAAAGGAGATTATTGCCCGAGCGCAGGCGGGGAAGCGGCAGTCGCTGGGGTGACACCGCCTCTGCCTGTACTCCTGCCCGTTTTTAACAAATTTAACAAATTTAAAAGACCATTTATATGTATAAAATTTTTATATATAATTGATTTAATATTTATTTAATGTGATGATTGATTTATCGATTAGTGGTTTATATAAAAAGACAATTTCAGGCCTTAAAGCACAGCCTGAGTGGTGGTGGTCGCACAAAACTTCGGGCGGACAAGCGCCTGGGGTGCTTTAAACCCCGAGGGTTTGCTGAAAAGTGGTGGATTTTGAGTGGCTCCGGGTGGAGAAGTGGCCCCAAGGACAGGAGTGACGAGGTCTCACCCCACCACCCCCTCTCCCGCGGAGCCGGCAGCGCTGGGGGGATGGACCCGCTCCATCACCGCAGCGGCTTTTGGCTGCATCTCCCAGAATATTTCCACTCTTCCCTCCGAGCTAATGCGTTTTACCACAGGCTTTCCTTTCGAAAGTGAAGTTATCAGAAAAGGGAGAATAAAACTTAATAGGAAACAGAGCCCCGGAGCCCAGAGGAGAGGGTAGGGGAGGACAGGGGACTGCGGCGGCGGCTCTGGTGTCTGGGAAGCTGCTGTTCCAGGCTGCTGGGTGGAGGAACCCGGAGAGATCCCCGCTCCCTCGCGAGCTCCTTCTCCTGGAAAATTTACAGCTCGGAGCCGATTGTTTGGCTTGGCACCGTGGTCAGGATGCTGCCTTGTAAACTTAATAATAGCTGCCCTCTTTTTAATTTGTTTGACCTTGACTACAATAATTTATTATGTGCATTAGATCTTTTTTTTTTTTTTAATTTAAAAAAAAAAAAAAAAAGGCAAAACCAGCACAACAACAAAGGCTTTGGCTCCCTTTTCTCTCTTCCATGGTACTCTGGTTTTGAACTCCTGAGCTTCTGCAGTCGGGCAGGACGAGTTTGGAGGAGAACGTTAGAATGACGTTTTCTTAGAAAGGAGCTTCTCCAGGTCTGTGCCGTGGCAGTTTGCTTTTCCCAGACTCTGTCCTTACGAGTGTGGTCTGTTCCTTTTTTATCTGCCAGCCCCCTTTGAGGAAAAAACTTGCCCATGTTTTCAAAAAAACCTCTTTGCAAACAACGAGCAGCCCCGGTACTTTGTGTGTCTGCTGATTCTCGTGGGTCTCGAGAGGCCGGGACACAAAGCAAACAAGATCTCTCCTGGTTCTGTGATTTTTATTATTTTATTTTTTTTCTTAATGCTTAAAGTGAAAGCACTCTGCTGGCACAGCCTACCTTGGTTTCTCTCTCCTGTCACTTGCAAATTTCCTCTCTGTTTGTTCTGAGCGATCCTCACAGAATATTACATCTTCTCTACATTTTCTCTTACTGTGGGTAAAGACGTTAGACTTGTCTGAACGTCCCGATCCCCGGGTCGAAACCATCCTCTGTGTCTGTTGCAGAAGAGCACACGTTTCGCTGCGAGGACTGCGATGAGCTCTTCCAGTCGAAGCTCGACCTGCGGCGACACAAGAAATACGCCTGCACCGCCGTCAGCTCCCTCTACGAGACCCTGAATGACGAGATCAAGCAAGAAGGTCTTGGAGATGGCCAGGTCTATGAGTGCAAAGACTGTGAGAGGATGTTCCCCAATAAATACAGGTACCGGGAAATCCCCAGACCCTCCTCTTCCTCCTGCCCTGTCCTGGCCGAGAACGGGAAACGTGGGACCAAGGGAGGAGCTGGGTGGCTCAGGACACTGTGGGGATATTCCTTCCCTTTCCCCGTAGGCTTCGGGAGAGTCATTTCTAGGACCCTTCCATGCCATTAGCTATTGGACAGCCTGTTATTTCACCTTGATTTCATAGACTGTGGTGCTTTTCATTACCCATGGCTAGAAGCACCCATAGATTATCGGCAAAATCAAGTTTAAATGGCTGTTTTCTGAATTCCCTGTGACTTTCTCAGGGCAGTGAGAGGTTGATAGCCCTGGTTAGAATCCTTGCAGCCACTGCTCCGAGCCAATTTCGGGAGAAACCACTGCTATCACCTTCTGCCAAAATTTGCATGAAGACTTCTTATGTATGTATCATTCTTGGTCATTTGAGATCACTGGGCATAAAGAAGCGTTGTTACACTCGGAACTCAACGTGGTCAGGAGCTCCTACTTGATCCTGCAGAAGCTATTAAAAAAAGAATCTATTCCAATCAAATTTTCAGTTTTAATTTTTTTTAGAAAGAAAATGTTCATGAAAAGATTTTGTGTTCACCCAGCATTTTTGTCATAGAGATGTGAGAAGGAAAAAAAAGATAAGATATTCTCCATCTGGTACTTTATTTGCAGTAGTGATTCAATTATTGGCACAAGGCAATTCTAAACAGGAATCAAACTTCTTTTTAAAAAAGGAAAAATTATTTGTCCTAATAAGTTTTAACTGAAAAATTCAAGCATAATGTGATGGTAATCAAATGAAGCTATAAAGCAGAAATCTTTGAGATTTCTGATTCATTTGCAATGTGAGACTCAACTGGTTAAATATGAGGAGCCAGTTTTTAAAAGTTGAGGGGGTTTGAAATCGTTTTAGGCTTTTGTTTATTGGCATCCTGAGCCTTTAACTCCTGGGCTGTGTTTTCAAGGCTTTCTCCACAGCATAAGGACTAGAGTTTTACCTGTTTAGCGGAGGCTGGAGTCCTCATGTACTCATTTCACTTGACTTCTTGGATGAGAAAACAGCACACAGAGTGAGATTTGTTACAGGCTTATGAGAACTGGCGATGCTCCGTCATGTACTGTGGAAGGGGAGCAAAAACACAGAGCTTAAACCCGATGTAAGGGCTGTTTCATGTCAGTTAAAAACTCAAAAAGATGTTCACCAGCATTAGTCATCGTGAACTTAATTGCATTGCTGCTTTCAGATCCTTTATCTAGGTAGGTAAGTGAAGAAAAAAAAAATCTATTTTGAGAAAGGTGGAACGTAAAGAACATTGCAGTGGTTTATCTGTATTGAAAAGAGCTTGTTGTGGGTGTTTTAAAGGTTGGTAATAGGTCCCATCTGCCAGCGATACCCGTCTGGGGGTTCCGTTAGCACAGTTTGATGCCTTTATTTCCCACCTTGTGTTTCTACATGTGCTACTTCTGATTAGATACTGGGAGGCTGTGATTCTCTCAATTATTTTTTTTACCTGATAAGAAAAGGAGAACTTCTTTTAAATGCTTTAAATATTTGTGATTTTCAGTAGAAATGCCAATTCTTGTATCTCTCTAGCTGCAGGTTAGAAACTTCCTTCTCTTCAGCTTCTTGGTCAAAAGTCAGCTCAAAAACCTTTGGAAGGGCCAAGGACAAGCCTTGACCTCATTTATTTTCAGAACCTGCTCCTGTTTTGATTGTAATTAAGCCAGAAACATGGCAGGACATTTACTGGTCAACAGTGTGCTAAACACAAACCTCTCAAAGTTAGGGAAAAAGTCTGAGCATGTGCCAGCATTGGATTCCCAATTTTTGAGCACCCCTGGGTGATGGAGAGACCTTTTCAAAGGACTTCCAGCTAAACCCACATGGACATTCTTCAGATCTGTAGCCACAGACCCCTGTGCTTAGAAGATGTTGGGAACTGTGGTGGGGGCTCCTGTGCTCGGTGGCTGCATTGCCTTTGGGACTAGTGATTCCAAAGATTTGGGGTTTTTTTTTAAGCAAATAATAAGAGGTCATTTTTATTTCAGTAGGGGAAAGGTAGAGTCAGCACCATCACCATTCAGAGAACTACACACTGATGGATTTAGTGGAGCTGGGAGAGAATGTCCACATCCATCCCTCCCCCATCAATCTGCAGCATTTTATGTACTGAGAAAGCCACTAAAGCACGGAATATATCCAGTCAGCGTACCGAGATGGTCTTATAATTTTTCAGAAGTTAATACAGATCAAATCAAGAGTGCCACTGGGGAACTGAAATTGAGCATTTAGCAGCTGACTAAATAAATAAATGTTTTGCTAATCCCAGTAGGTACTTGCCTCTAAACAGCATATTAGTTTGTCCATATTTGCTCTAAATAAACTCATAAATCACAGTTAACAGGAGCGTATTTTGGTATATGTATATGAAAGGTATATATTTCTTTGTATGTGGACAAAAATTTGTAGTGTTAAGAACACCATTTCTTCAGCAAAATGAATATTGCTTCTTCAAAATTAGTGGATTGGCAGTTTATAAGGGGCATGTTCATGAATATTAACTCTGACTGGAAGGAAGAGGAGGTTCTTCAGGGCAGTAGCAGGCTGGTGGCTGCTTGGGTCTGTACGCAGAGTCATGGTCCCACCAAGCCCAACCTTCTCCAAGGTTGCCCTTGTTCCTGTGCCAGGAGATGCCCTCAGAGCACAAAGATTTCAGTGCAGGTCACTTGTCAGTGCAATCAGCCTTTACACTGGGGGTTTTGAAGGACCCCAGAGTCAGGTCCATTCTGCTCCACCTGCTGGTGCCAGGGTGACATGGTCCCACTGGGGATGCAGGTCCCGGTGGGCATCTGGAGAGAGGGATGTGTCAAGGCTGAGTCGATTCCTAGGCTTCTAAATCCCTCAGGCTCCACGGAAATGCCCAGGAGTTATCAGCTGCAAAGTTGTCCTGTAGCATTTAATGAAGACTGGCAGGATTTTCCAGCAGTGTTTAGTTTTAATGTTCCTAGAAAAAAATATAGCCCTGCTTTAAAGTTCCGTAGGAGTGGCTGAGTATCGATCCGTAGGGGATTTCAGGCAGCAGCGGATCTCACGTAAGTTTGTCCTTTATCAGAATTCACAGCGAGGAGGAGAATTTGTAACTCCCGTTAAACTACACCAAAGGCAGCAAAGGGCTTGGATTTTATTCCTTTGTTTCTCGGGACTGGCTGGAGAGGGGCAGGATTTCCAGCTTATTTAGGACATTTTACAGCACTTGCTCTTCAGCAGAATGGTTCCCGGGCTCCGTACGTGTCCCGCCACCACCGGCGGTGCCTTCCCTTGGCTGTCACAGCTCGGTGGCCCCACGGAGCCCTGAGTGGCCACGCAGGGGACCCATCGGAGCACCCCGTGCCTTTCCCTGGGGAGCCAGCCCTGCCGTGGCCCGGCTCCAGCAGCCACTTTGGGTTGCCATCATCCTCCCGGCCGGGGAGAGGCTGCCAGTTGGCAGAAGCTGAAATTGCCGAGTTAAGTAATAAAAGATGTCTGACATTTAGAAGTGAAATGTGTTTGCACCTTATCGTGTTTCTTTCCAATGTTAAGTCGCTGTGTTCTGGGAAGCCGTGGGCTTTGTGCCCATGAAAACGGCAATGTGATAGTCTCAGCAGCAACAGCTAATATCTTGTCTTTCCCTGCGGGGATGCCATAGGAGCCCTGGTCACAAAGTGCTCATTTTTCCCTTCAGGAACCTGCAGGGTCAGGTCTGGTTTTACCTTCCTTTTCCCCCTTGTAAATGGACTCGGGTATTTAATAAGAAAAAATCATAAAACGCAGTGATGTTTTGAGGCAGAATAGGGCAGCTTCCATCTGCCAAACAAATGCCAAAAGAATAAATGGTACTTGTGTGTGGCTGCACCTCTCGTGGCCCGTGAGCTGCTCCCCTCCCTTCCCTAAAGGCTCTGTGGCCCCAGGGGGTTCTGGAGACCCCTCCTGGACCTCCTGGCCTGTTTCTCTTGGGTTAAAACCTCACGGAATGGGGGCAGGAGGCTGGAAGGGTCTGTGCCTGGACTGGCTGTGGTGGGCTGGAGCGGTGGGAGTCAGCCTGTGTCTCGTCCCCAGCCTGGAGCAGCACATGGTGATCCACACCGAGGAGCGGGAGTACAAGTGCGACCAGTGTCCCAAGGCTTTCAACTGGAAATCCAACCTGATTCGGCACCAAATGTCTCACGACAGTGGGAAACGGTTTGAATGTGAAAACTGTGTTAAGGTAGGGTGTGAGACGTGGTACCCAAGGTGGGAGCGTCGCTTGGAGAGGGTGGTGGGACCTGGGGGAAGGGGTCCGGAGGATGGGTGACCTGCTCTGGTGTCACGTGGTGGCCCGGCCGTGGTGTGATGAGCCTGTTGTGGTGTGGAGCATGGTAGCACGAGGAGAGTGGCACATGGCTGTGCTCAGCCATCACAGCTTGGGTGAGGAGCTCACCTGGCCCCCAGCATCTCCCCTCTGGCCTCTCCCCGGGTACCAGAGATGCTTTTGAGGTGACAGGCGCTGGGCAGACGGGAAAAGCAAAGGGTGAAGAGCCCAACAGCCTCCTGAGAGCATTGTCCCAGCTGGTTCCATTGCCTGCATGCAGAAGGAGGGGAATGTCCTGCTCTCCTAACGCTCTCCTTTTTGGGAGTGTTCAGCCTGGAGAAGGAAAGGCTCTGGGGAGACCTTCGAGCCCCTTCCAGTCCCTCAAGGGGCTCCAGGAAAGCTGGGGAGGGACTCTGGATCAGGGAGGGGAGCCCTAGGAGG
>JAOQGH010000008.1:1090828-1115936 GCA_025769975.1 Gallinago jamesoni | reverse complement strand
TGTTTCCAAAGGCCTGCAGGGACAGGATGAGGGGCAATGGGTTTAAACTGAAGAAAAGCAGATTTAGATTGGATCTTGGGAAGAAGTTCTTTCCAATGAGGGTGGTGGAGCACTGGAAGAGGTTGCCCAGGGAGGTGGTGGACTCTCCTTCTCTGGAGACATTCAAACCCCACCTGGACATGTTCCTGTCTAATGTGCTCTGGGTGGACCTGCTCTGGTGAGGGGGTTGGAGTAGACGATCTCTAGAGGTCCCTTCCAACCCCATGGGATTCTATGATTCTATGAATGTGGAGCCAGGTTTCTAGAGATCTAGAGGCTATCTCCTGCTTTTTACCCCCTTTCTTCTTTAGGGAAACGGGGTCTCAGGGGTGGGGAGGGGGGTGGTGGTGGTGTGTGGGATGCGGGGGGCACCCAGGAAGCTCCTGACGGAATTCCCTGCCGCTTCCCGTTAATTTCATACCGCTGTTGTTGTTGGTTTCTGTTGACGCTTTAGGTGAGGTCTGTCACAAATCCTACACGCAGTTCTCCAACCTCTGCCGCCACAAGCGGATGCACGCGGACTGTCGCACCCAGATCAAGTGCAAGGACTGCGGGCAGATGTTCAGCACTACCTCCTCCCTCAACAAGCACCGCCGCTTCTGCGAGGGCAAGAACCATTACAACCCGGGCGGGATCTTCGCCCCCGGCCTCCCCCTGACGCCCGCTTCCATGATGGACAAATCCAAGCCCTCCCCCAACCTCAACCACGCCAGCCTGGGATTTAACGATTATTTTCCCTCTCGCCCGCACCCGGGGGGTCTTCCGTTCTCACCTGCCCCCCCAGCGTTCCCTGCCCTCACGCCGGGATTCCCGGGGATTTTCCCACCCTCTCTGTACCCCAGGCCCCCCTTGTTACCACCCACGCAACTGCTCAAAAGTCCCCTCAACCACACTCAAGACGCGAAGCTTCCGAGCCCCCTTGGGAACCCGGCACTTCCCCTCATCTCTGCCGTGAGCAACAGCAACCAGGCTGCTTCAGGAGAGGAGAAATGCGAAAGCAGCCTGGAGAACTCCTACCTGGAGAAGCTAAAAGCCAGGAACAGTGACATGTCGGATGGCAGTGACTTTGAGGATGTCAATACGACCACGGGCACGGACCTGGACACCACTACGGGCACCGGTTCTGACCTGGACAGTGATGCCGAGAGCGACAGGGACAAGACGAAAGACAAGAGCAAGCAAATGGAGAGCAAGCCGGATTTTGTCAGCAGCTCTGTGTCCGCGAGTTCCACCAACAACACGAGTGAGATCCCTCTCTTCTATTCTCAGCATTCCTTCTTTCCTCCCCCCGAGGAGCACCTCCTGCCCACCACGGGAGCAGCTAATGACTCTATTAAAGCTATCGCCTCCATCGCAGAGAAATACTTCGGGCCTGGCTTTATGGGGATGCAGGAGAAAAAGATGGGTTCGCTCCCGTATCATTCCATGTTCCCTTTTCAGTTCCTCCCCAATTTCCCCCATTCCCTCTACCCTTTCACGGAGCGGACCCTCAATCACAACTTGCTGGTCAAGGCAGAACCAAAGTCACCCAGGGACCTCCACAAAGTGGGCAGCACCAGCTCGGAGTCGCCCTTCGATCTCACCACGAAGCCAAAAGAGATTAAGCCAATCTTGCCGCCGCCGAAGGTCCTGCCAGCCCCGTCCTCGGGGGAGGAGCAGCCACTGGATCTGAGCATCGGCAACCGCATCCGGGCCAGTCAGAACGGAGGAAGAGAGCCACGGAAAAACCACATTTACGGGGAGAGGAAGCTGATGGCAAGCGAAGTCTTACCCAAGATTTCCCAGTCTCAACTGCCTCAGCAGCCGTCCCTGCACTATGCTAAGCCATCACCCTTTTTCATGGACCCCATATACAGGTATTAACATACCCTGCCTTAAACGGTTCCTCTAACGAGCTAATTTTCTAGCAAGGTGAGGGGTGTAGGTGGTTTAGGAGGAGCAGGGAGAGTCTTTTGCAGCCTCTGGTGCTTCTCTCTGCTTTGTCCCAGCAGCTGGAGTGTGCTGAGCCCAAAGGGCTGGGGGATTGAGAGGAGTGCTCCTAATCAATATGTATAAAGAACACATCCTTATTTTGATAAAGAAGAAACTTGACCTATTTAAGGACTCTCCCACGAGCCACCCCTAAGATGGCACTTCTGCTGGGGAAATTCCAGAGGTTTGATTCGATAAGAATGCAGAGTTCAGATGCCTCGGAGCCCGGGCTCTCATGGCTTGGGAATGAGTCAGGAGCCCTGGGAGCCTGGAAATGCAGCTCTCCCACTGACTGGCTTGATGGCCTTTTGTCAGCCACTTCACCTTTCCTCCTCCCCAGCCCCCTTTTTCTTTGATTCCTTTTCTTAGAGTTTTTCAGTTCATAAGAGCTGCTGTTGGGGATGGACCCAGCTTTTTTGAAACATTTTTAAGTCCGGAGTAACAAGTACTGTGTAAATACACCGTAACGTGCTATTATCTGGATCTCTCCCAAATATGTTTCTTGCAAACTTACCTTCTGTAGAAGATAAGAGGGAGTTTCTAGTCTCTCTGGAAACGGATGGTTATTGAGGAAGGCCCGATTCATGATGTCATGCCCAGAATAAGCTGAACAGGAAGGCATGTCGAAGGCATGCAGCTATCCCAATGTCAGTTAAAATTCCAGAAGGAATGAAATCAGATGTAGAGGGGAGATTTGAGTCTCTTGTTTTGGAGCTTGTTATAAAACCTTTTTCTAAAGGAAAATTATTTTAAACTTTGCAGTGAGGGTAGCAGTAACTTTGCCCATTGCCGTCCGGGCACTGGCACTGCCTCTGGCCTCCTGCTGCGGGTGAGATGGATGGGTCACGTAGCAAATACCATTTGTTTTTAGCAAAGTCGAGTGAAAAGAGATATGCCAAACTGTTTGATTTAGACATTAACACGGCAATTAATTCTCCCTTAGGACAGGATGCTTCAGAGCATTTATTTCAGTGGGTGGGTTTGGCGCAGAGGGCTCGGTGTCTGGTTGAACCCCCAGTTCCTGGGGGGGTGGTGGTGGTTTATTCTTGCTTTCCTCGAGCCCAAAATGCACCGAGTGCCCCTGGACGGCGTGGGGATGCCAGCCGGGACCCAGCCTGCCACGAGGCTCAGGGTTCTGCTGCAGAAACCGGTGTTTTCTGGGGGGCTGGGAAGGCTCATTGTCACCGCAGGGCCATTGTGTCTCCCGAGCCTTCAAAGGGCTGCGAACAGCAACGGGTGGCGTGGCCTGGAGAGCAGCACCCTGGCAGCTATTGTGCGGGCGATAGCTGTGGGAAAAAGTGATGTCAACGTCTGGCCAGGCCAAGGAACTGTCAGCTGAGATGAGGATTAGTGAGCCCTGGTTGCTGGCTAGTAAGAAAGCGTCTCTCGCTTTGCCAGCGCTCTCGGGGTTGACGCTGCGTCGCTCGCTTTACCCGCTGCCCATCTGTGATGGAAACGGCTACATCACAGCCCGGGACGTGTAACGTCTTCTGTCTGGGACCCCACCGTGGCCATCTCCTCCTGGAAAAATGATGTAAATAGTCCGGCGTTTATTTTTGTAAAAGGAGCTTTTTTTTGGGGGGGAAAAAAAAAAAAAAATAAAAAAAAGATAGAAAGGGAAAAGCTCCGCGTTAGCTTAGGGTCCTGCCACCTCTGGGCATTCTCACTAGGAATGTTAAAATAACATGGGGGGGAAAAGCCGTTGCCAATTAAAATAGCAGCCTCGGGAAAACCGTAAAGGTCCAGAAGACAGATGGAAGTGAAGGATGGGGGCATCGTTTGCTGCATTCCACGGGATGCATGTCGTTTTAGTAATACATTAAAATAGAAAGCCAGTGGTGGAGTTGCTTGCGAATCAGACTTCTGATGTAATGAGCTAAACGGCAGAGCGTCCAAGTCCCAGCTTAAAAAATATGGAAATATTTTGTTTCTAAACTTCTCTTTATCAGACTCTCTCACATCATTTGGCTCCTTCGTTTTTCTCCCAAAGGCCACTTAAATCCTTGACATTTTCTCCTGGTGATATAATTTAATGCAGCCAGACAGCCTGAAATCAGTGCAGTTTTTAGCTCAGCCTTGTTAAGGTAACGTTCTCAGGCACTGGGCTGAAAAGATCAGCTTAATCCTCTGCTGGCTGCGGAATTCGGCTCTGACGAGGAAGTTTGTAGGTTTGTCCTTGTTCTCGTTCCCTGGCACCGGTGGGAAACGCTGTTGTTGGGGTTTGTGGTGCCGGAGGGGGTGGCTGGGGGGCTGCCGGGGACGGGGGGCATCTCAGATGCCTCCAGAGCTTCACCCCTTGGTGCTCCCTGGGATTCACTCTTTTGCTTCATGTCAGGGAGAGACTTTTTACATACTCTTTTCCAGGTGTTTTGTTTTTTTTTTTCTTCTGAAAACTCCTGCCCATAAAAGCACGTGCCTTCCAGAGTGCAGCCATTCTGACTGCGTTTCAGATCCAGCTCTTCTCTTTTCTCCTACCTGAGAAAAAAAAAAAAAAGAAATGCAGATTAAATCCAGTTCGCTAAATAGCACTCTGCGGGACTCTTCTTTTAAACCCTTTGGTAATTTTATCCACACACCAATCAACTGAAATGCAGCAAAATAATTTGCTGTCATTTATGCTGGACTAATATAAATTAAAATGACACTTACTGTTGGATTTCTGCTGCTTTAGCTGAGCTGGACTCTATTCCAGTCACTTAAAGACGCAGCTGCGTTTATTGGAGTTACTTTCGTAACGCTTTTTCCCACAGAGGACATTTCACTTTCTCTTTTTGGTGATTCCTCACCAGGGTTTCCCTGCACGTAGAACATGTCGGGAAAGGAAAGCCAACATTTTCAAAAGCAGGAGAATGACTTTGCAATTGTTTCTGCAGAGTCTGGTGCCCGAGCGTGGGACATGGAAGGGGCCGAAGTGTCATCAGAAGAACTCGGGTTCCGAAGTCGCTTCAGAAATCTCCCACCGGTCCCTACCTTCCAAAGCTGTTGCCCACACAATTGCTTGCCAAAAAGAAACTCAATGCAAATTATATCTCAGCTGCAAGGGAGGAAATAAATATGAAACACCTAAGGATTTCAGCACACTTGGGGCTGCGAAGCCTGACCCAGTGTTAACTCCTAAGAAAAAGACAAACTCCCAATTTTTTTGCATGCAGTGGCTGCCTGCTTTGGGCTCTAGAGCTTCTGCCACTTAAACATTGCTTTTGCTGTAAATGTGGTTTATTTCATGACGTTTCACAACACCAGAGGCTTATAAACCAGCAAAAGGCAAAGGCATTAGTTCTCACATAGAAAGATCAAAATGTTTTCTTAATTGTCAGTCTGAGGGCTAAGAAAATATTGCCTAAAGGAGAGGATCCATACTTGTGGGGTAGCTTGTGGGTCATAATTCGTAATATCCAGTAGAAGAGGAAGAAAGACGTTTGTGTCAATGGGAGAAGAGCCTCATGTATGTGATTTCAACACCCCTGCCAATGGGTCGGGTGTTTCTTTGCGGCCGGTAGCCCTGTGAGGTATGTAACCCTCTGTCTTGCTGTCCAGCAGGGTGGAGAAGCGGAAGGTGACAGATCCTGTGGGTGCCCTAAAGGAGAAGTACCTGCGACCCTCCCCGCTGCTTTTCCACCCCCAGGTAAGAGCAGCGACGTTATAACGTGGCGTTGGTTGGACGCCGAGGTGTTAGAGATGGAGCTGGTACCAACGGGTCACTTGGATCAGGCTCTTTGTCATCCAGGGGCCCAACTGGAAACTCCACTGTTTTCCTCCAGTTACTTGCAGATAGCTTTAATTTCGTCCCTGGTTTGTGGGTGATGGTGGTTACACCTCGCTGTTCCTTTTGCATTAACAGAAGAGCAGGGCTGAGGTCTGGAGAACCCCTATGGTCTGTCAGACCCCCCTTTCACCTCCCACAGTGCCTATGTAATTTTTCCCTTGAGAACACCCCATCCAGTCTTTTCCAGTATTGCAAAGTGGAGAAGGACTGTCCGGCATCCAGGGAGAAGTGTTTTATACCTGCCTGACCTTCCCTTACACCGGCTAGAAAGTGTGAAAGTGCAGGGCAGTGGAGGATGAGGGTTCAGTTGTCCCTACTCCAAAGCTGGTGGGACTCCCAGCCCCTCAGCCTTCTTATGTTCAAGTTTGTGCCCATTTCCTCTTGTCCTGTCCCTGGGCACCACTGAGAAAAGACCGGCCCCATCCTCCTGACACCCTCCCTTTAAGTATTTATAGGTGTTGATCAGATCCCCCCTCAGTCTTCTCTTCTCCAGACTAAAAAGCCCCAAGTCCCTCAGCCTCTCCTCGTAAGGGAGATGCTCCAGGCCCCTCAGCATCTTGGTAGCCCTGACGGATTCCTCACTCCAGAAAGGGAATGGGTGAGTTCTGCCACTCGCTGCCCGATGTCCCCCCGGTCACCAGCTCTGCCCCGTCCCTCCCGCAGCTGGGAGCCGAGCTCTGTGGGCATTATTCTCCCCTCCTTTATATTCACATGCATTGTTCTCCTCTGATAATGTTTCCCACCTTAGATAAATAACTTGCAGGTTTGTGAAAGCTGGATCCTGGTTGCTTTCACAGCTAAACTTAGTTCCCTCATTGTTTCGCATCAGCCTCAGAGTTTGGTTAATAACTTCCCCCGATTTTTCCTTCGGAGAGGCTGGATAATGGTGACAGGCTGGCCAGGAACATCCTGTGTTTGTGTGAGTTAGAATAGTGGGGATATCTGCCTGTAAAGAATCTGATAGCAGGGAGGAGCTAGTGTGGCAAAGCAACCCACGGAGACGATGAGAAGGGAAAGGGCCCTGAGCGTTGGGTGGAAGGTTATTAACATTGTTCCCGAAATCCTGACCACGTCCTCTTCCCATGGCAGTGAAACGACGTGGAAGGTCTGGTTATCTCTAATAGCTTATCACGCAGAATAGCCTAAAATTTACAATCACTCGGGCCCGAAACTTCCTGGTAACTGATTTTTACTAAAGCGGGTGCTGTGTGAAGATCTCTTGGTGTCGAGCTGCGGTTCCCAGGGTACGTCATCAGAGGGGTATTCCAAACACTGAACCAAGACAGCTCATTTGTTCAAGAACGTGTGAGGTTTTTACTATCAGACCCCCCTCTGATATTAACCTGGATCTTTTCCTAAGAAATCATCTTCTCAGGGCTTATTATTTTCAGAGAAATCATATTTTCAGGTCTTCTTCCTTAGGACTGACGTTTCCACCCTGGGGCAGTTAGAGACACACTCTGCCAGTGTTCTGGGTCTGCTCTCAGCCTTTTCTGCCCTGAATAACCCCCCAGCCCTGGGAGAGGGCCCCGAGTGGGATGGGATTAAGCCAAAAGAGGTGGTAAAGACCGAGAGTTCAGAAGATGATTTCTCTTTCAAAATGAATTTCTGGCAACTTGCGTTTCTGAGCCGGTCGTTGACAGTAATTTCTCTGCTCTGGTGGGAGTTATTCTTCCATTGTCTATTTTAAATGAAAATCTGGACAACATAAATAAATGGTGTAACTTTTTGATAACTTAATGGGAAACCTTTTCTCACCTGTTAAGTTTCTTTTCTTCTCCTCTTAGTTTTTATTATAACCAGGCAGTTGTTCCCTAAATAGCAAAGTGCCTTTACCACTGGAGAGGGCTATGGCCGGCGTTTAGAATTTTAAAATAAGCCTAGGGCTATCAAGCCAGCAAACATCTCTGACTAAGTGCCTAAAGAACAGGGCACAACAAAAGCTATCTCCAGGTACCCCGGCGCAGGGCTGAGTGGCACAGCTCTCAGAGATCCCGATAGCATTTTAACGTGATGGTTTTGTTACATGACTGGCAGCTGGGGCAGAGCTTTTGCTGTAAATGATCAAGTAACCTTTTCAAGTGGCTGGCGCTAAGTATTACTTACTATTTATCATGGGCTGGGAGCCTCCGACTAAGGGGCCTTGGATCTATTATCGAGAAATGGGTTTTACTACTCCTCTTTTTTTTTTTTTTTTTACAGCTTATGAATGGTTGTCAGCCTTCCACAATGTATTCTGTGGTGATTAAGACAACTTTTTTTATAGTCGTACATTTTAAACAATATCTTGGCTCTCTTTCCTCCCCCCCCCCCGAGCCCAGTTTAATAAAGTGTAAACGTGCAGAAGGTCAGCCCTTCCTGTACAATAGAGCATCTAGTTTTGATCTATGGCTTCCTACTGCCTTCCGCTCCCTCGCTGTCCCCAGCTCTCCCCGCTCGGGCTCCCACTCCCCCCAGTGCTCCCAGTCTCTCCCAGTGATGTCACCCGCAGCGAGGAGGCAGCTTTATTGCCGCCTTGTTTGGTTTATCCCTCTTTTCTGCTGGGTGTCTTGAAAGTGCTCTCGAGAATGCACAAAACTGAACGTTGGGAGATGTCAGCATGGTCCTACGAGCTGTGCTTCTCTCATGGATTTGGATTTTCTGTTTTGCTCTAATGAAAGTAAAAGTGCCTTTCTTTAGGTAGGATTTTTATATATATATATCCTTTTTTTTTTTTTTTGGCACACAGGCCGACATTTTTCTTTCCTTTTTTGCTTTCCCATTTTCCTTTAACTCCAGGTTTTCCCCTTTCTCCCTCTCTCTGGTGTGGTATTTATGCAGCGTGTACGTGAGAACGTGGCCATTGCTGAGTCCCACAAACCAAGGTGGATAAAGGATGTTCTGTTTGGTGTCACACCTCCAGGCCCGTGTCCCTGCTGCTCCCATCCCAACAGGCTCTCCGTGTCCCCCAAACCATACCTCCTCCAGCCCAGCTCACAGGGAGTACTTTGGCTGAATCCAGAAGCTCAGCCCCCTCCCACCCGTCCTTCCATCACCTTTACTGACTTCTGAACCTTTCTTACATAGCATTAAGATGTTGGCCTCTTCACTGGGCAACCTCTCTGTGGACCTGCTCAATCCTGAGCCTGACCTTAACTCCTGTTCCCCATCTGCTCCCTCTTCACCCCTCCAGCCTCTCCTCCTCCTCAGCCCCTGGTCAGTGGTCCCTTTGCTCCCTCCAGCTCTGCTTTGGCCAGGATTCTTCTGCCTCCTGCCCCAAACTCCTCTGGCCTCTCCAGCCTGGCCTCTCCTGCCTGCCCATGGCTCGGGGTGGCTGCCCCTCTGCGAGGGGGATGGATGCTGTATGACAAATCAAACCTCCTTGCGTGCCAAGACCTGGGTTTGGGTTTGAGGAGGGTTTGGGCGGTGAGTTCTGCATCCAGCAGCTGAGGGTGGTGTCTCCCTGGAAAAAGGGAAGCCAAGCATTTTCCGAGACAGGTTTTTTTAATCTGAAATGCTGAAAGTAAACACGTGCACGTTGCAGAAGGTAAACAAGTGCCTACTGTCTAAGATCTGATGGTTACTGAATAGCTCTGCTGGTTGTTTCCGAGTTCTCTGATCCCGACAGGCTGTTTCTCTCTTTCCTGGCTGGATTCGGTGGCTCCGTTTCACGCTGTGCAGCTCTCGTCTGAGAGCAAGAGCAAACACCAGCAACGGGCTTTGACCAACGCGCTGGTGCTAAAAGGCATGTTTTATGCATCAGATATTGTTCTTCCTGCGGGTTTTCCTGACGTGAGGTCTCGCCTTGTTCTCGTAGATGTCAGCCATAGAGACCATGACGGAGAAACTGGAGAGTTTTGCAGCCATGAAGGCAGACACCGGCACGTCCCTGCAGCCCCTTCCTCACCACCCCTTCAACTTCCGATCGCCGCCCCCCACGCTCTCCGACCCCATCCTGCGCAAGGGCAAGGAGAGATACACCTGCAGGTAAGGGACTGGGCCTCCAGCCCGGTGGGGTGGCCCTGGAGAAGACCACTCCAGGCTGGGACACTCCATCAGACGCCAACAGAGCAGCTTGACATGGACATCTTCACTGTCCCGGCAGGGGCGGGAGGGAAAACAAGGAGCAGCAGAATTAGAACAGAGCGTTCTGATGACTAATTCACTCTGAAATAGCTTGTTTTGTCTGGTAGAAAATCAGCATCTTCTATTTTCTTTGTAATTTTTAATAACCTTGAGAGCAGATCTGGAGATTCTCAAGCAAACGGCGTTTTCCAAGCCAAGTCTCTTGTGTGTGGTAGCCAATGCCACAGTTTCCAACGCGAGTGCGACCTCAGCCGTGGCCAGTCTCAGCTATGCCTAAAAATAATGCGATTTAAAAAATGCCGTAGAGTAAACCACTTTTTGAAACACAGTTGTATCCACAGAAACACTCACGTCTCCGCTGCAGCCCTAAAAGCTCGTGTCGGAGCAGGTCAGTGGGGAGTAAAAGCCTGTATCTGCTCGTGGAGCTTTACCTGCAGCTCCTGGGGGTTCTTGGGGTGGCTCCCACCGCATCTCTCTTGGGTGCACTAAGTGGGTACAGATTTTGTTTGATGTGTCTCTTACGTTCAACTTTGCCACAAAAGCTACGGGCTCAAAATTCAGTTGAGTATTTAGAAATTTGGGGGTTCTACCTACAATAGGGACTAAACTTATATTTAGATATATACTAGCAAGTCAATATTTGGAGTTTCATTGTTGATTAACACTCGCATTAACCATTCATCTCAAAGACAGCTGAAGGTGCTCAATGTCTCTTAAATATAGAGAATCCACTCATACCTTCCTTCTGCAACATTAAGCATCAGGTTTCAGAGTCACAGAACGTAACCCTCCATCCTTAATATTTTATTTCCCAATTAATGCTTTTATTTATACCTCCCTTCCTTTTGAGTTTACTGTGAATCAGACCTATGGTGGAACATGTTCCTTCTCTTACTTCATTTCCTACTGCTGCCTTCCCTTATTCCAAGTGGACTGTTGGACTCACGGCACTACGTCCTGACAAACAGTAGCACGAGGCTGCAGCGTTGACCCAAAAGAAAATTCTGTGGATTTTTGAGAAGGATGATCGAGTAGATTCTGTACGATAAGGAACTAAAGAGGGATATAAAGGGGATCTATAAAAATCTGAAGTGATGTGAATAGGCAGTGATTAAACGCTCCTTTTCCTAGTGCAGAAGGAGGTAGTATGGAATGCAGTCACGGAACTCAGACAAGAGGAGGTTCTTTGACACCCCCCAGAGCTCAGCAGAGGAACTCACTGCTGTGGGAGGCTGTGGGTGCATTCAGAAAGCTTCTAGAAAAATAACGGGCAGAAACTCAGCAAAAGGGCATCGAACACAACTATTGGACCTTGGGCTCAGGAGGATCTTCACCTTTGGGTGGAAGCTGGGATGGGGATGGGTGGCTGCATCCTCGCTGTGTCCCTGTGTGCTTGGTTTGGGAGCGGTGGGACTGGTAGGTGGTGGTGGTGGGACGCCGTTTGTGAGCAGGACTCATGCAGTGACGGTGACTTTGGCTTTCCCTGTCTAGGTACTGTGGTAAGATCTTCCCTCGCTCGGCAAATCTGACCCGGCATCTGCGGACACACACTGGAGAACAGCCCTACAGGTGATGTTGTCCCCCGGATAAAACCCCTTTCCCAACACACTCCTCATTCACCACTCCGTTATACCTTTTTTTTTTTTTTTTCTCTCCTTCCTATAAAGCTGTGCCAACTCAATACCGCAGTCCTGTAGCATTACATATAATGATTCATAGGATTGTATATTATGTGTACCAGCCAAAAATAATCAGGCTTGGCAGCTCGAAGATAGACACTTAACTTATATTTAGATGTATGCTGGCAAATGAGCGGCCTGATTTGCAGTGTTGTTGAACACTCACATTAACCATTCATCTCAAGGACAGCTGAAGGTGCTGAAGGTCTCTGAAAATCGGGCTGTTTTGAAGGGCTTGCCAGTAATTTAACTGCTGGGTCTAGCTAGATATTTATTTTCTTTCTTTTTCTAAGGCATATCGGAGGTGCCTGGAGTAGTGGATCAAAAAACCAAAGAAAAGCAAAACCCTGTAGTGTATCTGCTTTAAAATCTAAGTGGAGGAGTGTCCTACCTTAAATCACAACGTTTAAAAAGAGAGATCAGAGGGGGAGAAATTCACACACAGTTTCACATGCTCATTTGGCTCAACTGCTATTATCTGCTAGTTGTGGACAAGGTGATCTGATTTTTTTATACTTTTATACTTAGTTTGCACTGCATCCCTGCAAAAGGGCACATTGACAAACTGCCCATCTCCCCCCCCAGCCAAGACCCTGCACCTTCAGGGCATCACCATCACCCTGGTGGCAGGTCTCATAAAGAGACTCCTCTTTACGTGAGTAGTTTAAATTTGAATAAAACTCACAAAAAAATAAAAATCTAAGTGTGTGTGCATAGGTATATGAAGGAACATTTCTCTTGGAAGACCAAGTGGGAATTTTTTCCCCCAATATTTTCTCCCAGTGTTTCGCAGTCAGTGTCAAAAAACTTTGGCAAAAAAATCTGCTTTGGTTGATTTCCTGTTAGAATAGGTGTGTGTTTGAGCAAAACGGAATGAGTGAGGAAGGGATAACCCACTGAAAATGAAGCTTTGTGTTTCCCATCCTGCGAGTAAGTGCTTTGCACGTTGTCAGACAATGGTAACAATTCTAACAGTTTCATTTTTGGTAGCTAATATTACGGTATTTCTATACCCAGTCGTGAGCTCACAACAAAAGGAATGTAATAGTCATTATATAAAGAGAAACACAAACAGATTTGTGAGCAGCAAAAGGCCGTGTGGTCAAATACATCACATTTTTATGCGTGGTTTAACTTACGAAGCTCTTCTCTCCCACATTGTAATCCCCGGTACGTACAGAGTCAGTTTTTTTTCCATACAGAATTTGGAGTGTAGACATTAGGTAAATTAAAAATAAAAAAAAAAGCCCTCTCCAAAGCAGACATATATTTTGGAACCATTCCCCGTTCTGATTTTTTCAATTGCGTTATTTGATATGCCTTGAATGAATACTGTGTATTCACTGCACCCCCCGGTCTGACTAAAATGCTCGCTCCCGATTATTCCGAGATTGTTAGTTCAGTTTTCTTCCAAAAAAGGAGACTTGCAACTTAACAAAGGTTAGGAAAATAAAGATTTATTTGATCTGGTCTTCTCCCAGAAAATGGCCTGTGTGTTTTTTTTGTAATAGAGGTTTGACTTCTGGACAATGTTGCATTATAATAGCACTCCTGAGAGTTGGGGCTACGTTTACAGAAGAGCTTAATTATCATTGATTTTCTTTTGCTCTCAGAGAACTGAGATTTCCAACTTTTGCAGCAATAATTGTTTTGAAAGCTTGTTTTTTAAGTGCTGACTTTATGCAGGTAAAAGGAGGTTGCTGACTTCTCAGTGGTTTACTAATGTGTTTTTAAAACTTTTCTTTAGATTATTTAAATGTTTTTTCTTTTGATTCTATCAGAGTTATATATTCATTCAAATATGAATTAAAATGTTCTTAGAGCTAATATAACTGACCAAATGTCCAGATGTAGATCAAGAAACAGACAGGCCAGAAAATAAGCTGCTTTGGGTTCGATTCCTGATTATCACTGAGAAGGGGTCTGTTTTTTACCAAGTCACTTAAACTTCCCAGGTGTCTATTTATTTATGTATAAAGTAGGAATTCATAGCACATGAGCAATAAGGAGGCAAATTGATTCTTTTTGTAAGGGAAAGTGCTGCATGTTTTTTGAAGAGTCAGAGGTACTTGGTACTGTGCTTCCTAAAAATCCCCTGCTTTGAGAAGACTCAAAGGCAATATGCCATACAGGGAAATTCTTCTTTTCACTTCTCTTATTTTTTGTTCTTTTCCATCTAAAATTCAGTTGCATGGACTTCAAAAGCTGGTGGTAAAAAGGACTACCAACCTTAACCGTTTCTTTCAGAGAAATGCGAAGTAACTTGGGCTTGTGAAATCGTGTCAGACTTAACGACAGAAACTCAGGTCCTAAAAAACAGGACTTTGTTGTCATTCTGGGGTTTCCAAGCCAAGTCCGGGAGAGGCAGTTTTTAGAGAAGCTCCTTATTCTTGGGGCACGGGAACACAGGGGCGTATTGTAGCCGTGGGTTTGCTTTGTAGTTTTGCTTTCATTCTCTGGAATCACAGAAACTACCTAAAATCTGGGCTGAGACGAACTAAAAGTCGTTTGATTCAGCAAGACTTTTCTTTTCTTCTTTCAAATGTCCATTCCCTCCAGGATGCCCGTCTAATTGATTCTTGAATTACACCCAATCCTGAAGCGTTGCCTGCGAGGCCGTGATTCCCCCCATAAAGATGTGCTTCCTGACGTCTGTTTTGAATTTGTTTTTCTTTAATTTCCTTTTAGGCCCCCGTGTCCTGTTATCTGCATTAAGCTGAAACTAACAACTAAAGCTGACATCTACCATCTCACTTAAGATCGCACATACTTCAATAAAAACCTCTTCTTTCTGGTTTTCTCTTTTTTTTTTTTTTTTTTTTTTTAAAACATAGCCTAAATTCATCCCTGGTGTAAATGCACTTGAGTCGAAATCTTTGCTCAGAGGAGTAGCTTTCCCTGCGCTTTAGGCTTTTGTTACTGCAATTCTGTCTTTACAGCTCACATTGATCATCAAATAAATGTAAGAGCCGTACAGTGATCGGCTCAGTGACTCCTCCTTTCTTTACTGGGGTTTTCTCTCTGCTTTTCCCCCTCCCGTCGCATCACCCCCGGTACCCGAGTCTCCTGGGATCTCCTGCCGTTCCTCGGGGCTCCCCAGTTCCAGTTTTGGCCCATTCTCCCCTATCATTCACTCCCACTTTATATTTTTTTAGCCTGTTGGTGTGTTGCTTGAAACTGATAAGGAAGAAACTTTATTAGCGTTTTGTCAGTGTGTTTACAAAGCAAATACTGCTTCTTTTGAGTTTTATTCTTTTCCTGCCTCTGTGTTCACCTCTTCCCTGAATTTAAGCCGGTTCCTCTGCCTGGGTCATTTATTTAGATTAAAACCAGCAGAGATCCAAGCACCGACCCCTCTGGGACCACAAATAATACAGTACATCTCCCTCATCCCTTTGCTCTCAGCCATCAGCTATTGCTCCTTTCCAACGCCCCTCTGGTTCCTATTTTTTTAACAAGCTCTTTATCCTTTCCCCGTCCCCTACCCTGCATCCACATAGCTCATAGTTAGAGCGGGGACCTGTCAGAGGGAACTTTTCAAAGACTTCCTGAACATCTAAATAAATTGACATACAGGAGGCCGGGTCTCTTTCGCCCGACGCATCAAGGGCTGCCTTTGAAGTGGCCGGAGCTGTGAGTGATGCGGGGGAGCACGTTCTCGGGGTGCCCTGGGCACCAAGGGAAAGGGGGGGGTTCAGGCAGGAGGGATGGGGGCTGCTGGGGGCAGGCAGGGAAGGGGAAACCTCGGCAGGGACGAGGAGAGGGCCGGGGGTGCAATACCAGTAGCCCCAAGCTGGACAAAACTGCTAATATCGGGGATTTCGGGGTATCGGCTATTTTGGATATTTCAGTTTTCCGAAGCCTGGGAGGGGCTGGACGCAGAGTCATTCATTGCCAGCAGAGAGGAGGGGGATGAGGGCTGGGAATCTGTGTGTTTAACTCCCCGCATCCAAACTCTGCTGTTCAAAGAACGCCTTGTTTTCTAGATTCGTTCAACTCGTGGGTTTTTTGAAAAAATGAGAAAGGGAAACTTTTTACGGCTGAGAAAACTGTGGTTTAAAAAGTGATTTTGCTTTCTTTCTAGGTTAATCATAATAAAGGTTCATTATTTGAAATATCTTTATTCTTTCTGGTGACTTAACAGTAGGAAATTCAGAGGTGGGCATGGAATCCATAAACATTCAGTGAGAGAGAGTGTTTCATAAATGTATCTCTGCTATTTCCAAAAATAATATCAATTTATTTTTGGAGACCGAATAAAAAAATCACAGCTGTAGCACATCTGGAAATTGTGTGTGAGTTTCACAGCAGAGTTGTTTTTTTTTTTTTTTTACACTTAAACCTCCTCCCCACATTTGAACCTGTTGTGTTTGTAGGACACAGCACCACGTCCCTGGGCAAATCCAGTTTCGTACTTGAACGACATGGGCACGAGATCAGTTCTGTGGCCATTCCCATCGGGAATGATGGCATTGCACAGGTCCCTTCCGACCCAGACAGTTTGATAATTCTATTCCCAAAACATGCAGAAACCCTCCAGCTTCTCCACGTCCTGCCCAGAGGCAGCTCAGCCCGGTGGGGAGAGGATTTTGCTCTCAGTCAAGGAGCACGGAGCGGTTCTGCCTGGAGCAAGCGGTTTTTGTCCTGGAATTACGAGGGCTTAGGAACAGTTTTTCTTCTGGCCCCTAAGTGCAGAGGATTTGCAGAGGTCTGTAGCGGAGAAAGGATTCTACTTCTCCTGGGTTTTGGAAGTCGAGCCATGGGGAAAGCAGCTTTGTTGAGGTACAAATGACGTATTTAAAGGGAGATCTAATGAGGGATTCAGGCGGATTCGGAGAGGAATTAGATTTTCTGTAGCTTTAGTGCGGAGACTCTCCACTGTGGCTCAAAGCTGCCCTCTTCAGTACATCGGCTGCCTCCTCCTCCTGCGCTGGGAGAGAAGTAGAGGTCCAGGTTCACAAAGCTCCAGGGTTTAGCAAAGCCTTGTTTTTATTTGGGGGGAAATCTGAACCCGGAGAGGGGGGTGGCAACTTTGAAGAGGCTTCCAGCGTGTCCACCCTGGGTCCTGCCGGGGTTTGGTTCAAAGAGGGAACATTTCTTCGCTCAGCAGTTTCCCTGAACATCCTGGCTTGGCTCCTTGCGCTCCACATTTTTTCATCATAAACCAGATATTCACTACGTCGGAGTAAATCTTATCCTATTTGGAAAGGACGGTGTATTTCTTGGGAGCTATTGTACTATAATAATAATCACCATAACTACCTTTAAAGGCACGCGCTGCTGCCTGCATCTCGAGTACCACAGGAATCTCACAAATAAATCTGGAGTCTTCTGTGTGTCCAGAAAACTGTGTCACACAGGGAGAGGCAAACTAGAACTATTTTATGCATTTAACCTCCCTGCTTTCTTTTCCTTCTGTCCTCGTTTTCCTCCCTCCACAGCCATATTTCACCTGCTTCCCCTACAGAATGAGACGGGTGGAAGAAATAAATTCACCTTTCTTGTTTTTACATTCATGTGTGGAAAAGTAATTATTTTGTTTAAAATTCTTATTTGTTTGGACGGCTCAGTTCTTAATTAATCCTAATCCTTTCTTTGTGCTCCTTGAATAACAATAATATCAGATTTGTCTGGAATGATTAATGCCTTGTGCTTTCCAGGTCCTCAGCTGAGTAAAGATTTATAGACCAGCATTTTCTGGTTTTCTGATAGTCAGATTTTTCTTTTTCTTTTTTTTTTTTTTTTTGTTTTTTTCCTCACGTCACACTCTTTGGCATTTGCTTCTATTTTTCAGGTGTAAATACTGTGACAGGTCATTCAGCATTTCCTCCAACCTCCAGCGGCACGTTCGAAACATCCATAACAAGGAGAAGCCATTCAAATGTCACCTGTGTAACCGATGCTTCGGGCAGCAGACCAACCTGGACCGGCATCTTAAGAAACATGAACACGAGAACGTTCCAGGTGGGAAGGGACATTGCTGTGGGATTCTGTTGGGGCACAGGAGGGAGAAGACACCATGGTCTGGTCTCTCTGCTCCTTGGGAAGCTCCACTCCCTGACCAAGAGTCCCTCTCCAGCTTTCCTGAAGCCTCTTTAGGGACCGTAAGGGGCTATAAGGTCTCCCCAGAGCTGAACCCCTCCAATTCTCTCAGCCTGTCCTCACAGCAGAGGGGCTCCAGCCCTCCCAGCATCTCCAGAGACCCTCCTCTGGCCCTGTTCCAACAGCTCCATGTCTTTCTGATATTGGTGGCCCCACAGCTGGAGGCAGCGCTGCAGGGTCAAGCCTGGAAAACATGAGCTGCTTTTGGCAGTGTTGGTCCATGTGATTTCTCTTAAATGTTAAATTATTAATATATAGTGAGAGAATTCATAGAATCATAGAATGGTTTAGGTTGGAAGGGACCTTAAAGATCATCTAGTTCCAACCCCCCTGCCCTGGGCAGGGACACCTCCCACCACACCAGGTTGCTCCAAGCCCCCTCCAACCTGGCCTTGAACCCCTCCAGGGATGGGGCAGCCACAACTTCCCTGGGCAACCTGTTCCAGTGCCTCACCACGCTCACAGTAAAGAATTTCTTTGTGGTATCTAATCTAAATCTGTTGCATGCCTCCTTTATCTTTCCTCTTAATGATAGCTTTGCCAATATCCAATTGTTTCTCCTGTTGTCCTTTCTTGTCTCTCTCGTGCAGTGAGCCAGCACTCTGGAGTCATCACCAACCACCTTGGGACCAGTGCCTCTTCCCCAAACTCGGAATCAGACAACCATGCACTTTTAGATGAAAAAGAGGATTCGTATTTCTCTGAAATCAGAAATTTTATTGCAAATAGTGAGATGAATCAAGCATCAACTTTAGCAGATAAAAGGTAGACAAGCAAATAAAACTACCTGGTGACATGAGTTGTTAACGTGGTTGACGGACCCGTCAGCCTCTGTCCTGCAGTACTTGGTGTGAAGTGCTCAAAGGAGAGAACCATTACCATCTGGCGAGGATGTTAAACTTACTGTATGTCACTTGGTGGCATCCTCGTGGGTTCCAGGTCCATAGAGCTTGTGATCCCACTCTCATTCTCTTAACATGATGTAAAACTGCTACTTCTGAGGAGTCCATGAGGTCCATACGGGCAAAAGTAATCTGAGAGAGAATTTTGGCTGTTAGATTACACCATGAGGGAGCTAACTCCTTCTGGTTGCTCAAAGGGAGTTTGCTAGACTTCAGTAGCACTGAGAAGGACAAAAGCCACTTGTCCCACTGATGCTATATTTGAGGAGATGGAAACCCATCGTTTAAACCCAGACTAGACAAAATTCTAGTTTGAAAAGCACTGGGATTAGCATATATACTTGACGTGCTTGTTAGCCCTTAAGACACTGTGAAGGCTGGTTTTTAAATGTCTGAAACATGTTGGTTTTCCTTTTCCTTGCAGTTTAAATAATATGTATATGTACATAAATACATCTTTGTATTCATACATATGTATAAAATTATCAAAGTCTTGTGTTACAGTGAAAATGCATTACTTACGCATTTGGCATCTTTTCTTTTTCTTTTTTCTTTCTTCTTCCCCGCCCCTCCCCCGTGACCAAATATTTCAGGCCAGAAATCCAGGATATTGATGGCAATTCCCAGTGTCATGGATTAGCAAATGAGAAAACGGAAGATGTGGATGATGAGGATGAAGAACTGGAAGAGGAAGACGACGACAGCCTGACAGGGAAGTCACAGGATGAAACGGTATCGCCCGCCGCAGAGCCCCGAGGAGCGTTTGAGGATGAGGAGGACGAAGAGCCCACATCTCTCACCATGAGCTTTGACCACACCCGAAGGTGAGGGGGGCCATTCCCTTTGAGAAGTCACCGGGGCTCAGGCTTCTGACCCCGTGTCACCGGTAGATTGTGAGTGCTGTTGTTTTGTTTTTCAAGCCATGTGTCATACCTCCAGTTTGATTTAAGCATTCACTTCAGAGATTCCATTTTCACCGTGGTGGGGGACACGAAACAAGTGGACTGCCAGGAGAAGCTGGGAGAAGGTCTATCCAAGACTTGAGAAGTTTGTGTTGGGAGAACAGTTAGTCCAATGCAGAAAGCAGTATTTTCAGGGTCCCACAGGTCCCTCAAACACTGGTCAGGGCAAAGGAAAAGGCAAAGTATGAAACCCATTTTGTGCTGCTCTGCCCACTTCAGTTGTAGCAGAGCAGTGTTGACTCCAAGTGGAGTTCTCAGAGCTCTGGGAGAAAGTGAAGCCTTTTTTTTTTTTTTTTTTCAAGGTCAAGCCATGTCTAGACACCTTTAAAATTAACATTTGTTGCACATAGTGTATGCTTAGGGTTGTTTTTTTTTGGCCTCAGCTTCCCACCTGCTATTCGTAATAATGTCCCCTGATGCCAAGTAGTACCTGATTTCAGTGCATCACTGTTGTCAGTGCAACTCAAAGCAAATCAGGAGCGTTCCTCAGACATGGATCCGGGGTCAGACGTTGCAGGGAGTGGGCAGGAATGGGGCTTCTCCACACAGAAGAATTGTAGCCAGGCTGACTCACAGATACCTACAGCACTGGCGCTTGCTTGGGCATCGTCACGCTCTCCACTTTTTCTTTGCTCCTTGCATTTTGTGTCGTTTCGGTGTCTGTCTGTCTGTCTGTCGGTCCATGCATGTGGCTTGTGAGCCCCTCCATGGTATGTGCATGCAGGCACTGGGCTAGCAACAACGCCCTTTGGCTAGCTGTGAACGGTGAGACGAGCTAACAACAGGTCAACCCCTTCCCCTGGTCATTGGTACAGGTGTATTGAGGAGGACGAAGCCGGCTTGTTAGATTTGGAGCAGATGCCGAATTTTGGGAAGGGGCTGGATCTCCGCAAAGCAGCCGAGGAAGCATTTGAAGTTAAAGATGTGTTTAATTCCACCTTAGACTCTGAGACAATAAAACAGACTCTGTACAGGCAGGCTAAAAACCAGGTAGGTATATGTCAGAACATTTTGTCTAGTTGCCACCAGCACACACGGTAGGATGAGCACGCAGCTGGCCGCCTTTAGCTGAGGTTTATTTTCCCCATCCAGTGAGCAGGAATTCTGACTGTCATGCCTGAATTATACATGGGCTGTGTCTTGCTGCAACTGTACTGAAATAGAGGAGGAAGGGAGTGGGCACCGGTTTTAGGTCACCAGATGGATTTATCATTCAGCCTGTGCTGTGAGAACATGCTTATATAGCAAGGTAGAGGCATCTGTCTGTTCTTATCTGTCTGTATAAATGTTTTTATGACTATTACTTATTTATACTTTGGGGTGGCTCTTCAGTTGGTGTATGCTAAGGAACTCGAGGTTTGGTCTGTAGAAACGGTGATAAAAGTATCCTTGGCTTTGATTGTAAAAGGTGTAATGGAGAATAGTGTTTCCAGGCCTTGCAGTCCAGCGACCCCAGAGGATTTCCTCTTTTATCCCCCTGATTTCTAAGAGCAAACCATAAAATGGAGATCTGCCCTCTGAGCTAGACCAGTTCAGACCCACCAGGAAACCTCAAAATGACATCTTGGCACCTCCTGGAGTTGTGAGGAAGGTCTGGAGGTGTGGGGCAGATCCATCTGTGCTTTCTGCCTTTTCATTAAACCAAAACGCTCAGTCTGGTTTAATGAAGTTCATATCTTGGTCCCTGCAAAAGGATTCTCACAAAAGAACTGTTGAGTGAAGCTACATCCTTGGGCTGGACTGGAGAGACCATACTCAGCCCTTCATGGGTGATGAGTAGACTGTTGCCTTGGAGTCCCTTTCTGACCTTCAAGCAACAGAAATTGTCGTGAAATCTATTTTAAACATCGAGCAAAGTAGTAGCTTAATGCAGTTGCCAAACAGAACAGGATTTTTGATTCATCATTACCCAAAACTTGTGAAATTATTGTCCTCCTTCATAGTAGGTGCTAATACTGATGCTGGGGAAGGCCTGGTTGAAGATAAGACACAGCTTTTTTTCTGGGTGAAACTAATTTAGACACAAACCTCTTGCCTGACTCTCACACGTGTCCTGTTACTAATATGCCAAAGGTACTAACTATTATTTCGGAACAGCTTGCTCTTTCAAAATCTGCACTGCATTGTTAGGTCCTGTGCCTGGGTGGGGTATTTTTGGATTTTGAACCAATTTTATAGTGCATGAGTTGCAGGACTGGTTACACTTAAATCACAGTAAGTAACTTAAATAATTCGAACCGTCTCTTGTGCAGGAGATGTAATAGTGAAACGCTTGTGTGAGCAGCACAATTCCTTTATGGCTGTCCTCCTTTTGAGCAATTTTGGAAGTGTGCGTGTCCCTAACGCTGCAAAGCTGAACCTCTTCCAGCACACACCTACCGTAACAGGAATGTGTTGACTTGACAAGTCGATGTGACTCTCAGCGTCTGAGAGGCTGAAGTTGGGCAGCTGTTGGTATTGTCACCACTACAGTTGCGTTACTAAGGGTCCCGTTGCAATGAGTGCTGTTCTGATGTCCCAGATAACCTGTGGTCTTTGTCTCTTGCCCTGCAAAGGACCGTGGGTGGGTGGGTGTGATGGAGAGGGCTACACGGCCACAGTTCCATTGCCCAGCAGGAGCATACATTACACCAGCTTGAGGAAGACCAGGGAGGGTGGGGACCACGTCCTCCTCTGTCTCAGGTCATGGGTGACACCTACACCTCTGGTGTGTGAGGTTATCATCCACCTAAGTCTTCACATCACTTATGTGGGCTGTGAAGGACACAATGGTGTATGAGGCACGTAGTGTTGGAGGAGGGAGGGCATCTAGGCATCTCGTCATAGAGAAAGCAGAAGTCTCGGTGCATTTTTCCCAGCAGACATTTTTAACTTTTTTAATCTACCTAAATTTCACTGCAGCAATAAATCTACCCTGGCAGGAGCACATGAACACACTGGTAATGCCAACAAGCATTTCTTGCCTATATTCCTAAATACCTGAGGTTTCTGCAGGCACTGGGGAGCTCATGCCCAAGCAGTGGGTCAGGATGGGTGGCCTCTGCCCACAGTTGCCCATGGGTTACAGCTGACGTGGATGTTCCTTCACCACTTCTGTGGCATGTGACGGGGCTCTGGCCTCTCTTAAGCCACTCGCTTGTCCTTAGGACAAAAAAAAAGAGCAATTGGCATTCTGCTGCTTTCCCCTGAGGGCAGGGCCTAGAACCAAGCGTGGGGGCTTGTGACCAAACGCAGAAAGGATTTGGTCCCATAAAAGCCAGTGAGAATGGTGGCCTCCCCTGGGTAACCCTGCAGCTGCCTGTAAGGTCTGAGCAGTTGGAAGGGTGGGTGTCACCCTGGTGTGGGGATGTCACTTAGACCTCCTGGCACGGTTCTCAGCCCCGGGCAGAGGGCTGCCCCGTGTCTCCCCCGTGGTTGGGTGTGCTGTGCTTCCCCCAGCCCCGGCAGCCCGTCCCTCTGTGTGCTCACACCTCTCCTCTGCCTTGCTCTCTCCTCCTCCAGGCTTATGCAATGATGCTGTCCCTGTCTGAGAACGCTCCCCTCCACGCGTCCTCCCAGAACTCGCTGGGGGCTTGGTTGGACATGGCAGGAGCAGCTTCAGAGTCGGGGACCTTTAACCCCATCAACCACCTCTGAGAGGTCACCAAGGCACTGGCCAGAGCCCAGGCGAGGAGGAGGAGGTGCTGCAGTAATCCTAGCAAAAACCCTAGCAAGCAGAAGATGGATGAGAGGGCCTCAGGGAGGAGTCTGGACTTTTGGCTGAGAAGGAAACCTGTCGCGTCCGACCTTCAAGTCCTGCATTTTTGACCTATCCAGAGTTTTCATTTCTAATTTATCGGAACGAACCTCTCCACAACTGGATCACCCCGGCGCAGCCCGAAGGATCTCACAGTCTGTAGGAACAGCACGAGCAAGACCCGAATTGCAGCAGTGCAACCAGATATTGGCCCCTCTACCGTTACAAACCAGTATGACTGAGCCAGTAAAGCCTGCGTGTTAACGAAAGCTTGAAACCATTCAGTAGCATTTCCTTCCAATCCCGCTGAATAGTGAAGTAATAAGGAAAAAGAGCCAGGTGTGACCTGTCCCTGGTGCAATTCTGACATAGTCACTGGAGTTATACCAGGGAAGGGTAAATTCAACCCCTTTAATTGACACCCCCCCCCAAAAGAATTTGAAATTCTGCGCTCCCACCGAAATGCCGTCCTGTCCCTTGGTCCCAAGGAAACATCTCGGCCCAGGGCAAAGCTTCTGGAACACGAGGCTGCCAATGGATTTCCCTCTCTGGCTGGGACATCTTCCCCCCCCAGCCTTGCTGAGGTTGGGGTGACGTGGTTGACGGTCACCGGCTGTGCCCTCCTGCGTGTGCCTGCGCTGCCGGGGAAGGGCTGAGTCCCTTCTCCGCTGCTGCCGGTGAGCCCAGGGGCTCGGAGCGTGTCACAAAAAGCCATGCTCAGCCGGGGACGGGGTTGGTGGCACCACCACGGAGCTGCTGAAGATGCTTGGACTTCCCCAGGCAGAGAGGTCCCGGGGCAAAGCCCTGCCTGTGTGTGAGAAAGCGTCTGTGGCGGGCGAGTCTCTCCTTGTGAAGGGCAATTCAGAATCATCTTCTAATGTATCTCCCAGGGCTTGTTTTTTTTTGTTTTGTTTTTTTGTTGGTTTTTTTCTGTTTGTTAGAGTGACCTCCTTTCAGTGTTGGTAGCATCTGGGAACCGTGGCAGAAGTTTCTGACTCGTGCAGTTGTTTTGGTACGCTGGATGGTTGCTTACGCACAGCACGCTGCTATTCGGCCTCTGATTTAAGTAGAAAGGTTGAAATCTCCCTGCTTTTCGGCATCCTCGGGGGTGCAGCCCTCTGTTCAAGCCCGCGGGTAAGAATCGAACGGTCTCTGGGACACTAAAGCTGCTCGCAGATATTTTAATGAGTGATTTTTTAACTCGCTGCGGAAATCTCATCACCTTCAGCGAGCGGCCCCCAGCAGCGCCGTGGGGTTGGTGCTGCCCCACAGCTCTTGGGGCAGGTAGAGCCGAGTTATGGGGCAGCCAGGAAAGCAGGTAGATGTGCAAAGACCAGCGTGGGCTACACAGGCAAGGGGGAGAGTGGGGGTCCTGAGAGGTTTCCAACCAACTCCAGCATCTAAAGATGAGCAGTGCCCGGGACCGAGCTGCTCCTGCCCCAGGGAGCTCGAAATGAGCTTTTCTCACCAATTTCAGCATATTTTCTTGCTGGCTGTGCTTCTCCTGAGTGTAATACCTGCTTGCAGAACGGGGTTAGTGGCCGGTGCCGGCGAAGCAGCAGGCAGTGAATCTGCCCGTGAATCCCTGACACACACAGCCCCTCTGCCTGCTTGGAGCGGGAGAGGACAGATGGAGGCTCCGGTGTCCCTCCGGCGTGGAGGGAGGTGATGGCAGAGCCTGTCCCAGCGTGCTGAAACAAAGGAAACAGCTTCTCCAAGAAAGTGAGGTTGTGTTGGGAGCAATCCCTTTGCCATCCCCTCTTCGCACCCAGGAGCCCCGGGGGAGGCTGGTTGTAGGGAGCCAGGAGCCTCAGCTGCCCGCGGAGGAGAGCATCTGGGGCAGCTTTGGTTCAGACGGAGCAGAAGGTCGACTCAGCAGCATCGGT
>JAOQGH010000008.1:1020389-1031455 GCA_025769975.1 Gallinago jamesoni | reverse complement strand
GGTGAACTTGCACCTCAAGCATACATCTCCCCGCTCCCGTTTGAGTATCGTCCCTGTAGAGGGGGCAGGATGGAAGGATGTGCAGCCTGTGCTGCTCTGGGCACAGTGGGTACCACGTCCTCAGGCGGCTTTTTTCCCCCTGCTCCCATCGCCATTCCCAGCTGGCACACCCGGCCTCACACACTCATTTTTAGCAAACTTCGGAACGTGATTATCCGCTGAGAAAAACCAGCAAATGGCCTCTGTAATGCCATCGCCCAGGAATTCTTTCCACTTGTATGAAAATATCCCTCAAAAAAAAAAAACACGGAAAAATGTGTCACACAAAGCTGTGAGGGAGAAGGGGTTTAATAAAAACAAGAGCAGCAGCAGATGCTGGAAGGCAGGCTCCAAGCTCCACCCCGGTGTCTCTGGTTTGGGGCAGGCAAACAACGGTATTTCAAGAAACTGGCCCAGAAATCAGCCACAAGCCAGAGCTGGCACCCGAACCTCAGCATCTGGACACGCACCAGCCAAGGGCACGCAGGACCAGCATCCCGGGGGAGAGGGGTCCAGATCGTTATGGCCACGGGTCCACACTCAGCTGGGCTTATTCTCACTCATTTGCCGTACCTGGTGCCTCCCCTGCGGGCTGGGGAGAGCAGCTGAGCTAAAAACCACCGACTGGAACCTTCTCCTCATCTACTTCAGGCTGAGTTCTGAAAAGGCTGTGCCTGCTGCACAGAAGCAGGAGCACCAAAGCACTGAGCGTTACTTCTCCTGAACCAGAACAAACTAAGGGGCTGCAAAGAAGCCAAAACCGTGCGTGTCCACACTGAAGAACAGCAAATGTTGGGAACCCGGTAGTAGAGACGTGTTAGGGAAGACCACCAAGACCTCAAGGAACAAAGGAACATGCAACCCATCACCCGTCACCTCAGATTCCCTGGGTGGAGGATGGATGTGGGTGGATCAGCCAACGTCAGCATTTTCTGCACCATGCCAGGCCTTGGCAGGTGGGAAAAGGGCTACGAAGACCCGGAGGTTCTCAGGAAATTCCAACCCCTGCCTTACCGATGCAGGTCCTGCCGTCCGTGTGCAGGCGGAAGCCGGGCTTGCACTCGCAATAGTAGGATCCCAGGGTGTTCACACACCGGTGCTGGCAGCCCCCGTTGTGGACCTGGCACTCGTCAACATCTGAAAGAGAAAAGGGAAAAGGGGGGAAATGAGTTCAGGGGAGCGGGCACAGCGGTGTCTGCGGTCGGGGTGCCTGACTCCAGAGCGGAGGAGCCAGTGCAGACGGAACACGATTGCCATTTCGTTACGTTTAATCAGTGCAGCTTTCTAGGCAATTTCAAGAACAAGCATCCAATTAAAGGGGGAGGAAAAAAAAACTAAAGGCATCATATTTGTCCATAAGCATAAACCATCCTTCATCTTGTCCACCTCACAATGGTCACTTATCCCATTTGCTGAAAGATTTGTTAAAATTTTACTCTTTAGTCATTGAAAACAGGCCGGGCTCGTCCATTTCACACCATTTACACCTGGAACTCCCTTGACCCGCTGCTGAAATGCACCAACTTCTGGGGTGTCTGGTGATGAGCCCGGCTCAGAATTGCTCTGCATCACTGGAGACAGGGAAGAAAACATGATAAAACCCAGAGGAAGTTATTACAACGGATCAATTCCATGATTAGAAGGGATTTGCTCATAATTATATGATAGTTAAGGACGTGGTGAAGCCCAGCTTGACCCCAAGATACTCCAGGTGACGACAAACGGGCAGACTCTGGCAGGTCCCCAGCCCTCTCCCCCAGCTCCTTGTCTCCAACAAGAAACCCCCTTGGCCAACCCCACTGTGCCTGTCCGTTCCTGCTGGTAAAACCACAGACCCTTGGACAAAAGGCAGCCCCCGAGCCAGAAAAATCTTCTGCCAAGTGCTGAGCAATCTTTCAAGAGCTGAAATAGGAACTGGCCCATGAGTTCTTGGTAAAAAAAAATATCCTGTTATGTTCTATTATCAAAGCTTCCGACCCAGGGAGGCAGACGGGAGCGTGTTACAGGGATTCATTCCTCTTTCAAAGACCTTAAATTGCCTTTAAGTGCTGGGAATAACTTCCAGAACCGAGGAGAAATGCAAAAACGTTTGGAGCGCCCAGCTACATGGTGCTAACTAAGATGCGTATCAGAAGCTTGTCAAAGGCAATTTCGGGTTTCTGGGAAATAAGATTCCCTTCATATGGCTATAATTATAAATAACAGAGATGCCTGTGGCTCCAGCCACCCGGTTCCGTGCGTCCTGCCGCTCGCGTGCGCACAGGGACACACGTAGGCTACCTTGCAGGCTGGAAAGGACCAAAGATCTCCAGTCAGGAGAAGGAACCACGTTAGCAGCGAAAAGGGCCAACCAGCAATTCCTTTTCCCACGGAGAGAAAACGCCAGTAGCTTTGGGTCTATACACTTTTCTTTTCTGGACTCCAGGAAGACGCCTTCAGCCGGCAGAGCTGGCTCCCGCTGGCGCGGGGTCGGGCCAGCAGCGGGACGGTCCCGAGCCAAGCCGCCAACCAGCGCCGTTTCATCAATGGCTGTTACTAATGAGATAAAGAAACACTTCCTCAATGAATCCCGGCAGGGCGGTGCCGTTGCCTGTCTCATCCCTCGCCAGCGGCACGAAAACCTGCCGGAGCCCCCCCTTCGCCCGGCGCCTGCGACCGCTCCCTTGCCCCCCCCGCAAGCATCACCCCCGACTGGAAAGTCTGAACCCCAACCTGCCAGCAGTTGCAAAGGGCATCGAAAAACACAGGAAAAGGAGAAACGCCGCCTCCACTGAAGCCAGTGCTAAAATCTTACACTAATTCCATTCATTTTACGTTAATCGGATTAACTGCCAGGGAAATCAGCCAGCAGTGAGCGGGTCAGGGGGGAGATGGGAAGCAGAGTGGGAAAGGTGATGCTTCTGAGCAACATGGTAATAATAAAAAAACGTTTGTTTTCTCAAAATGCTTTTCATTAGAAGGCTTCTCACTGCTTAAAAAGTTAAAACTGAAAGACCGGAGCTCATGAGAAAAGGTCCAGCGAACCCACAGCCCCGACTTCTGCTGTCCTGCTGCAGTGGCCATACACAGCCCCTGCTCCCCACTGCACCTCTGGGCTTCAGGAACCCCACAGAAAGTGATCATTCCCATTATGCCAGATCTTTGCTCATCCAGGGGATGTAGATTCCTTCTCTGAGCATTTCAGAAAGTTTTGGTATTTTCTTCCTGTTTTTTCCATAAGACTTAATTTTTTAAAGAAAGGAAAATGGCTGGATTTTTGAGGTGAAACATAAGCTCGAAGTGATGCTCTCCAAAGAGTAACCCAAATCCGAACCAGCTTTTCTTGGGGGGGAGAAAAAAATGCTGTGGCATGAATCTGAGCTGCCTGTCAAAGCAACCTTGCCCAAATTAAATCATTTTCATCTGCGAAGGCTTGACACAGTTTGGATGCGACGGGGCCCTGGAGCCCCCGACGGGCTCGCTCCTCGTGCTGGGGGGTAGGGAGCTCTGTGGGAGCTGGACGTGGACCTGGGTGTCCAGTTCTGGCCCCTCCGAGAGGACCCCAGTCCCACCACTCACTGGGAGGAGGAGGAGGAGGATGGCACCAGGGGCCAGAAGAAAGAGGCAACATCCCAGACCCGTGTGGGAGCCTGGGCACAACTATTTTTCCTTCTTTAACACCTCTATGGGCAGAATTAGCCATTAATGCACCAAATTAGCTCGATTAGGTCTGCCAGTCTTAAACACGGCAAAATCTGGCCGTTGTACTGAGCCCCTGAGCGTGGGCACAGCACACAATAAACTGCTTGGTCTGTGCAAAAGCACAAGCACACAGAAATGTGGTTCAGTGAGACTCTGATCTGCTGCATCTCTAGGAAGTGCTGGAGAACGACAACAAGAGAACAAACCTAAAGAAAAGGCTGTTTGTCGAAGGAATAGAGATAGAGAGTTATCATGAATTATTATTATTATTCCCAGAAATTACAAAAGCTTGCCTTGAGTAAAACTGTGCTGTCATTTTCTGGCAGACCAATTTTTCCATTGGAAAATGCTGGTGGGAAAAAAAAAAAAATCACATCTTTTGTCTAAAAGCAACACTGGAATTTCTGCTCTGCAGGAAATATTAAACTTTCATTTTGATGGGGACCAGCATTTTCTATTTTGAATTTGCTCAAGGACAGGAAAAAATAGGGTTTGGGAATATTTTATATAGAGCAAAAAAGTCTTTTGGTCTGAATTTAGACAACTCTTCCACTGCTTCCCTTCAACTCTAACCTGACACCAGAGAGAATTCACCATCCAAAAAAGTTAGTGACGTGTTGAATAAACTTCTTACTTTCACCCCATTACTCATGCTCGGTAATTATACATCTCCTCTCTAAGTGCCTCTTCTTCCCCCTTTGAGTTTTTCACCCTGTAAATCTCTGTAGTTCCAGGGGGCTGTTGTCCCCCCACAGCCCCCCCCCCGCCCCATCCCACCTCGGCCAGGAGAGTGTCTGGTCCTTCCTGGTGCCCCCACCACCTTCCCCACCCGCGCTCCCCACGGGACCCACCGCCTCCCGATTTCCCTTCTGGAGCCTCACTCATCTCCTCCTGCAGTAACAGAGAGGGTTTGGGACACGTGCTACAGGATGCTGTGACCGAAATAAAGCCCCCCACGCTTCGCACCCCTGATGGGTGGGCAGCAGCGTCACCCCCTCATCACCACCACCACCTCCCCCCCTGAAATCTTAGGTTTGCTGCCTCTTCAGATACAACACAAATGTGCAATTTGCCCAAACAAATTCCAACTCTAGAATTTGAACTCTAGAGAGCGGATGCTCTATGGGGAGTTTGTATTTTTTCTGGTGGGGACCAGTTGCTTTCGGTGCCCAGTCTGGGGAGTTGGGGGCTGTGACTGCCGGAGCATCCATGGGACACTCACCGGGGGGGGGCAGGAGCTTGCTCCCAGCTGGTGAAATAGCAGGGCTTTGTCTGGTTTGGCCTGAAACACATCTCTCAATGCAGGAACCGCAGCGATGGTGAGCCAGGGCCCGCTCTGGATCCTGGAGGATCTGTCCTGCCCCAGGACACGGAGTCACAGCCAAGGGCCACGTCGCTCTCGGTGCACGGCTTTGGCAGGACAAAGACCCCAAAATCCACGTGATGCTCTGCCAGATGTGGTTTGTGGCATGCCGGGGTTATTTTCCTACTGGAGAGCTGACAAAATCTGGTTGAAATTAATGTGCCAAAGAAAGAAAGAAAATTAGAAGCATACAGGCCCTAATGCGTGCCGCAGGATGGCAGCTGACCCCGAGCAGCCCAGAGCCACACCAGGACGGAGCACGCTGAGCCCACACGCCTGGGCAAGGGTTGGGCAGCAGGTACTGGCCAAAGCCCACCGAGGCAAACACAAAACCCAAACACAGCAAGAGCCTGGGAGTGGGACTGGGATTGTTTGGAACAGAAACTCCTCTGCGTGAGGAAACCGGAGTTCACGTCCTCATCTGCAAGGAAACAGCTGATGCTCTCACCAGCCTCCTCCCCAAACAGAAATAATCCATCAGAAATAATCATGGAATCATAGAGTTGTCTAGGTTGGAAGGGACCTTTAAGATCACCTAGTCCAACCATCAACCTAACTCTGATAAAATACTGAAAGAAAACCATACAAACCCTACCCCATCATCACCAACCCATGTCTCTAAGCACTGTCTCAACCTGGCTTTTGAATCCCTCCAGGGATGGTGCCTCAACCCCTTCCCTGGGCAGCCCATTCCAAGGCTTAAGAACCCTTTCAGTGTCAAAATTTTTCCTAATATCCAACCTGAACTTCCCCTGGCGCAACTTGAGGCCATTTCCTCTTGTCCCATCACCTGTGACTTGGAGAAGAGACCAATCCCCGCTTCTCTACCCCCTCCTTTCATGGAGCTGTAGAGAGTGAGAAGGTCTCCCCTCAGCTTCCTTCTCTCCAGGCTGAACACCCCCAGCTCCCTCAGTCTTTCCTCAGAAGACTTACTCTCCTGCCCCCTCCCCAGGGGTTCTTCCTCAGGTACCAGCAGGGGCAACGCTGCAAACGAACGCAGGGAAGATGGACACAACCCCAAATAAAAGCAGGGGGTGCAAGGAGATGACTTTGGCTACATGCACTCCCTGACCACACACGGGTCCTTCGAGAAGGAATACTGATTTATCTCCAACAAGAGCGCCCTGTCAGAGGAAAGAAAGTGGCAACAGCAGCTCTGCAAATTACTAAATATCTGGTAGAGAGGCAGTTTATCTCCTCTGCAAGGAGAGGAGGAGGAGATGGATCCCAGCTGGAAGCAGAGGCAGTAGATACGCTGCTAAGGTTCACTCCATCTGGCCAAAGAGCAGTGCCAGGCTTTAATCCCGGCGGCAATTAGCCTGGATTACAGAGCGGGCCTGCAGGGAGAAGGTTAATTAAAATCCATCGAGATGAGCATGTGTGGGATTTAGCGACTTTATCTTTCCGGTACCAGTTCGTTAAAGCTAATTCAGCAATTGTACGAGGTAAAGAGACTGGCAGGAGACGAGGCAGCGGGGCGTCAGGCTGGATGGGGGGGTGGAGGAGCAGAGGGGACCCCATCTGCCCTGGGCCACCAACTCGGTTCAGAAAGCGGGGGGGCAGAGGGGTGTTAGGGGGAAAAGCCCCCGTGCATTGCTTCATCTCTCGCGTGCCTTGCACAGCCCTGGCAGGAATAACCTGGGGAGGGCAGAGGCACCGTTCCCCCACGCTCCTCATGCAAAGTCCTCCAGGAAGGAAGACAGGAGAGGATGATGCTTTGTGCCCCCCTCTCTCTGCTAATTCAGAAGCCCTCCCCTCCTGAGGGTGAGGAAGAAGAGCACCTGCCTCAGGCTTCTCTCAGCTTGGAATCTCGGTGACTCAGCTTCATGAGCACAGAAGAGAGGTCATTCTGGGTGGTCAAAATGCCTCCACGTCCTCAGTTCTCATCTTGTTGGGAAGCAGGCACCGGGGAAAGCCGTGAAGGCTCCGAGAGGGGCTCCGCAGCGTTCCTGGGGCTGCCCGTCCCTCTGCCGCAGCCTCCCCAGGCAGAGGGGAGATGGGGCCATGCCCGCAGCTTCCCCAGGCTGCCTGTGCCCTCCTCAGCAGCCGTTCCCGGCGGCACCTCGGGGACAGGGGCACGGGGCTCACAACAAGGGTCCGATGAAGTGAAAAATGTGTCGGGGAGCTCCTCCGCCCCAGTCACTCCTCGCGTCCTCAGCTCACCTTGCTCTGCCTTGGGGCGCAGCGGCTGGGAGAGCCGCCCAGCTCCCGGCTGCATCTCTGGACGATGCTGGTAATTAGCCTGGTAATTAGCCATTGCTCAGGGAGAGCAGAGGTGCACGCAACAACAAGCGGGCAGCTCTCGGCTGCTGCCGCGCTCACCCGCCCCCTCGAACCTCCTCCCGGAGCTTTGCTTTACCCCTGCTTCTCCCGGCAGGACGGGGTTTGGGATGGAGGAGGTACCTGGGCAGAGGTGGTACCTGCGTGGTCCCCGCTCACTGCTCAGCCCCACGGGGGCAAGCACAGACCCAGACCTGGCAACCTACCCCCCCGCAGGCGGCCACCGAAGGAGCTCATGGCCTCGTGGAAATCATCTAATCCAACACAAGCGACCAGCTCTGCTCTGTGCTGTTTTCTGACACCACTTAGACGACCAGAAAGAACTTTGGTGGGAGGATGGTGAGAGCCTGGCCCAGGTTGCCCAGAGAAGCTGTGGCTGCCCCATCCCTGGAGGGGTTCAAGAGCAGGTTGGAGGGGGTCTTGGAGCAAGGTGGTGTGGTGGGAGGTGTCCCTGCCCAGGGCAGGGGGGGTGGAACTGGATGATCTTTATGGTCCCTTCCAACTCAAACCTTTCTATGACTCTATGATCATGGAGACAATATCAAGGTACCAGGTCGACCCCCCTGTGGCGATTCCATGCAAGTCCCCAGCAGAGCCCAGGGATCCCTCCCTGCCCGAAGGACAGCACCCCTAGCACTGCAATTAGCCCCCCTGGGCTGACACAAGCCCCCAGCACAGCACTCTTGGCACACAGAATGCGTTTTAAGGCGATGAAGTTGCACGTACACCGCTATTCACACCACTCCTCCCCATTCCCCATTGATACCGAAACGCTCCCTCTGTGGCTGGCCGTGCCTGCTTTGCCGTTTCAGCTGCTGAGGGAAGCAATAGGTCCGTGTAGAAGCGTGTGATGCCTGGGCTGGCAGGTGGGAATGTGCTTCAAGGGAACCCGTGCACGGTACCGTAAAAATCCTATGGTTGAGAGAACCTGTCGAAGAGAAGCTCAAGCAGCAACAGAAAAACCTGGAGGTCTGTGGCGAGTTGGGCTGGGTTGGGTTTGGTTTGTAATCCACACCTACTTCTTTACAAACCCTGTAAGAATACTAGACATAACTTATGGGAAGAAAGACATATTTAGCTTAAGTGACAGATTTTGGCTTGAAAAGGTCACCCTTTTCTGAAGATACAAAAAAACCACCCCAGGCTCCCAGAAAAGGGGCCACAGAGATCACACGCTTTTTAGAAGATACTCTTTTCCCCCAGGTTCAGAGGCAGAACGGCCACAAGGCCTGGGGGAAAGCACTTTGCTTTCCTGGGTGAAGCTTTAAAGCACATTCTTCCTGAACTGGAGAAAAGCACCTCAGCCCTGCAGACTGAGGGTGTCTCACACCAAAGCTAGGACAGACCCCGAGTTCATGGAGCTGGGAGAAGCAGGATCAGGATCAGGATCAGGATCTGGTGAACTATGGGGTAGGGAAGGGAAGGCAGGAGGTTTATACTCCAGACACAAAGCTGGATCTCAGGAGCTTGTCTTGGAGAAGCCACGTGAGCTAATGGAGTTGGATAGAGACAGCAAATGTGATCCGAGTTTGAGACAAACATCTGATTTATAAATAACAAAACAGAAACTCACCCCCATTTCCAGAGATCTGGCACATCTCACAAATATACTGATATCACTTTTATAATCGGCTGCTTGGGGCATTTATTTATTAGGATTATCTCATGATGAGATAATGCATTCCTTGATGTCTACATTACTCACAACCATCCAAAGTCTTGAGTGAACTTCACATATTCTCCATTATTTCCTAAATCTTCAGGCAACCTCAAACGTTATCTGCTGCTAAGTCAGCTGAGCACACACAGAGGAAGAAACAAGTGTGTGTGAACTCACACCTCGCTCAGTGCCCCCATCTACCATCACACATAAGCCAGTGCACATAAACCTTCGACAAATCCATTGGAAATCAGCAAAAAGGTATTTATTGCCTCCTTTCCAGTGTCTGACACAGCGCAGCAGAAAGCACAAGACTCATTAAAGAAAAAAAAAAAAAAAGAAGAAAAGTAAACCTGTCAATGACAGGGAAGAACCATGCCTTTTGCTCCTTCCTGATGGGGAAATGGGAATATATTTACCTTCTGGAATGCTGGAATCTCCGTCTACGATCAGCAGACACCCCCTGTGAATGCCCGGGGGGATGCTGCCGTGCTGGGTACCATCGGCAGGGGTGTGAGGGCAGAACAGCGCGACCCCAGCCCCTCCACCTGGGAAACTCGGGCTGGCCCAGCACCTTCCACACCACCACGGGCTTGAGCTTCCAGCAGCCACTGCTCAGAGACAACACCTCGGTGACCCCCGAGGCTCCTCTGGCTGCATCTCCCACCTGCAGCCCACGTCCTGCCCAGCTCCGGTCGCCACTGGCAGAGCATTCCCCTCAGCCAAAAACCAACACTGAGCACGACTCAGCCCCATCCTCGCGAGGCTCCCACCCACCACGGAGACAAACTCAGCCCCTCGGGGAGAAAGGTAGGGTTTTGCCGGGATAGAACAATACCATATTTCATTTATTGCCCTGCACTGGGGTGAGAGCCTTTGGAACCGAGGAAAAAACTAACCAACGCACCCTACCAAGAGGCGTGCCTTTGGTTTTTTAAAGGAACATTGCACAGTAGCTGCCTCTAACCAAGCCACACGCTGCACCGCGACTGATGGACAGAAAGAAGAGTTTCTCTCCCCCTCTGCCACAAGGGACTTTTCAGAATGACCCGTCTCCCGGGGACAGACGGTGCCTATGGCCACGCCAAGTGACAACACACACACGGGTCACCCACTCGTGACTTCAGTGGCTGCCAGCCTGGGAGTCCCCCCCGGCAGCAGCAATTCCTCCCGAGGCAGAGCCCTGTGGAGACCCCCAGCCGGGCTACCCCGGCCACCTACCCGGCCACCTACCCGGCCTCCGCTCGCCGTGCCCCGCGCCGTGCCCCGCACGCCCCAGGTAACAGGGGTAGCAGCTCCTCCAGAGGTAGTGGTAGTGATTGCCGGCCGCACCGGGGATGCCCCCCAAAAAGCCGACGCACCACAGCAGCATCCAGAACCGCCTCTGCTCCCGTCCCATGACGGCAAGCTCACGGGCATTCAGCCGGGAGAAGAAAAAAAGTTAAAAAAAAAAAAAAAAATTCAAGGAAAAAAGCCCGGAACAACCCCGCAAAGCGCGGCGTCCCGCAGCACGGCGGAGACGAAGCACTGCCGAGCTGTAAGAGCCGGGGGAAAAAAAAAAAAAAAAAAAAAAAAGGGAAGAAGAAAAAAAAAACAAACCCAACCACCCTCAAAGAAGGGCAGAAGCGAAGGGAGCGCGGCGGCGATGCGCGGGGCGGTGCGGGGGAGAGGCTCTGCCCGCGGGCGGGCGGTCCCGCTCCGCGCCGCCCCCGCCCCGCAGGTACCGCCAAGCCCGGCGGCACCCCTGGTCCCCCCCCGGCACCACTGTCCCCTCGGCATCACCCCCCGTCCCCCCCGCGTCACCCCTGCCCCCCTGACGCGGCGTATCCCCCGGGACGGAGCCCAAACGGGGGGAGGCTGCGGACGGGGAGCCCCCCCCGGGGCCGCGGCTCGACCTCGGCCACCGCCGCCCCCGGGCAGGGGAGGGGGCGGGTGGGCTTTTTTCCCCATCCCGGGTTTTCCCCACCCCGGGCTTGGAAGGCGGCTGGGACACTGCGGGGCACCGGGGGCAAAGCGCCAGGGATGCCGTCGGGGCGGACGGAC
>JAOQGH010000008.1:1004057-1020289 GCA_025769975.1 Gallinago jamesoni | reverse complement strand
CCCGGGCTTGGAAGGCGGCTGGGACACTGCGGGGCACCGGGGGCAAAGCGCCAGGGATGCCGTCGGGGCGGACGGACGGACGGACGGACAGACGGACGGGTTCTGCAGCCGGGGGCTGGTGCTGGCCCCGGGGCACACGCCGGGAACCGTGTGGCACATCAGAGACGAGGGACCTGCGGTGTCACCAACCCGCACCGCCCCCGGGAACCGAGCCACAACTGGAGCAGAACCTTCACCGTGAAATAAAAAGCCTCGTGTTTGCCCCAGATCCCCCGGGTGAGGGACCAAAAGCGGCCACCGGTGGCCGGGCCTCTCCCCCCGCAGCCCACCGGGAGCCGCCTCAGGGGAGGGGGTGGGGGCTTCTGCTTTACATCAAATCAGGAATTTCCCCCCCTGCTGTTGGGCAAGTGCCCCGTTATCATCAGCCCCCCCGGAACTACCCCCACCTGGTGAAACGGCAACAAACCAGAAAACCTTCAGCGGGCTTTTGTTAAAATAATGAAATAGAGAAATTTTCATCAACAAATTTAAGCCCAAATGCGGACCAGCCACTGTGACTGCTCCAAAGAAAACCAGAATATTACCATTTCCTGCAAGACAGAGCCTAGAATTTTACCTTTTTCATTAAGCAAGAAGCAAGAATAGCCTATTGGATTTTCCAGAGGCGAGCTCAAAAGCCTCATTTAACTTTCTGGAATGTTTTGAAACAATGTGCTTGCAGGGCTGAGCCGGGGGGAGCAGGGCCCGCTACTTCGAGACGTTTTAGCAGCGTTATTTGGCTGTAGTAAAATTCCAAATTAAAACTTGTGGTTTAGGCTGCAATGAATAGCATTCCACGAAGAATTCTGAAACACGGAGAGAAGCCGAATCCAGGAAGAAAATAACAATTTAAGGCCGTTGCTGCCGCAGTTTCCAAAGGAAGGTGGGCTCCAGTCACGAGTCACCTTCGCAGACCCTTCCAAGCAAGAGCAGCTCCCTGACATCTCATGGCCCACTCCAGCTCATCTAAATATTCACCCCTTGCAACAGCCCCACATGCTTCTCATTAATATTTCTGGAGTTTAACAAAAATACCCAACCCCAACATTTGTCAGTTACTTTGCAGAAACTAACGTAACCTTTCCAAAAGATGCCGCAGATTTTGAACCAAAGGGGCTGCGGAAGGGAAATCAGTGCAGACCACTGCTTGGCACCACCTTCCTCCCGCTGCACGGTGGGTCCATCAGCGTCCCCGAGGAGATGCTCGGCACTGGGGGGAGAGGACACGGGGAGAAGAGGGGCGGGAGGAGGGGATGTACCAGAAATTCCCCCTGTGTTCCCCCAGCCCATCCTCACGATGAGCCCCGGGGCATCGCTTCGTGACCCCCAGCCCCGCGCTGCCGCCCTGCCAGAAGCCCCTTTAGGCCTACCAAATAACTTCCCCCCATTAAAATAACCCGTGGGCAGAAGTTATCGATTTTCCTCCCCAACCAGGCTCAGCTCCTCGGGAATCCTCCCTCCGAGCAGCGACACGCGTCTCCCTCCAAGGGCTGGTGCTGACACTTCTCCCACCAGTGTCCCTGGCCGTGCCGAGGTGCAGGAATGAGCCACGAGCTATTAAGACACTGTCCCCATTAAATTCCCCTTGCCTGGAATGTGGCTGAATAACCGTGCGCCTGGCTCTTCCAAGTGCCTCCGGGACTCCAGGAGCACCAACCGAAGGGACCTTTTTCCACTGGCTCCACGACCTGGAAATTCCTCCCCCCCGATGCGGAGCGCTCACCCCTCGCCCCGCAAACACAAGTGCCAGCACAGCCACCGGGGCTCAACAAATTAGGTGACGAACTCGTTCGATCTCATTATTTCTCAGGCTGCTAAAAAAAATAACATTATAAAATAACGGCGAGAGGCCCAGCCTTCTCCCGGCGGCTCCGTGGTGTAACACATGCATCAAACGGACGTCGGGCCTGAACATAAACTGAATCCTGCTTGTGTCATAAGTTATGCTTGGCCAGGTTTGAGCCAGCTCGGGCTTCCTCGACACCTAATTTACTTCAGCTGATTAAGTACTAGGGGTTGGACTGAGCAGGGCAACACATCACCGTCAGCAGCAAATCGTTAGTGCTTCCCGTGGAACTGGCTGGGAGAGCGGGGACATCCAGGGGGGTTCTTCAAACGGGGACCAAGCTGGACCAAACCCGCAGCTCTCATGGAATTTTCATTCCGATTCAGGCTCAGCATTAATAAATTCTTGTAAGAGCCCAAACAGGTTACAGCTGGCAGCATGGCCCTTTGCCGTTCAAGGGTGTGTTAAGTCCTGGAGTGAATTCATCCCTGCACAGACCCAGGTCAGCCAGCTCAGGTAGACACGAGCGCTTGGACCTTCATCCAAAACCTACCCAGACCCTCAACCGAGTTCCTTCCAACATTTTAAAAAGGATTCTGTGCTTGAAAGGAAACAGCCAAATGGGAAAATATGAAAGCAGTGCAGAACGCTGCAAGAGGTGGAAGATGGAAGGGGACTGAGAGGGCCAGGCTGAGGCAGGGGGTTGTGCCCTGGGGGGTGTCCCCTGGGGGTTGATCCCAGCAGGAGCCCTCGTCCTCGTGGCCCCCGGCAGCCTGGAGACACGGGCAGGGCAGGAGGGTTCATGCCACTGGCTCCTGCATCTCTGCCCAACAGCGATGGATGTGCTGATGGACTCCTGCTTCAGCTTCTTGTACCCCTCCCCGGGGGGACATTCCACCCTTTTGGGGTTACCTTTGCCCCCTCAGCTACCTGGGAAACAAGGTTTTCGTCTCATTCATCCATTTTAACCCAAAAAGATTCTGCAGGACTAGCTCAGAGGAAGCAACAGGAAAAGCTAAGAGCTTTTCGTTGTTCCAGCTGCAGAGTTTGAACTCCCTCTTTCCAGCCCGGAGTTGGCATGTTTCAGAGGAGCCCTGGAGCCCTCCTTGATCCATTTCAAAGGGGAAAAACCCCATCGTACGGTGCTCTGTACCGGGACCTGCATTAACTGGCCCGTGGCACTGGTACACGTCACTGCCCTGGACTCCTCATCAGGCTACGGCTTGTCCAGCAAACACCAGGGTGACCTCCTGGAATGGCTCCAGGAGCTGAAAGGGGAAGGTTCTCCACCTGCACCCAAAGCCCAACCCAACCCAAAGGCTGCTCCTCTACCAGCCCATGGCACTTTAGGGACTTCCCATTTTTCTGAGAGTCTCAGAGCTGAGGGCAGGGAGAGGTTTGGCACCGCCTGCATCTCTCTCTCCGCCGTGAGAGGAACGTCAAATCCCAAGCTCCTCAGCCCCCCCCGAGCCGGTGCCTGGGTGGATTAGAGCTCGGGCGCCCCGTCCCGCTGCCGATCGTGCCGTGGCGTTGGCTGAGGAAGAGCCAGACAAACAAACAGTGCAGGAAATTTAACACACACCAGCCCCGGGCTGCGTGCTGAAATCCCTTCCAGGCAGATTGCTGAACCCTCTGCACGGGCACGAGGAAAATGTCGGTCGGTAATGAAATGAGCGGAGACCCCCGTGTGCTGCATTAGCCTTATCACACCCAATCCACCTAAAATGGGAATTTTCAATTTCATTTTGGAGCTAACGCCCTTGCCCTAAGAAGGCTGTGAAAAGTTCAGATGTGCTGCTCTGTCCGAGGGGGCACTCGGAAGGCTGACAGAAACTACACTTTGTGAGAATCGTATTTTAGAGGTTGGGATTACGATGGTTTCTAAGAGCTCTCTGCCCCACAGACTCTCCATCAGGGTGGGTTGGCATCTCTGTTGCCACGATAGGCAGAGGGGACACATGTGGGCTCCGTGGGCACAAAAAATAATTGCAGGAATGTATGCAAAGGGATTCACACTGTCTCTACTCAAAAAAAAAAAAGAAAAAAAAGGGAAAAAAAAAAGAGGATTGTTTGTTTCCACCAAAATCCTGAACCTCTTAATCATCTGAGAAGCTAATCCTCATCGGGGGAATTCTGGGGAAACTGAAAATATTTTAGCTTGGCTAAGATAAGGGCAGAGCTGTTTATTTCACACATCTCTACAGTGGTATGGAGCCAGGAAATACTTCTCAGCTATTTTCAACAAAACAAGACAAATGTACCAAATTGGCAAGAAAGTGACATTTTTTCTGCAGAATTCTTTAATGTCCAACCCGATATCCACAGAAATGACTCCTTCCCAGTTTGTCAGCGATCTCCGTTAATTATTTTGAATACTTTTGGACCTCTGCTAGGCAAACCAGCCCCGAGAATATCGCCAGAAACCCCACCACAACCCCCCGACCGTCCCGAGCAGTCGATGGAACCCCGTGGTGGGGACCTCAGCGCTGCCCGAGGGCACGCGTGAGCCCCAGACGTCCCCGCAGGAGCCCAGTCAAGGTGTCTCCGACACTGTGAACCCCGGGACTGCAATACACTCTCCCCCCACCCCAAAAAAAAAAATGCATCTTGTTCTTGGCTCTGATAAGCAAATAGCTTTTTTTGCATTTTTCTGACTCCCGGCCCCAGCCGGCTCGAACACCCAGCCCTCGCAGAGACGATAACGCCCGGGGAGGAGGGACGGGGAAGCTGCTGGGTCCACGAGAGCCCGGGGTCGGGCTGCGGGAGCGGAAAGGACGGTACGACGTGAGCCTTGCTCCGGGTTCTGCACCCACACCAAATCCCACCCAGTACCTCCACTTCACAAACACACCGTCCCATCTTCTGCCGTGCAACGGCCCAGGGAACCCGCCCCGGCAGCCAGGCGGCGAGGAGGAAACCTTGCGCCGATTCAGCCCGTCAGTATTTTCAGTCACAGAACAAAATCAGCCCCGGATTAGGAAATCAGCCAAGTTTCAGTGAGACGTGTGAAATATACGGGGAGGCTTCAAAAAGATTTATCCGTTGCTGGCAAATTTTTGACATTTGGCACTAAGCAAGGCACTCCGAAAATGTATTTGTGCTTAAGAAGCTACATTTTTTTCCTCCGTAAAGAAGCATTTCCTTCTTAAAAGAAAGTAGAAAAATGGAGAATAAAATACTGTTCTGAGGCATTTGGCCTGGATGGAAGAATAATGAGCTGTAGCTCTGCCAGAAACGCGTGTTTCAGCCATACTGTGCTCCGTACGTTTCCTTCTGCTACTGCAGATAAATCTGGGGTTTCTCTTGCTCACCCAGAGCCCAGACGCTCGCGCTCCATCGGGAGCCAGCCCCTCTCCCCTCTGTTTCACCCCAGATCCAAAGAGAGGGGGAGACTGAGTTTGGGGGGCGACACAATGCAGCAGGTGGGACTGCAGCAGCCAGCAGGGATGGGGACAGGGATGGGGACAAGGATGGGGACAAGGAAGGGGACACGGATGGAGATATGGGTGGGGACAGGGATGGAGACATGGATGGGGACAGAGATGGAGGCATGGATGGGGACAAGTATGGGGACAAGGATGGAGACAAGGATGGGCACGGGGACGGGGACAAGGATGGGGACATAGACGGGGACAAGGAAGGGGACATGGATGGAGACACAGATGGGGACAAGGATGAAGACATGGATGGGGACAGGGATGGGGACAAGGATGGAGACAAGGATGGAGACATGGATGGGGACAGCGATGGGGACAAGCAGAGGCACCACCGTGCCCAGGACACCCACCGCTCTCTGCCAGCAGCATTTCCCCCACCCAGGGAAAAGCCCTTTGCAGACCCCCCTGGCAGCGATGCTCTTTATCCAGCATCCAAGAGGAAGGAGATGGCTCCTGCCATAACAATAACCAAAGTGCCCGCGGGCAGCGCACAAACCTGTCGAGCCAGAGAGAACTAGAAGTGTGACCGGCCAAGAACAGAGTTAGAGAAGGACAGTGATCAAAACAAGGCGGGTGTGATCAAAGAGACCCAGCATTTAATGCCCTCAGTGTCTTCTAATTGAGCCCTGTCTGGGCTCGCATTTCCCCAACTGCTTCTGAAACACCAGACCGTGCAAGTTTTGGGTTACTTTTCAGAAATCCTGAGACCCGCTAGAGCTTAACAAAATCCCCACGGGTCTCGAGCTGCTTAATCCTCCCCCTGCAGCAACCTGGGAGTGTTAGGGGACCCACTCGCCCCCAACGCTCCGTGCGAGGCGGGGGGCTCCCAGGTGGCCAGGAGAAGGGCTACTCAGCGGCTCCCCCGCCTTCTCCCTGACACTGGATTTTCACACTAGAGCTGTTAAAAGTATGGATTCCATAGGTCCATAAACTTGAGTTAGATTTTCCTGGCCACACCAGGAGCCAGTGCCATCCCACTGGGAGCAAAGCCACAAACCAGACCCCAGCTCTTCGCTGCCAGGTTTCTCGAGCTCTGACAGAGAAACCAGGGAGAGGAGTTTGTCGCTGAGCTTGGAGAGTGCTGGGAACAGCTACTCTAGCATATTTGAAAGGGGTTTTTTTATTATTTTTTTTTTTAACAGCAGCTTTTCTATAAAGTTGCCTTTAATCTCTTAAATGGCCACAATCTCAGCAGCTTCCCCATAAGCCGTAAGTTTCCCCAGAAGGATACGGCGAGAGCAGGAGTTATTCTTGCCTCCACGTTCTGTAAAAATAAGCATTGTGGTCAGGCTCTGCAAACACCGCTTTGGGTTTCTGAGAGCGTCTATTTATCAAAGCATGATGGAACTTCCCTTCCAGCCTCCCTCATCCCCCAGCTCCCGGCCCTCTCCGGCATCCCTGCTGTCATCTGCCTCCGACACCGTGGTCCTCACCTCTTGCTCCTGGCCCTGCCCGGGCTCTGGTTTGGTTTCCCACCAAGGAAGGCACCCCGAAGGGTAACGGGGGGAACCCCAGCCTCCTCTCCCAGTAACCGGGCAAAGCACAACAGCTCCCAACAGGGGAAAGCCCTGTGCTGGCCAGGGCATGGACTGGGAGGTTCAGTGTTCCTTCCCCATAGTTCCTCCTAGACCTCAATCAACCCAACACCGCCCTCCTGCCCCTGCTAGCACTTCAGGACATTAATTGCCATTGCACTCCCAGGGCACTAATTGCCAATCACGGCAGAAAAGTGGCTCTGACACACCAACAGCCCATCCTTGTTTGGAAAAGGGGGAGAGCCTGAGGTTAACTGTTTTGCTACCATCAATTTGGGGCTGTGTGGCCAACACACCACACCACACCACACCTCTCTGAGCCCACACTGGCTCCTTCTCCCCTCCCAAGCACCAGTTTAAACCCAGAGCTGCTTCACCACCTTGTCCTCGGCCGATGCAGCCGAGACCCCAGCCTGGCCCAAGACCACCTATTCCTGAACCCACCGCCCTGTGTTGGCTGGTCTTTGCTGCACCATCCATCCTACCTGCAGCTTGCTTCAACTCCAATTTCCCAACAAACTCAGAATTCAGTTCAAGTTCACTGAAAGGTCTGAAACCCTTTCCACGGAAAGCAGGACTGGGCCTGAGGGTGAAAAGGGTGAAGTTACCATTTCCCACTGAAGCCATTCAACATTGGCAGATCCTTCATGCTTCTTGAAGGAACCCAGTCAGACTGTGTCATGTCAGGCCTGCCCAACATCCATAATTCAAATCCAGCCTGAGAGACTCCCATCCTCACTTGGACATGAACATTGCACTTCTTTTTACAAGACAATCCTTGGGAAGAAAAGAGCAGAAAGTTGTGGGTGGCTCAACAGCCCAGGATGGAATGACCACCACCAGCCTGATGGGTGCTGGGGAACGCGAGTGGGGGTGCACGGTCACCCCTGAATGTTATGGATGAGACCCTTCGTGTTGGCTCTTCTCTGTAGGTTCCCTGCAGACCCTGGAAACCAAGTGTGGGTCGCCTGCAATGACACCCACAGGCTCCACCTACACTTGATTTCCAAGGTCTCGTGCAGCGGACGAGGAGGAGCCCCCAGGACCCTGTTCCCCGAGGGAGGTTCCTGCCTGCCCCTTCCTACGGTCCTGCAGTGCCGTGGGAATGCAAATAAATTCAACATGAAACTTCTTACGAGGTTTCTGTAAAAATTTGGTTTCAATTCATCTGTTTGTCAGATACATCCATTTGCTTTTTACTTTTTTTTGAGAAAGAGTTAGGAACAGGTAAGGGAATATTGTACTGAACTTTCAGGCTTATACCACGCTTTCCCAGATAATCTGCGCTCATTTAAAAACACCAGTCTTCAACCAACACAAACTCACTTTGACACCTTTCGCTTGAAAGGGCTTGAAATAAAATACTGATGACAGTAGGTATTCCTATTCTTTATGAGAATGCCCAAGTCATTTTAAGGAAAACAGAATTCAAGCACATCTGGTATTTTATTTATGGAGGTTACACACTCCCACATGAAAGAAACCATCCACTTAAACTGATAACAAAAAAAACCCACTTTTCCATCTGCCTTTGAGCTAAGAGACCGTTAATATTCACAGTCTATTGTCAAGTGACTTTACAACATCTTGTAAAAAGGCCTGAAGGAAGCTTCAATGCCAAGAGGCCCCAGTTTTGCAGCATCTGGCTTTGCCTTGAACACTGGCTGCCCCTTTCCAGCACACCCAGAAAACACACCGTGATGTGATGGAGTCATCTCCCAGCTTGAGAGCACACACACCAGCCAAGTTCTGGGGACTCAGGGCAGAGAAGGTGACCCTCGACAGAAAAAGGAATGTCTCTGTACGTTACTCTGGTGACCCATCAAAGGTAAGTGCACTCCAGACCACACAAACCATCTCAGCTCTCTGCAGAGTCGCAGCTCCCGAGAAAGGAGGACCAAGGTCCACACTTTGCTGCCAAGGTGCCAACCTCATCCCCATCCCAGCAGGTTGAGTTTTTACATGGCTCAATTTCCCTTAATTGAGTAATATCACCCGATGTGGCAGGTGAGAGAAGCTGGCAGGAGGTTTATTTTCTCCCTTCCACTTCCAGCTCTTCCTGGCTGAGGATGGCAGCCCTGGGAAGTGCTGTGGTACCCTTGTGCTAGTGGGTCATAAATGAGCTGTTTCCCACAGATGGGAGCGGGCAGGTCCCCAGGACACCACCTCTGGCCCACAAGGCAACCCCGGGCAAGACCTGAGGAGCATCATCTCCTCTTGCAGGAGCCACCAGCATCTCTCCTCACCAGCCAGGCTATGGCAGCGAAGGGAGGGCCGGTGTTTGCTGACAGCGTGACCGTGGCACTCGGGCTGTGAACGGGGACTTTGACAAATTCCCTCCAAATTCCCACTGGTGCAGCTGGTATTTATCCCAAGAGCCGTGAGAGGGACCCAGAAGCAGCCACAGTCGGGATGCTGCAGCTCTGCCCGCATCCAACTTATATCTCCATTGGGTTTTTCCCAAAAAACCCTGCACAAATATTTTACAAATAAATTTTTGTAAATAAATTTACAAGTATTTACAAATAAATACTGTTTATTTAAAACAGTATTTTTACTTTTTTTTTTTTTAATAGAGAAGCAACCTTTCATACAACAGAAAAATAAACAAAAGCTGCTGCATTTTGTTGAAAAAAGAATTTAAAAGAAAAACGCTATAATTTATATAGATTAAAAGTGGCTAAAAATGGGATAAAATAATTTTTTATCTAATTCCAAAGGCGTAACCCTGCAGGTCTTCAATGGGCAAGTTCTCAGGGCAGTCAGAGGGTGAGGCAGGCACCGCAAGGAGATCCTGGCCCTCAAGCCTGGTCTCCCAGCGGAGCAGAGAGGCTCTACCCCCTCCCTCTGGCCGGAATGAAACGGAGCAGAATTGCAGCTGCTGGGAAAGGGCCACGGACAGCACCGAGCCCAGTTCACTCCCTTCTAAGACGAAACTTCATACGATTATTTTCTAAAAATCAAGCTGCTGCGGAGTATCTTCATAAAAACAGAGGTATTGGGGGAAAAAAAGCTGTTACGTCCTGAGAATTTCAGCCATTATAACACAACCCGTATAAAAAAGTTCATAGAATGATCTTCCAATAATAAGCCTCTAATTAGTAATCTGAAAATCAAGCATCTGCAAATCTAAAGGAAATAAGAGAACGCGCCTTACCTGGTGCTCCAGTGTAAGCAGTTGAGCGTGGCAATGGCAGGGCTGCCTGGGTCCCGCAGACACTTCTGCATGGCTGAATTTGGGTTGAAAGACAGTATTTTCAACTGTTTCTCTGAGAAGCTGCCAAAGTGATGAGCCAAGACCAGGCGGCGGCACAACCCCATCGGTGCTGCTTCCCCGCTAGACTTGCTCCAGAAGTTTGTGAGCAAACCAGAAATTACATACAAAATCCACGCTTGGTGGGGATCTTCAGTTCTGGGGATCTGAAGCACAGGGAGGGGGCCCCCGTGCCTCAATTCTTGCTGCAGAAAAACCAGTGAGGGAGCCCCTGCTTCTGGTGCAGAAGGGGACTGAAGGTGGGAAAGACAAGTTGCAGAGCACAAGGGTATAACCAGACTCGTAAAAAAGAGAAATCGTAAGGATAGATTATACATTTTCCCATCTTCCAGGAGTTCCCAACCAGATTCTCATCCTTACCCACCTAACTCAGCATCATATCAAGGGCTCAGACAGCCCCAGCCTGGCTCCCCCTGACCTACAATAACAGAGACATCACAGAACAGCCATGACAGACAGCACCTCCAGGAAATCTCTTCTTTTTTAAAAAAAAATTTAAAAAAAAAATGGCCCAGCCTTTCAAGAGCAGAAGTGCCTGCTGCGATCTGCGGTGGTGTGCGGGGAGCAGATGATCTTCCCCAGCGCTGAGATAAAACTGCCCCCGTGCAACGCTCACGGCTCGTCACGGGCTTTTCTGCTCGCCCAGAATTCCTCCCCTCATTTTCTGTCCAAAGCCTCATTTCCTTCACTCTGCTGGTCACTTACGCCTAATTTCTCCCACGCTTCTCATGTATCCGGTCTTTTCTCATTTTGTGTTTATCATACTGGTCATTAACTGCCCAGCACCGGGCTGGCTCTGCCGCGGGAGGAAGTCACTTCTCCCATGCTTGATAAGACACGGTGACGTAGAAAAGTGCTCCATCGTGCATGTAAAGACTCACCCCCACGTCGAGATGTACCCACGTGCACTGCCTGCTTCTGGCAGAGGTTTGGGGAGAGGGACGAGAGATGGTTTTATCACGGCGGTGCCATCCCCACACCCTCTATCTGCAACCTTAAACGCCCAGCTCAGTGCCAGCCGACCTTTCCAGAGTGATTGTAGCACCATTTTTGGCTCCTGTTAAACTTCTCACAAACATAAACATGTAAGATAGCCAAATAATGCTAAATCAATCTCATAGTTAGGCCTTTGTGAACTTGAAGTTGCATGAGACAGTGAGCTGACCTATGCTGGCCACAAGCTTTTTTAACTTGACTCCTGAACATGATGGGCTAAGGATTCGGTCCACTTTTTAAGGTATTTATTCTTTCAAAGAAGAGGAAAATTAAGCTCAAATATTTCAGCAGTTCAGTTCAGGTTAACACGTGACAGAGATACATTTCTGTCCGTCGCCTTTCTCCTCCAAGGCAAAGTAATTATCTTTTCAGTGAAACTGTGACCAGGGACTTCCCAGACGTCTCCCTGAGCTAATGGAGACTCAAAATAGTAGTTGTGACCTCTTCATCTGCCTGGGGACCTCTCCTTCCCCACTGGGGTGTGCACACACCGGCCCCACCACCATCAATTCCTTCTCCAGGCTCTGCTGGGAAGGAACATCTGTGAGAGACAAGACAGAGCTGACAGTACTTCCATAGATGTAATGAGCTGTGCCCGGTGTCCTCCAGGAACCTTCCGTTAAGGGGAGAGATGTAGATTTTCATCAAACATTCTGGCTCTTCTCAGAACATGGCCATTTATTCCCATCCCCGTGGTACCATCCCCTCCTTGCCTACTGCAAGCCTCAGCCAGGCTTCAGCCCCATCACCAGAGACACTCTCCTCCTTCCACCCCTTCCCATGCTCTGTCACTGGATTCTACTGGGGTCCTCGCTCTCTACTGCCGTGGCCAAATCATTCCCAGTTTGGGCAAGTTTCCACCTTGTTTTCCCGAGTGTCCTCAGGGGACAGAGGGGGGACGGGGACCACCACCAGCCGGGCTCCTTCTTTCCCAGTCCCCCCTCCCAGTGAAGTCAGAGGCAACGGCCCGACGAGTCTCAGGGAGAGTAACCCTACACTCCCAACCCCTGCCATAAAACCTCATGGGCTATAAATATCTCTCCATGGTGGAGAGAATTCTTTTTTGACACACTATATAATGGATGCAATATAAAAACGCACGGCGCTTGGCAGCCTTTCCAGGGCTCCCCTTCGGGAGCTCCACAAACGGGCTGCTGTTTGAGGATTTATTATTTTTTCCACTGTATGGCCACAACTGCATTTCACGGGAAGGCGACTCTCCCGGGAAAGAACCCGTGTTCCTCTTATGGAAGGGTTGAAGAGACTTCCCTTCAAAGTTTGCAAACCTTTGGAGCGACCTCAGCTCCATGGGATCAGCCATGCGTTTGCCGATGAAAGTGAGATCCTCGGCGGCGGGTTTGTCCCATTATTAATGGCTTCTTGCAGCGAAGCCCACGGCAGGGTGCAGCTGGAACACAGCCAGAAGTGGTGAAATGCCATAAAGAAGGTCATGGTCTCGGGTTGGGAGGGTTATAACCAAGAGGGGCAGCTCTGAGAGCCTTGCTGGGCTGACTCTGCAGCATTTTGATGGTATGCAGCACCAACGCAGAGCATCTCCCTTTTGGCCCCGACACACAACGGGCCATGCCCTGTCATCTTCTAAAGAACTGGAAAGCCCCTGGGAAAAAAAGAACCTTCTCCCAGTCTCTTTGTCTCCATATAATTAAGCTCAATACTACAAAGCCTCCATGGGGGGAAAGCGTTTTGTGAGGTTCTCAAGAGCTGCAGTAACATTTCTAGCAGAGGAGGGTCTATGTAAAACTATTGATTACTGATCTCATTCGTTATCTGCCACGACAAAAGTCCCTCCTGTTCCCAGGTGCACAAGAGGTGTCAGGAGTAGCAACCTTGAAAAATAAATTGAAAAAGTTACAACAGCAAATGGCTTGGTTCTGCCATAATTGGTATTAGGCAATTAATGGTGGGATGAAACATCACATTGCTTCTGAAAACAAAAAGCAATGCTGTTTAAAGAACATTTAATGAGCGCATTTTATGTTGTCCTCAGCAAGTTTACTGCCAAGCCATACACACTTCTTTTGTCTCTAATGAAAGGGTCATCACTACTTGCTTCTTGTTAAATTCACAAGTTGAAAAAAAAAAGAAAACCAACAGAAAAACCCCAACAAAACAAATCCCCGATGCAAATGTCGTGTTTTAAACTTGAAATCCCCCTTCTCAAGAAGCAGTTGTTTAAGTTCAAAGGGGTTTGCCCGGCAGAGCCCCAGCGTGGCGCGGGCTGTCGGAGTCAGAGGTGACACAAACACCTCGGTGCAGAGCGATGGGCTCAGCCCCCGCCGCTCACAGACATCTATTGTAGAGCCCTGGTACCCGGGTACTCCAAATATCTGACATTCCAAAACCTTCACTATTAATGAGGTGAGATCCTGAGCAACCGGGAAAAAGGAAGGCGGAAATAATGTGTTTATTTGCCAGGACTAAGTATTCTGCTGTGCGGTTCAGGGCGGCTTCCCAGAGGGCAATAGAGGGGGGTAACGCCTGAATCGTTTTAAACCAGAAAAACTACCTGGTTCCCAAAGACCCTTTTCTACATCCATTTCTCCTCCACAGTTCCAGGGTCACCACACTCTGCTGTCACATTACGGAAGGTCAAAGCCAACACACTTTGATGTGAAAGGTGCTGTGTCTCCAACTACAGAAAGTTTCCATCCCATAGAACGGGAACCGGGGCTACCACCACCTCCAAACCCTTTCCTTCCAGGAGACCAGAGTCCTTGCCCCAAACCTCCTGTGATTTGGCCATGGGAGCAGCACCCAGATATCCAGAGAGGTCCCAGCACCGGGCTCTCCCCTCCCTCCCACACCAGAAAGCCCCCGGTGGAAGTTCAGCAAAGGAGAAAGGTGTTAATGGCAGCAGAACGGCTCAGTCGGTTCATTATTTACCCTATAATGAACCTTTTCTCTAGGTTTGGGAAAAAAGAAGAAAAAAAAAAAAGGACCTTACACACTGTTTCAAGAAAATATTTTTTTTGAAGTATTCTGCCTGGAAAATACACGCAGGAAGGAATGAACATCAAAAGCCTTAGAAAATGGTACATTCACAGGACTAAATAAGCGCCCTGTGGAGACGTATCAAACAACACCCGTGAAATCTCACATACACCTCAGGCTCCTTCTGATTAAAAGCCTGGGTAAAGTATAAATATTTTTCATAATGAATGATGCATTCTGTATTCATACTGGCTGCACAGCTTAATGTTCTTTTTTAACCATTTCTTCTGTTCAAAAATGTGCATGTTTAAAGAGCGTATCCTGTTACACAAGAAACCGTAAAGTGAAAAGCCATGTCTTCTTCTCACATAAGTACAAAACCATCTCTGGCATTCTTTCACTTAAATCCTTGGAGCTTTCTAGGGATTCATTTTACAAGTTAAATGTAGAATATAATTTTCCGGACAAGTTTATCAAGGCAAATCATAACCGAGCTCGTGCACAAACACAAATCAAAACGCGTTATTTGCCTTTTCCAGGTGGGATTGCTTTGGGCTGCACAAGCCCATCGCTTTTCCGTTAAAGGGAAGCCTGCAAACATCTGAGCTCTCCGTAAATTGTGGGAATTCAAGCTCCTCCTGATGAAAACGTACAGCAGAGGAAGCGATGGACAATTTGCAGCTGGTAAAAAGAGGTATCCTCTAATGACAGACATCTGGCCCCCATTATTATCTCAGCATCTGCTGTGCTGAAACCCAACACGCCTCACCAAACCCAACGCTACGCTCAGGAACAGCACAATATCCCCCTGGTTCTCTTTAACAGCTTAAACCCACCCGTCCCCTTTATCCGCTGCACGCTCTGTCCTCAAAGGGGCCAGAGGCACCAGCACCCACTGGTCCCCTGCATTCCCTACAGAGAACCCCGTTATTGGGGCCCTTTGATCTCTGAGGAGCAAATTAGGACCACAAAGCAGCAGAACTGGCTCCCATTATCAGTGACTCAAACCAGCTCCTGCCAGAGGAGCCAAGAGCTGCTTTGGGGATGATCTACCCAGTCTTTAAGTAAGCTACTTAAATCTTTAAAAAAAACCAAAACCAAAACACAAACAAACAACAAACAAATCCTTATTTTAATCTGCAAACATTTCTTTTGTTTGCAAAAACAAAATTGTTGTTCTAATTCTATGTTGTCACCATCCCCTGGTGTTAGCACAGCCCGGCAGCACAGTCCAGCCCCAGATCAGTGATGGGACTTTTAAATCTCTGCCACACACAAGACCTCGTGGAGAAGGCCAGACTGGGGGCATCTGAGAGAGGCAGACACATTTAGTAAAGGAAAAAAAAAAGAACCATCAAAATCCGCTTCCAGCGCAAACCCACGGATGGCCACGGACTGTGGTCCAGCCTGCCCGAGGATGTGCGAGTCAAAAGCCACGGGTGATGACAGCTCCTCCAGCTTCTCAGCTCACAGCCCCCTCCATGGAAAGTAAAACAGGAACGTGTGGCTCCAGAGCCCAGCTGCCCTGGTGTCTGGCCCCCCAGGCACGGAGAAGGGGGCTCCTGGGGGTGTCTTGGCACCCCCTCACTGCCCTTCAGTGTGGAACAGAGGGTTTCCAGATTCAACCCCAAATTTTTTCTCTTGGGGGGGGGCAGGAAGACAGATGGTTAATATGCATCCACGGACCACAAACTAGAACCACCTGTTGGGCTTCAAAACAGCTTTTTGGCCGGCTCATAGAGCCCGGGGGGTCTAGCAGGTGTCCCTGCAGCCGGGGGGAGATGGAAAGGGGCTGCAGAGGCCCCAAGAACATTGAATTACGCAGAGCAAACCCGTCTGCAGAGCTACACACAGCACACGTGGCCGTGGGTGCACCCTGAGCCACCAGAATCAAAGCCCCATAAAATTTAGCATGTCTGGGGGAAACCAGCCACGCTGGGGCTGGGCATCTCAACAGCAAGAATAAAGGTAAAGGCTAGAAAAGTAAAGATTCCCCAGTTGGGTAAATAGTCACTCCCTTGCAAATCATTCCCATGCTTCCAGTGAAGAGACCGTTAAATGCAATAATTATTTAGTAGGGCAGGGATGGTGCCTCTGGACTGGGCACTGGGGAGACCTCACCTCAAGGGCTGGGTTCAGTTCTGGGCCCCTCACTACAGGAAGGACATTGAGGGGCTGGAGCGTGTCCAGAGGAGAGCCACCAAGCTGGTGAG
>JAOQGH010000008.1:978732-1003957 GCA_025769975.1 Gallinago jamesoni | reverse complement strand
GTGGTCAGGCCCTGGACCAGCCTGCCCAGGGAGGTGGTGGAGTCCCCATCCCTGGAGGGATTTAAGGAACGTGTAGAGGTGGCTCTTCAGGGCATGCTCTAGTGCCCGAGGTTGATGGGTTGTGGGTGGGTGTGATGTGCTGGGGTGTTGTGTGGTGGTTTTGGGTTTTTTTTGTGTGTGTGGTTGGACTCGATGATCTCAGAGGTCCCTTCCAACCATGATGATTCTGTGATTTTCAAATAGTAGCTATGTCATAAACCACATATGTGCGATGATATCCTGCCCTTCATACACACATATATACACACAACAGCAGTGATTTAAAAGCATAACCCAGCTGTAACCACTGAACCCAAGCCAAGCACCCGGGAAAGCTGCGGATAAAGGAGCTGGAGAGGCACAAACTCCCAGAGCTCACTCTTTGAACCTGGTGCCACAGTCTCAGGAGGAGGAGGAGGATTCCCATTTCCAGAGATAACCATTTTTCCTTTGAATTTTGTAACATACCTAGCAGTAATCGGTGATGGTAACAAACTCCTCCGCTGGCCGGTGCCACCCTCGATTTGTTTGGGGGGGGCTGTCAGCAGGAGATTTTCCTCCTCCCCCTCCTCCTCTCTCAAAGGATGCCGTTTGGGTTGAGGCTGCAGAGAACAGCAAGGCTCAGCCCAAGTGAAAAAAAGCCCCCATTGCACAACAGGGACACACCAGCACTTGAACTCGAATCAAGGATATTCGGGAAGTGCCCTCCCTTTCTCACAGAGCCCTCATTAATTACATCTCTGGAGTGGGAATCCTCAAGCATCTTCCCAGGAAAAAAAAGAAAACAACCCCCCCAAAAAATGTGTTTGTAATGACTGGAATTTCAACATACATTTTGTTCTTGAATTATTACACAAATTATAGTGTAGCACCGAGACCGTACAGCAAAGGAGAAGAAACAGGCTGAAAGGCAACAAACCAAGCAAAAATTAAAGGGAAAGCTGTGGCTGAGGTGGAGATCAGGAGTTTCAGGGGCTGGTTAAAAGATGTTATCACCTGCTGGAGAACACTGCTTCAAAAAGAAGTCTTGGAGAAGGCAGCATGGAATGAACAGAAAAAAAAAAAAATGTTTTCTCCAACCTGTCCAAACCCAGAATTGAAAGCAAAACACACCGAGGATTTATTGCAGACTGTAGTATGCATTTAAGCAAAAATTAATTCTAAAAATTCCAGGCAGGTTTGCAACAAGGCTTATCTTTCCTGCTTTGGCCTTCACTCATCATTTCCCTCACTAAACCACTGATTTCGGCTGGAACCTGTTCCCTTGTCCCTGGGCCAGCGTGGATCCATGGATCCCTGCACCGCTGGTACTCACAAGATCCCTAGAAACCATGGGAATAGAAGCAAGCGTGGGCTGGCCCGTGGCTACCTCACCTGGGGGATGGCCCGTGGCTACCTGACCTGGGGGATGGCCTCATCCTCCCCAGAAACCATCCAAGGACTCAGCATGAATTCAGTCTACTTGGCATTCACGTATCAAATTCTTCTCATCACCAACCACACGACAGGACCCCAACAGCCCATTTTTTCAGACTGGAGTATTTTTCATTGCTTGGAAAAGAATCTGTTCTCCTACAAAACCACCCCCTGACTCACCTCCGGGCTTTCAGTCTGATGGTTTATGAGAATACTTAAGGTAGACCACATATATCTCAAAAAAAAGTAACTGTCCTCAACTTTGCCAGTTGCTGGGGTTTTGCAAACCCAACCTCCCACTTTTGAATTGGTCCCAGTAAGCAGTTTCCTTCCAAGCTTTTCTCACCCCTGACAGATCTTAACGTGAGGAGCAGGAAAGCTCTTTGTGGAAATTTCCAACAGTGTCAGCGATAGGATTCCTCTCTCATTTATTTGCCAACATCTAAGCAGAGGGCTGCAGCTCATCTAAAGGACCTGAGCCATGCGCTTTCTGTCACCCAATATAATCACCTCTTTTAAATGATAATGAAATCCTTAATTCTTGAGTTGGACCCAAGGAAAGCTTGAAAAGAACAAAGAAAGCCATATTTCGAATACACTAAATCCTCTAAAGATTTTAGTCTCTTAAACTAGCAGCTCTTTTTCACCCATTATCATGTTCCTTTAAACAGATGTGTCAGTAATACTTCTGCCTCTGCGTGTGCTCCAGCCCTTCCTGACGAAGCTGGACGGCTTTAAACGTGATGGAGCGCGGCCAAAGGGCCACGATCTACTCCAGGTACCCTTTAGAAACCCAAACTGAAGTTCTGAAGTCCTTCACAGAGTAACTGCCCTGCCTTTCTGCCCAGGTCTGTGGAACGGAGGAAGCAGGTGATGAACACCAGGCTGTGCATCTCGGTGGAGGACGCAGGACCCTGGAATTCCCTATGGATGGAATCGCAAGGAGATTTGCTCCACAAGTCCAACCCCAGCTGTTCCCACACCTCCAGCACATTTTCCATTTCCTTCAAAACTCACTTCACAAAAGACTTTTTCTTCTTTTTTTTTCTTTTTTTTCTTTTTAACTAAGCCCCTACACAGCCTTGGCTTGTTTCCTCTCGCGAAGGTCTTCAAAGAGCTCAGCACTACCTGTTTGCCAGCTATTAAATACCTAACGTTTGGCTGATGGACAAGCAGATAGCGCTGGCCGAAGCCGAGCTCAGCACAAGCCGCCCTTGTTCCGCTGCCTTCCTGAGCCAAAACCAGGGAAAATCCTACAGACAGAGCACGGCAGCGCTGGGGGCTGGCAGAACCCCCCCCCCCAGGCTCAGACCCTTTTCCCCTCCCCACCACAAGGCTAAACCTTTGAATGAGGGGGCTTGTTTATAAATAAAAGCGTTGGGACTTCTTGGCTGCCGGAGAAGTGCTCTGCTTAATTTAGCCCTGGTGTTATTAACAGTGGATTCTCTCCAATGAGCTGACAGCCGAAGAACAATTGCTGCTCTTTAATCCCACAAACGGATTTTAAATCGGCCCTGTGAACTGTGAAGCCACGAAACATCCCACACAATATCTTGCTCCTGTCCTTCTGAAATTGGCACCGGGGTCCCCCTGGAGCAGGGAAGTCACCCGAGTCCAAGCAAGCGTTCCCGCACGTGCGCACTCTCCGGTGGCTTCCCACCTCGGAGAGAGGCACCCGGCTCCTGGTCCAGGGAGAGTCCGTGACGGGCTTCCAAAGAGAAATCCTTTCTTGTTTTGACTTCAGTGCTTGGAGGTCCCCTGCAGTCCCCCCCTTGGGAACCCCCTCCAGCAAACCCCTCTCTCCCAGCCCTCCATCCCCAAAGGCTTCCAACTGAACAGCCCGGCCAGATTAGCAGGAGAAATAGGGTCATTAGTCAATCAAACAACACTGAGGGCATGTCAAATGCTTGTGCAAATGAGGGCAGCGCTATAGAAGAAAGAGACAATAATGGTCTCCCCAAGCGTTGACAAAGCCATTTCAGCTGGCCTTGCAAAAGCAGACACTAATCACGGCCCCCCCTCGCTTACAGTTGACCTCTCCTTTGTGCAGAGCTAAAGAAGATTTGGTCTGGCCTCTCCTTCAAAACGCGGCCGGGCTAATTAGGAAGGGTCCCCATCCCTATGGGGCAGCAAAGTTCCCAGACGAGAACCACCCCCCCACAAAAAGCCGGGGCGTCGCTGAGATCATCCGCTGGGCTGGGTGGGAGGTTTGGGGTGGGCCAGCAGCTGAGGGATGGGGCAGGATACAAATAAAACCAGCCTTTGTGGTCTCCGTCCCGCTCAGATGGTCCTGCTGCAACGCGGGACCCCCGGTGTGAGGGGTCTGGGTGCTGCTGGAGCCACGTTCACCAACCACGGACCCACAAGCATGGGGTGGTGGGAGGATGCCAGGACAGGCTCGGAGCATCATCCAGGCTCCCCGACACCCCCAGCCCTGCACAGAAAGGTCATTTGTGTCCAGGCTGAAAGAAGGGAGCTCCTATGGAGAGTCTCAGCCCAGACCAAACCTCAGACAACTCCATTTATGACCCTTTCATCTACCAGACGTGGGAGATGGCAAAGGGGTTGGGGACAACCCAGCTGCTTCCTCAGCCCAGAAACAACCTCTGCAGTCACGAGAATCATTCAGCTCAACCTTGTCCTCTATTTTTCTGCTCCATATTGGAAAGAGTCCAGCGTAGGGCAACAAAGATGATTAAGGGATTGGAGCATCTCCCTGCTGAGGAAAGGCTGAGAGAACTGGGGCTCTTCAGCCTGGAGAAGAGAAGGCTAAGGGGAGACCTTATTCATGCTTCCAAGGATCTAAAGGGTGGGTTGAAGGAGGATGGAGCCAGACTCTTTCCAGTGGTTCCCAGTGATAGGAAAAGGGGCAACGGGCACAAGCTGGAACGTGGGAAGTTCCACTCAAATCTGAGGAAGAACTTTTTGGGGTGAGGGTGGCAGAGCCCTGGCAGAGGCTGCCCAGGGAGGGTGTGGAGTCACCTTCTCTGGAGATCTTCAAGCCCCAGTGGATGCTCCTGAGTGATGTGCTCTGGGCAACCCTGCTTTGGCAGGGGAGTGGGACTGGATGATCTCTAGAAGGTCCCTTCCAACTCCAACAATTATGTGATTCCGTAAATCTCTACACCTAACAGCATCAAAAAGCCATCGAGATGCAAGAGAAAAGGTGTTGAAACCCAGAGGGGGAGGGCAGGAGGTACTGCAGACCTTCCTGCCAGAGCTCCCGCAGCCCCACGGAGGGGTCCTGCCTTCGGAGCAGGAGGAGTTAACGCGGACGGAGAGTGCCCAAACGTTATCACTTGGAGCAGGAGGAGGAGGAGGGCAGGAAGGACAGCATCTCACCCCGGCAGCCAGGCCCACCGGGTACCGCCGGGTCTCCAGCCAGGGTAAACAAAGGGTCCCGGCCGCTCCCGGGAAAATATCCCGCGCTGAAAGGTACGATAGGAGTCTGGCCAGGAGAGAGGGCGTCCTGCCTTCAGAATCAACACGTCTGTATTTCTTTCCAGAAAAGAAAAAGCAATAGCGCTAAGATCAGACACAGAGATTTCTGGAAGACGAACGACCCCAGGGAATATTGCTGGGGAGCAACTTCACTCACAAAATGGGTTATTTTCATGTTGTTTTCATCAAAACAGCCTTGTCAGAAGCCCCCGGACCATGATGGGACTCATCCTGGGCAGGTGCTACACAGCTCCATTTTGGGGAACTATTTCTCAAGAAGTTTTCATCATCTCAAATACCAGAAGAGCTTCTTTTGTAGGTGACAAGAGAGAAAAAAAAAATATTCACTCATTAACCATTCTGTGTCTTTCCCCAAAGCTCTGAAGCAGCCTCCAGCCTCCCATCCCCTCCTTAAAATCCGTCCCAACCGCTGGCTGACGGGCACAGAAGTTAACCACCCCAAGAACTTCTAACAGTAAAAGAGAGGATGAGAGTCCAGACAACTAGGCTTCTAACAGAAACTTGTCCAAAAAAAGTATTCACTGGGAAAAAAAATTTACAGTAGTCAATAAAAAATTAGGATGAGTGTGTGGCTGGGATCTTCCCGTATCCTCAGTCAGCACATTCTCTGTGGCAACGACCGTGGCTTTTGGAAAATGCTGTGAATAATGAAAAGCACCAGACAGAAAAAAAAAAAAAGAATCAATTCTCGAGGTAGGGCTAACAGAGCATTTCCATTGGGTCTTTTGAGATTTTCAGGAGCAACATCTGTTTAATAAGCGGGATGGAAAGAAAGGTTAGGATGAAACTGTCCCAAAATGTCACCGGGGCCATGAGCTGGTGTCGATCACATTAGGTTTCCCAAGAGACAAGGGCTTCCAAAGGTCCATCTCCTTCCTTCCAGCCCTTGGAGTCCCCAGACAGCCCCATCTGGGGGGATTTGCTGGGGGAAGCAGGAAGAGGTGCCTTTGGGATGGTTATGGACAACAGCCACCACCGTCCGGGCAGAAGGGGGTGTCGGGGGTTACTTCTTCCCCGAGCACGAAACGTGCATCACTGGGGAATGAAAATAATGTGAGGTTGCAAAAGCAAAGGAAGGCTCCCGGGTCAGCTGGGCTGCACTGGGCTGTTGGAAAAGGCAACAGCACAATTAACGCTTCATACGCTGAGGTGAAGCAGCACCAGGAATGATTGACCCACTCCATTTCACATTCTTCCCTATGGCTTGGTAATTAGCTCACTCCAAAATAACCAGTTTGGGTTGGTTCTTTCCTTTAACCTCAGGTGCAGAGCCGTAACCCCTGTCTCCTTGGCCACCCCCCGTGCTGTGACGCTGCTGCCCGGAGCGAAGCTCTGGAGAACACGGGGGGTGAGGATCCCACCGCGGGGATTTGGGATTTCACACATCCATTGGAAACTGGACGGGCACACTAGAGATGAGTGAATGGGATAAGGAGCTTCTCTGAGCAGCCACTAAGGACATACTTTGAGTAAAGACATTTTAAAGGTTCAAAATGAAGGCCAGAAATTCAGTAAGTTTCAAAAACTCTCTGTTATTATTTTTTTTTTACTCTAGTTTTACAGTTGGGTTCTTTGCCTCTGGGTTCCAAATGGAGGCACGGATCGGAACTTCACCACTGAGGTCAAATATCCCAAGAGAACAGTTCAACAGCCAACTCACTTGGAATTTAAAAGAATTAAAACAAAATTCAAAATAGCTTAGGAATGCAAGTGACAACCACAGCGTACCCACCCCAGGCTCTGTTAATTGGCCTAATAATTGGATTAATTTTTTTTAAACTCAATTTATCACATCCAAAAGGCTCAACCATTGTCCTACTTTACATGATTGCCCAAACTGCAACTACTGGAGGTTCACCCACACCCCATTTTTAACTAAGAACTATAATTTTCCAATTTCTTTAACTAACATTTTCCAGACCAACCATTTAAGACCCAAAGCACCAACTTGGTCCTTCATCCAAGGCAGGAGGTAAGGTCAGTGCAACTACAGATGTATGTTCTTCCCCTAAAACCAGCCAGCCATTTCCCTTTTAAAAAAAAAAATAAATATTTGGGGGTCTCAGAAATGTGCGCTTTATTTTCAAAGCTGCAACCAATTACAGTTGTGGGAATTGCTAAACATTTCCAAATGGGAAAGCGCTTTTTACCTCTCAGGTTCTGCTCAGGAAGATGCTCGACCTTTATTTTATAAATATGTATGAGAGAAGTTTATGCCAAAAAAAAAAAATAATAACGCAGGGACAATTTAAGGGCTGTTTATTTCCTGGAAACCCCCGTAATGTGCAAAGACAACCCCAAGCAGCAGCGCAGGATCTCCGGGAATTGGCCTGGCTCTAACCCTGTGGGGTCAGAGGAGGAGAGGGGAAGGGGGGGTTTGAATTCTGGTCGGAGAGTCACTGTGGGGTGGGAATAAATCGGGCTCACGTCACTGCTGTGCCTGCAGCACGGCCAGCTCAGAAAAACAAAGCAAAAAAGCAAAGAAACTGAAGTTAGTCGTGATGCTAAGCAGCATCCTCTTCACCTTAAAATGTGGAATTTCAGCTGTTCGCATTAAAGCAGCCCCAGAATTCCGAGAGACCAGCGGATTTAAGCCGAATTGCTCCGTTTCTGGGGTTGGGGAGGTTGTGCCTCGTGTCAGAGGGGTCTGTCCCACCTCTGCCCCGGACGATGCCCAGGCTCCACTGAGGTCACTTGGCCAGTTGTGGCCAAAAGGAGCCTGAAGTAGCCCTGGTTGGGATGCCCTGCAGCACGGTCTGTGCCTGGGCTCTGGCGCTGATTTTTCTTTTTCCTTCTTCTGACCAAGGAAACGGCTTCATTTGCCCGATCAAGAACTTGTGTGGCACCAGCACACAGGGCAGGGACTCAGCCAGACACACGAACCACCATCCCAGCCCAGCCTGACGGAACCCTCCGACTGTAACAAACACCCAGGAAAGCCCCCGACTGTAACAAACACCTGGGGAAGCCCCCGACTGTAACGACCATGGCTCTAACTCCCGGTAACGATGCATATTAAAGAGCCAGCGAGAAACAAATACAGCCTGAAGTCAGCAGCCTGGAGGTTTGGCCAATGTGACAAACTTTTCTTTAAAGGCATTACCTTTATGCCACTTAAGGGCCTTTTAAGCACTTCTAAATTGGCTCTTGTAGCAGCAATTAAAGTTCCTTAAAACAGATGCACCATGAAAAACGCCGCGGAGCCACCCCCCAGCTCCACCGGTATCCTCTAAAGATAATTCGGGTGATTGTTACTGCCCTGCAGCTCGCGGGATCAGAGGGCAGAGAAGGGACAGCCGTCCCTCTCTACACCCAGAACAGGGCACGTTTTCCCCCGTTGTGTTTGTGGTGGGAGAACCATCCCGGCTCCGAGCAGTTGCGTGCCACGGACTGTGGTCTCCCCGAATCAGAACATCTCTGAATGGCCCAGCGCAGGAAACTCAATGACCTCCCAGAGACAATTTGGATACCGCAGGAAGGTTAATTAACTAAAGCTTAGCAGCCCCCAAAATAAAGCCTGGCCAAAGATATAAGCGATCCAGCTCCTTCAGACCTCAACCATTTTCCCCTCGCTGCCCCGCTCCGTGGGCTGTGACCCCGGGGTTTCTGTGTTTGACCCAACTTTAATCAGCTTCCTTCTCCGATTCCAGCAAATCCCCAGGAATAAGGGCCATTGTACAGTACGGAGCTGCATTTCACAGCAAGTCATGATAAGTATTTCCTTTCCAAACACCCCCAGCTCCCCAGACATCAGAAACGGTGGCCAGAAGAGTAGAGAGCGGATGATTATCGGAGTTTGGCAGATAAAACAACGGCTAGGGTAAAAAAAAAACACAAAGCAAAACCAAACCACAACAAAACCTTGGGGCATCCCTTGCTCTTTATCCTCCGGGCTTCCGACTCAACATTAAAGGGTGAATTTGGGCAGATTTCTTACCGTACTGACAGCGAGGCCCTCGGAAGCCGGGGGGGCAGTGGCAGAGCTGTGACCGTCCCCCCGCGCAGGTCCCGCCGTTGAGGCACAGCCCGTGGCCGCAGGAGGCTGTAAGGAGGAGGGAGAGAATTATTCCTGAGAGCATGGGATGGGGCATCCACCCACTAATAAATGGGATGGATTCCCAGGGGAATTATAAAAACACCGTTTTTGAAAGGCGGCTCTTTTTTGGTGGGCAACGCAACACCCAAACAGTACGCAAAGACTCCCCAAATTTAGGTTAGGCAGTAAACCACCTTAGGCAATGCCTGAGGGGCTTTTCTTAGAAGGAAAAATTCACAGGAAAACGTCAGCAGAGCTGCAGGGGTGCTGGGGAAATAACGCTTTTCCAGCCGACAAAGTGGGTAAACTAGAAAATGACTCCCCACAGAATCGTAGCAGATCTTGGGGCAACAAAGACAAAGCACTTCTTTGGGAAATGGGAGGCATCTTTCAGGGGGCAAAGCACCAGGAGCTGCTTTGCACCTCTCTGCCGGGTTCTCCTGGAGACCGGGCTGCCCCAGCGTGGGTCACCTTCCGGACGGGCGAGAGGGTGAAATGGAGCTAAACTGTACGTGAGCCCCAGCAGCCCCGACGCTCTGTTCTCACCAAGTGGAGTGTGAAATGTACACGGAGGCAGAGAATGCTCAATTAGGCTTCTGAAATCCACCTTTTCAAACCATCTAAATAAAACCACAAACAAGGATACGGTTGTGGGTTTTTTTTTCCAGAGAAACGTAATATTTCTCACAACTCCTGAAAACGCAGCCAATATTTCCTATTTCCCATTGGGAAAGGCTCACCTCAGGAGGAGGAATGCTGTTACCGAGTGATGCTGACGTGTGCCGGGCTTCGTCAGAGAGGAAGGGCACGGAGCAAGCACTGATCTTTAACTCTGTTTAAGGATTCACATAATGGAATTTTCTCTCTATTTGCTGACCTGGACACAGCTGTGTTGCCAGCCAATTCCTCTTTTCTTTCTTTTTCCTGCATTTCCTCTCCCCCCACACCTTTTCACTTTCATTGAACAAACTGTAACAAAATCCAAGAAAAATAGGATTGGGTAGGAATACACCTGACAAAAGCTGTGGGAAAGCAGGTAACGGGGAGCAAAAAGAACATCACCCACCCCCACGGTGTCGGGATGTTGGGGTCCTGGGTCCAGCAGCTCCCCCCCACCTGCCCCGAGCTCCTGCTCAGCCTGGGCCGGGTTACGGACCCCGAGAAGTGATGGGATGGAGGCACTAGAGCTTGTGCATCCTGGGCAGGAATGTGCTGTGAGAGTGGCACCATCACCTGCCGCGGGAGCCCTCGTGTCCTGTTGATCCAGCTGATGGGTCCAGGGAAGGGAATTTTTCAAGCAGCTGGAGTTAGAAAAGGCAGAGCTGGCAATCCCAGAGCTGCTGGCTCAGAAAGGCAGATCCACTAGAAAGTGCACAGGATGGGGACCAGCAGGAAAACGCTGATGGAGCCAAGTGGGGCTCAGGCTGGGATTCACTGCGGGTGGTGCCCCAGGCTCCCCCCACTCACCAGGAGAATAAGTGAACCATCAACCTGCAAACACACACTGCGTCCGCGGGGAGATGCCAAGTCTCCTCTGCTGAAGCAAACAGGAGATTTTTTTTTCCCTTGGCTTTAGTGGAAAAAATGGGGAGGGGGGAAATGAGTGCGACAATTTTCTGCTGCTAGGAGAGCCAGGGGTTATTCCAGCCCCGAAGCACACGTGGGGGTAGAGGAGCCGGTGGCTGGTGTAGGTTGGTCACAAGCCACCAATGACCCCACTCCAGCCCCACAGCCAGGACTGGCCCTGGGAAGGTGCCTCTGGCTTTGCTGACACAGCAGAGGGACACGCAGCAGTTCTTCACACTCCAGAAAAGCACTAAGATTCTGTGATTCTGTGATACCAGAACTGGCCTCCCCTCCAGTCCTCAGCAGCCACTCCGCGAGCCAGCGGGCTGCCTGGCTGCGGGTAAAGAATGTTTTCAAAGATTTCACTTTGTAAAGAAAAAGTCGCATTTCTGACTGACTGCAGCATCCCACTGCTCCCAGTCACACTCGCGCCGTGTCTGCTGCTCCTCAGGCTGAGCCCACCTCACCTGGGAAAACAGCACAGCAGCATCTCCTGCATCAGCATTACCTGGGCTCACGAGTGCAGACAGAATAAATGACCGAATAAATAAGTAAAAACTCATGGAAAAGCCATTTTTGTTTTTCTTCTCTAAAGCTGCAAGGCTGCCAGTTCTGCATCCTTAAGGCAAAAGCTGGAGAATTAAGCACATCTCCAGCAGGCACAGCCTGGGAAGCGACTGTCAGCTACTCGGTGGGGTTCAGGGAGGTACCCAGGGAGGTCCCCAGGCTGGTGGAGATGTCCCCAACCAGAAGGTTCCAGACCCTGCTCAAGGCCAGTGATGAAACGGCACCTTCGCTGTTACTGACTGAACATGCACAGCCTGGGATTTAATTACAAACCTACCCCTGAGACGGAACCACCTGAAAACAATGGATTTTTTAACAGCTCTCCCTGGACCATGGTTTCCCCAGGCACCCTCTCTGTAACTTCTCCCTCCTCTTTGCAACTTGGGAGCCCCCTGGTTTCTCTTCCCCTTCCAGCTAAAGCTGTCACTAATTAGTAACAGAAAAAAAGCAGGTCTGTGATTACACATTTCATTTTGTGCCATCATAACAGGGGAGGAGAGGCACCCGTGCAGGCTTCCAAAACCGCTCCAGATACTTGGCACAGAGTATTGGGTGCCTTATTCCAAAACACCAATCGTGCATTCAAAAAACAAACAAACAAAAAAGGAATTGCAGATGGAAACAGTGCAAGGAAGCGTTTGCATTTTTGCAGCATTGGCAGGACATTTTGTGCACACCAGAAGATAAATTTGCAACGTTATCAATGCATTTCCAAAGCTAATTTGGAAGTTTAAGACACACGCACAAGATCAGAGATGGGGAGAGCAGGTGGGACCTGCACAGAGGGAACCCAAAGCTCGTGTCCCTGCAGCTCCCAACGCTGAAAGATTTCATCTGCTGCACAAAGCCCACCGATGGCTTGCCTGAAGCTGCCTGGGATCCTCAAGTACTCTGCCTCCTCACCACCATTTGGAGAGGCACAAATTGGCACCTTGTTTTGGGGCTCAGGGAAAGCCCAGTGACTGGGTCAAACCCCAAGGTTGGCCAACCCCTGGGCACTGGATTGTCAGATATTTACACAATTCTTACCACAATGCAACCAGTTACAACCTCCTCTACGTGGGCCTCTAACAACCACATTACTAAGTTCTCCCCCTCTTCTACCACTGGACCCTCCAGAGATCAAGCACTGGCTCTGGCTTTTCCTGCAGGAACACAATTGACTTCCTCATTGCCCCCCTCTGCTAAATCCTGGTGCTGCCTCACACAAGGCTTTCTCCCTGGGCTGAGGCGTAAAGGGGGTTTTTGTGAAGGTTTAGGTGAATGTGACGTTCTACAAATGTGCACGTTTGCCAGCAAAGGACACTCTTCCGAGACCAAGCCACGTACCTGCTCTAAGGACACTTGCTCTGTCTCTTCTTTCCCAACACAAGGGTTGGAGCCCAGGTCCAGGCTGTCACATCAGAGAGCTCTGACCCACCTCTACTCGCCCACCCAAGTGAGAACTTCTCCTTCTCCCCAGTCTCCCACCTCCCCACACTTTGCACCTTAGATGCGCCAGAGCTGAAATACTTAAGCCTCAGCCTTGGCTCTTTTAAGGACCTGATGATTTTTCTGATCCCCCCCATCAAAGAGAGGTTCTTTAGTAGCACAAAGGCAGCATTGAGGGCCAAATACTCATCCACCCAAATTAATGAAACGGTGATGAAAAGCTTCAAACAGCCAGTTATCTTCTCATCTAATGTTTTAGTCGCTTTTCATTGCCACACGTCCCTGGGGACCGCGGTGAACCCTTGGCAATCCCGTGCTGGCCTGCTGGTGTGGAGCACTGGAAGCTGGGAAACCCTTCCATCACCAGCACCTCGCTGGGATGCCCAGGATCACAACCACTTCCCCCCAGCATCCTCCCTCCTGGAAAAGCAGGAAGAGCTCCTGGTAGCCAGCGTTTTGCTACAAATCCCATCCTCAGGCGTGTGCCAAGATCTTCTAGGGCTGCAGCCTTAGGTTTGCTGGCTCTGGTCCTGCCAGAAGGGCTGTCTTCTGCCTCCTCCATCTCCTTCAGGCCTCTATTAGATAGAATTGACCGAGCGGCCAAATCGCATAAAAATGCAGTTTGGTTTTCCCCGAATCTTTCACCTTAATCACCCAAACCCCAGCCTTTGGTCAGGGTTCCAGGGAAGCTCAGCCTGCCCCATGCCCTCTCTGCCGGCAGCGCAGACCTGGAGCACAACAATGGAAAATATTAGGAGCAATTGCAGCGACACAAATCAGGGATTAGAAGATAGGGGTGTTGTTCTTGGCCGTGTCCCAGATTCCCTGAACGACCCGGACAATTCCCTGCTCTGTGCTTCGGGCTGGCACATCGAGAGTGGAAACCATAATAACCTACTTCCCAGCCTGGCGGGGCTTCCCAAGCCTTCTGCAAACCCGCTCCTAATTCAGGGCGACACAGCTTAATGCGATGGAAATTCGGGAGAAGGGTGACAACCCTGCTCTGGGAAACGGGAAAGGAAGGACCAGGTGTGGAAAGCATCACTGTCTTCTCTTGGAAAAGCCGGGCAATAGCTTTTCGCGAGGGTTTAGCAAAGCAGGATCCTGGGGGAGTGAGAGACAAGACTGATTTAAAAGGAAGAGTGATGGAGAGCAGCATTTCTCCTGCAGCGCAGGGGCACAGTGCTCCTGCCACCCTCTGCGAGGATGAGGATGGTCTCCCAGGGCAGCGCCCGGTGGAAGCTCAACCGGCACCAGGCTCCATCCCAGGAGAGAGGTTCACAAGTTCAGTCAGAGCCTTTCAGCTGAGAAAACAATGAGCCCCCCCCCAGGAGCCAAGAGGTGATGTGCAAAGGAAAGTCAGCCTGGTAGGGAAATTAAATTGTTAACCGAGCAAGCTCCCTGCCGAGCCTTCCGACCTGTATCGCAAATCACAGAGCGGCTCCCCCAGCCCCTGCCCGTGGGCTCCGGGACGATGGAGTGGCCGAGCCCCAGGGTGATGGAGCCACTTGCCCGAGCCCGGCGATGGTGGCCAGCCCCACTGTGCTCTCAGCCTGCTCCCTGGGTGATACCCTGGAGCTGAGCAGAGTTGGCAGGACAGAAACGTGGTTCAGGGCAGGGGAATTCAAAAGACCATTTGTGACTAATAATAATTTCTCTTTTAACGAGGCGATTAAGATTCAGCTGCTCCCTGCTCAGCCCTTGGGGATGCTCAGAGGGGTTTTCATCGTGTCTCTTACTCTTCCTCCCACCCACCTACCAAATGAACAGGAATTTTTGCTCTGCCTGAGCTAAAAATCAGAGCAAAGCGTGATCCTAATGAGGGATGGATGAAAACTCAAGATAAAGACAACTAGGGATGGTGACCGAAGCTTTAGACCAGCAGCTCCAGGAATGAGCTGTTCCATGCCCTTAACCACCAGTTTGGGTATTTCCATCCCATTCCAGCAGATCCAGGCTCCCTCCCCGGCTGCAGTCCCAGGTCTCCTGCCCTCGCTGCTGTTCCAGCCTGAGCCCCTGGCCCTGGCACCTCCTGCACCGTTCTCAGGCAACCATGAGCAGGTCACCACCTACTAAACCTTCCAGTAAAGGTCTCCTCTTCAGCCTCTTCTGTATTTATTGCTCCCCTCGGTGCCTTTCCACCCCATCGTGCCACTTTGGAGCATGGCAGGGGCCACCCCAAGAACATGGAGGAGATGTCTGGGGCTGAGCTCCAGCTCCTCCACACAAGGGCTACAGACTCGGTGGGACTGGGCTTTTCAACATCTCGAGCTGAAAGTGGAGCTCATGGGGATTACCAGACACCCAGGCCCCTTGTCCTAATCAGCCAAGGATTGCGTTATTGAGCCCGTGTGGAATTTAAGCAGCATCTCAGAAGCCACTTGAAACTGAGAAGCTTAGTCTGAAAGTCAATCTATCAGTAGCCAGGCAGGGAAAGAACCTGATGCCATGCTAAAAATGCAAAGGGTGTCTTGACTTCTGACCTTTTTCCTCCCCAAAGGGAACCGGGCGGCTGAAAGCAGAGGGCAATGGGAAGGCAAAGGCAAAGAGCCCTCACGCTTCTGCTCCCAGCAGAAGAGAGGGGATAAAAAGCTGGGATGCTGCCAGGTTGCTGGGTACCCTGCCTTTCCAAGAGGAGATGTGACAGCCGGGGGGGGTCAGCGCCGCTTTACAGGATGTTCCTATGAAGTTTTCCATCTCTGTCCAAGCTCCCAGCTCCCAGCAGAGCCCACGCACCCCGAGTCCCCGAGCTCCGTCCCTTGTCTCCCCTGTAAGTGCTCAGAAACACAAAAGCACTTGTTGGGGAAAGGAGCAAACCCCTTTCTGTTTGCTACAGACGGGCACCAACCTCGGCAAACAACGGGGATGGCTCAGGACGGTGGCTGCAACGGGGCAAACTCCCCTCTTCCAGGCACCAGGGAGCCCAAACCAGCTCCACTGAACTGGTACCAGCACCGTGCTGGGGCCTCCTGTGTCACACCATGACTGAGCATTCCCAGGGGATGTCAGAGGGCATCCCACCACCAAACAAGCGGAAAGCAGCAGGCTGTGGCCGGCTACACACACATCTGCCCTGCTGAAAATTTCCCCTAATAAAACATCACAGGGGTTGAGGTGTTTTTTTTTTTCCCATTTTAAGGCAAAGCGGCGAGCAGTGCAGCATCGGGAGCCGGGAGTGCCACAGGGAGGGGATGCCACCCTCCAGGGGAAAGCGAGATAAAGCGTCCTTACCGGAGCGATTCCTCCCCCCGGTGTCCAACAGCCCCAATTAACCTCTCAGCAGCGACGGCCTCCCCCACCTCCGTGCTCCTGGAACCCCCTCAGGGATCTCTGAAGATGAACTGGAAGGGCCCCAAATCCCATTGCTGGGTTTCGGCACCGTTCCATGGCCCCCAGCAGAGCCCCGGGGGGGTGGCAGGCTGGCTGGCCATGGCTGGGCACACACCAGGAGATGCTGTGACACACGCCGTGCCCTGGCTGCCGTCCCCTGCCTGGGCAGCAATCCGATATTTACCGACTCCTTTCCCCGCCAGCCCTTCCTACACCCTCTCCTGCTCCAGAAGAACACGCTCGTCCTTCGGTCCAGGCCACCAGCGGGAGAAGTCATCGCCCCCCTGGCAAACCAGGAGCTGCTGGGGTCAGAGGGTTTGGTTCCGCAGAAAGCAGGAGGGTTCCCAGGATGGGCCGTGGAGCGGGGGGCAGAAAATCCCAGCAGGCTGCCCCGTTTGCCCCAGCTCCAGCCTAGGGAAGGGGTTTTAAGGCAGGCTCAGCCCTCCCTGGAGCAGCACGTATCCCCCATCCCAGTCGCTCGCCAGCCGGAGGTCACATCCCATCCCAAAGCCCCACCAACACCCCGGGAGCAATTTCTGCTGAATTTCTGGAGCTGGTGTCATTCTGCTTCTGCAGAGAGCACCAGGGCTGGCTGTCCCCAGGAGCTGTCAAGAGACCAAACCCCTACAAGCTGCCTATCACAGGAGTATTATTTGGGATGCTCCGAGTGCTTGGGGTTGGCCAAACCCAGAGACACTGCAGGGACAGAGCAGGAGGGAGGGGATGTGCCGCCAAACCGGGGCTGAGCCGTGGCAGGGGGTCCATCGCTGGCCCCCATTCGCACCCGGGTGTCCCTCCTCCTAAGATACCCCTAAACCAGCCCCGTCACCCCCACTGTCCCTCTGAAACACAAGGGTTAACGGGCAGAAGCAAGGGACAAGCTTTGTGAACCTGTTCTTCAGCTCATCCTCCAGTTGCAAAACATCTTTGGAGCTTTCCTGCTCTTGGGAACAACACACCAACACGGGAACAAGACCCATTTACAAGGGAGCAACGGCAACGAGGAACATTTGCACCACAAGAGAACAAACACCAACAGCTTGTCTGTCACCTCGGCAGCAAGTCTGAAATTCACCGGGAAAGCCAAAGTAGTTTTGTCTCCCAAAGAGCAGGGTCTCCCTCTCTTTTTACTGTGGAGAGACTCTGCAGCCAGCACCCAGTGAGGAGCATCCCCCGGCCCTGGGGAGGAGGAGGAGGAGGAGGAGGAGGAGGAGGAGGAGGAGGAGGAAGAAGAGGAGGAGGTAAGAGCGTGCCCTGAGCAGCTCTTATTTCCTTCTCTCTGCTTCCTTCCTGGATGGAATTACTCACTTCCTCGGCAGGAAAAATCATTACAGAACCCGCTCCTCTGAGTTCACCCGAGGTTATTATCTGCTGGCAGCGGGTTCCCAGGCCCCCACGGAGTTTCCCCTGGTGCGGGGGGGCTGCTCTCCCCTCTTGCAGGCATTTGAACAGGAAGGATAAAGACTGGCTGCCAGACATGCCAGACACACCTTTTTTTTTTTTTTTTCCTCTTTTTCTGTGTTTTTTTTTCAAACCTGCGGCTCAAAGCGCAGGGAAGGTTCTGCAGCCTCTCTGCAGAACACACGCTGACCAGCCGTGGGGGACATTTTCCTGTGTTGTAGGTCATAGAACCACAGAACCATCTGGGCCAGAAGGTCCCTCTGGGTGACATCCCGTCCCTCAGGTGTATCGACAACACCACACAGCCTGGTGTCATCTGCAAACTTGCTGATGTTCCTCTCGATCCCTCTGCCTCTGTCACTGATAAAAGTGTTGAACAGTCCCGGTCCCAGCAGGGACCCCTGAGGGACACCCCTGCTCCATTACAATCAACTTTTCCATGGGTTGCTGTCATTCCCCCCCTGGCAGGGCAGGCCAGGTCCCAGAAGCTCTGCTGGTTCACCTGCCTTATCACTTAAAACGAGAGCTGCTTTTCTGTGGGCAGGGCAGGGCAGGCGTGCACCCCCAATGTCTAATTGGGAAGAGATGAGAGCTCCATCCTGCAACGAGGCAGAGAATTAACAACGTGTGGCAGGGAGCGTGTGCCATTCTGCCTCGATGGGGACACTTATTTCTACATGAACGTTCGGACAAACCTTTGTTTGATTCAAGGGAAGATTTTACTTTGCTCTCAACATCCCCAAAGCCAAGTCTAAAGTTAAATATTTCCCCAGCTGGACGTGGCCGCAGTGTTTCGGGGAAGGAGGCAGCAGCTCCGCAGCATCTGCCCCCCCCGTCACGCAGCGCAGCCCGGAGGGGGAGGTGGGATATGAGGCCCACGAGGATAACGCTGCCTCTGTCTTCTGCAAGAATAGCATAAAATCCTCTCATATACCAATATTTGCACATCCCTCGCCTGCCCCGCATGCAGATGTGCATACACAGTGCAGCCTCCAGGCACAGCTGGGGAGTAGGTGCTTCCAACGCCTGTTCTGCAGAGAATTCCACCCGAGCAAACACAACCGAGGAGGAAAATCGGCCACAAAACCCAAAAGCCTCAAGTTCTGCTTCAAGCCCTACAAGTGCCATCACTTTTCCCATGCTGGCAGCTCGCGTTCTCCTCCGAGGCTGATGGACATCCCTTCTGGATCCCACCAGTCCTGAACCCAAAGGCTCCCCCTTTGGAGGGGGCGGACAGAGGGGAGCACTCAGACATCTCTAACCTCTGGCAGGGCTCCCTCGAGCTCAGCCAGCCCTAAAAACAACAGATCTGGTACCCGACTCACACACACCTTTCCAAAGCAGCTGAGGAGCTGCATCCCTTTATGAGCTGATGACTTCACGGCCAGGTTGGAGGGGGCTTGGAGCAACCTGGTCTGGTGGGAGGTGTCCCTGCCCAAAGGGTGGCATTGGGGGTGGGATTTAAGGTCCCTTCCCACCCAAACCATCCTGTGATTCTGTGACCCAATCCCGGTTGGGGTGAGGAGCAGCTGGGGACCACGCTCCAACGAGGAACCACACTCCAACAAGGGACCACAATGAGCCACCAGCCAAAATCTGCTGCCCCCCCCAGCCCGGCCCCAAAGCCCAATTTCCCAGCAATTAGTCCAAGGCACCTCTTCCGAGGAAGCAGCTCTCACGAACACTAAGAGCAATGAGACGGCAAATTAGCCATCACCCTTCAATCACACACAGCAATTACTGGCTTTTATAATGAAAAGTCCACTCGGGGCTTGGATTGCAGCTTTCCGGAACTTCTGCCAGTAGCATCCTTTGAAACACCAGTTTGGGCTTGATTTTAAGTGTTTAGTAGCATTTGGCAACTGGATAAATGAACGTGACTCTGAAAACCCTTTCATGCTGCGATGAGGAAATTCTCCAAACTAACAGAAAACAACACACGGCGCTTCCTGGGAAGCCAGAGAAAAATCCTTCTGACACACAGCAAAAATAAATAAGAATTAAGGAAAAAAAAAAAAAAAAAGAGAAGCAAACAACAAAACCAACACAAACCCCCCCTACCCCAGTTCTCTTTAAAAGATATTTTTAAAGCTTTTACTGCAGGCACAGGACCAAGGCCCCCTCCCAGATCATAGGAAATGGAGATTCTCACCCAAAAAGCGTGGCACTTACGGTAGAGGCAGCCGGCGTCCCCCTCCAGCTGTGCCCAGCCCGGGCAGCACCGGTAGGTGGTCTGGTGTCTCAGCCCGTACACCTGCCTGTACCCCGTGTAATAGGCCGTTCTGAAACACAAAACACAGATAATTCCTGCAGAATGAGGAAGCTGGGAAGAAGAGAAGTTGTAACTCTGACCATGGCTGCAAATAAAACGAGGGATTTGGGTTTTTCCGAGGTGCTGATGTTTTATTCCACCTGGTCTAGCAATGATCGCTGATGCTAAGAAAATACTTCTTAATTTAATGGGGAACACAAGAGACCGGCGTGTCCAAGTCCTCATACCACCCCTTCCAGGCCTGGAGTTGGGGTAGTAAAGCAGGGATTGATCTGAAGCATAAATAAACACAAGTGACACTTTTTGTCCCCCGGAAATCCAATGCTGTGTGGACGTGAAGGTTGAAACACGGATACAACTTTTGAAGCCGCTTTTTAAAAAGCTCCTTTGGCAGAACATGAAACTGCTCCACCAAAGCCAATCAGACAAACAACAACAAATATTTGGCGCAGCAGATGTGCTGTACACGTCCACTGAAAATATTTATCCTAACTCGGTCTAGATGTTTGATTTTGTCTGAATGTTTCTGCAAAAAAAAAAAAAAAACAACAACAACTAAATAATGGTGAACCATTGATTCCTGTGAAGGAAACCTTCGGCTGCTCCTCCGTGCCAACCAGCATATGGACACACAGCTGAGGAAAATAAAAGCAGACACTGATTTTTTTTTTTTTTTTGTAGGAGCTGTTAACAAATTATGAAGGAAATAGTCATGTTCCAGAAGCAGCTGAGAAAGCAATTTGCAGCCACTCAGGCACCAGAAGAGCGAGGAATCGGGCTCAGGTCCATCTGGATCCTCTTGGTACCACGGGCCATCTCCCAGCCCAGGGCTTTCCCACGGTGGCAGGGTACAGGGGGACATGATGGGGGTGGGATGGTGCTCACAAGAATTAGCCACACGATGAGCTGTTCTGGAAAACACCATCCTCTTTGTCCAAAGGGCAAAAGGCTGCATGGAAGCAAGCGGCCGCCTCCAGCTGCCCTGCCCGGGCTCAGGAACGAGGAGGAAAAGGTATTCCAAGAAAAAGCAGTGTGGGACAGCTCGGGGCTGCTCCTGGCCTCCTCTCTGCCCCGGACAACCTCAGCCCCAGGAGCCTCGCCGGGTTCCATCGGACACTTCAGGTCCTTAACTCAGCCCAAGTGGGTTCTCGAGGAGATGCAAATATTTTGACAGCCCCAGTTGCCCGTGGATATCTGGATGCTGCAGACTGGAAAGAACCACACAGGAGATACTTTATCTCCAACGTTTCTGTTTTCTTTTGTGTTTTAAGGAGTCCCTGGCGCAGAAAATGTTGAATGAGCCAGAACTAATGGAACCCAGGCTTAAAAATCCTGCTGCGTCCTGCTGCTGGAAAATCCACTTCCAGCCCCTGCGGGACAGCACAAGCCTGGTTACCGGGGCTGAGAGAAACGACCTTCTGCTGTCACCTAATTTGGGAAAGTGACACAACCAGTAGCCAAACCTTCCCTTTCCCGGGAACAACAGGATGTGCAGCCCAGAGGATGCTCGTCTCACCCGCCCAGGAGCAGGCACCAGCTCTCGGAACGGGCAGGGCCTGAGTCCCGGGGGGCAGAGCAGGGTTTGTTCTGATTTTTAGGAAATGTTACAACCCTGTACTCCGGGCACAGACACAAGCTTTACAAAAACAAACGCCACTGGCTTTGGAATGCACAAACTCGGCAGACGATGCCCCCTCCGCTGCCCCCCCAGCCCTGTCTTGCCACAGGCTCTGGCCCAGCCACAAGCCCCAGCCACAAGCCCCAGCCACGCTGGCAATGGCTCTGATGGTCCAGGCCAAGTGATGGGGCTGCAGCAGCCCAAACTGCCTGGGAATTCTAGGAAATGAGCTAAGGATGATGAACCCGGCAGAACCTGCTCCTCTCCCTCACCAGGCAGGTGGGCTGCAGAGGGGACAGGAGAGCAGGTGCTGGATTTTCCTAGTCGTGGCCATGAACTCAAAGCCACCAAGGCCAGTTTCAGGCCATGCCCCGTGGATGTGGGATCCTGAAGCCATTAATACGCTCCCCGAGCCCCATGCTGCCGGAGCTGGGTCCAACTGGAGCGGGTCCATCATCCCCAGGGATGCCAACACCACGCTCCACTGCCCTCGAGTGCCCAGCACAAGGGGGCTTGGCAGGAGATCCTCCAGCTATCGGAACAAGCTGCTGTGACAGGGACTCCCCAGACAAGCCTAGAGCGAGGGGACACGGGACAAAGTCTCGCCTGAGGAAAGTTCTGCTGAGGGTCCTTTTCCTGCCCTTGCTGACAGCATTCCCCGGGTGAAATCCCTGGCAGCACCTCTGGGCTTCTCCTCCCTGTTTTCACCAGGAACAGAGTTTTAGTGCCGGGCTGTTCCGATGTTTATAACGAAGCACGACAGAAAGTTTTTTTCATTTCAGCTCCTTGATTTACAACGTCAAACCCATCCATTAAAGAGCCAAAGGGACAGCTGGGGCTGAAGAGTTCCCAGCCTTTGAAGTGGAAGCAGACAGGGCACCCAGCATTTCAAAGTCCTCTCTTTAAAACGCGGTCAAAAGACGGACTCTGTTTGCTCCTTTATTACCACTGCTCAGATATCATCACCGAGATAATTACTGGCAATTACAGGCTGGGAGGGATTCCTAAAGTCAAGACTTAAAAGCTGTCTCTAGTCCAAAGATGCTTCTTTGAAACTACCGCTATCATCGTTACTCTGTGAAGGCTTCGAAGTGCCTAATGAGGCCAGGAGAGCCAGTGGAGCACAGAAGATTGGGCACATTGTGGTTCGGCTGCTGTTGCAGGTAAGAAAAGTCCATTCTTTGCTCTGTTGCCCGTGCTCAGAGCCCTCTCCCAACAACTCCTCCCTGCTTGGTCTCCCAGCTCCCCGTAGGGCCAGTGGGCGACTCAAGAGACACTACAATTAGCTGAACGACCACATCAATTCTCCCCTCGTGCCTTTCCCACACGTGCAGGTCAGACCCTGCTGGGCTGCGGGCTCTTCTGAGGTGGGCCTGGGCACGGTCCCACCACAGCAGCCGCCCGTCCTCACGGAGCACCACTTGGTCAATTTATTTTTCTTTTCCATCCCAGGCACAATAAACCTCACTTGGACTCGGGAACCCTTCAGCTGTGGAAAACTTTACGGAGGCATTGAGATTTTTGAAGCTGAGACATCTAAAGGCGCAGGAATAACCCACGTGGTGTGATTGATTCATGTTGTGATCACGGGGAACAGACGTCATGCCTTGTCAGAAGACTGGGGACAGCTCAGCACAAAGTTTCCTTGGAACAAAAGCAATCTATCTTCTCTTTGGGAATTCCTTAACAGCTTAAAACCTCTCAGCACCACAAAGATGGCAGGGTCAGAAGCCCAGAGATGCACTCAGGGTTTATAAATCTCTCACAGTCTCCTGGTACTAGCCAAAAAAAATATCTAATTAAATAGCTCTACTTTTTACAGCTAATTGGTGGGTTTGGAGCCACAGCTCTGCCCGAAGCTCTCCGTTTGCATCCAACCCTACGTCAATGGCTTTGGTGCCTTCAGGCCAGACCTGCTGAGGGCTGGGTACCACATACTGGGCACTTCTCCTCCCTCCCTGGAGAACCACCGGGGACCGAGGACAGCCACGGCCACCTTGTCTGGTCACCAAGACCCCTCCAGAGGGTACCAAGGGGTTTCGAGGCCACCTCCCATGCCGGACCACAGCCTGGGTGGCAGGATGGGCAGACAGGGGTGGTCCTCCCAGAGCCCACCGGCACGATGGGCAGATGCAAAGTGAGCAAAAAGCTGGTTTCCCCACCGCTGGTGGTGAGAAGGAGCCCGTTGCCATCAGGCGAGGAGCAAGGCAAGGAAGGAGGAGGCCGTACCTGCGCTCGTAGCCCGCACACCACCGGCGGTCCCCGCAGTCCTGCTTCCAGACCTTGACGGTGCGGGTGAAGGCGCGGGCACAGGGCTGCTGGTGCCCCACCATCGCCAGCTCCTGCTCCGCGCAGACGTGGGGCCTGCAACACACAAACGGGGGGGGGTCTGCCTGCTGCCCAGCTCCTTTCTTAGCCTTCAGACAGAGAGGATGGATGAGAAAAGAGGGAGCAGCCACAGGATGCGGCAGGACAATAACTGCTGTGTCAGACCATTCTGCCCACTCTCAGCTAATGAAGGTTCCATACGCCTTCTCTCCCCCAAGGGACTGATTTCCTGACTGTTGTCCTTACAAACACCAACGAAATAGAATCACAGAATCATTCAGGTTGGAAAAGACTCTTGGGATCATTGAGTCCAACCATCAACCCCGCTCTACACAGCTCTCCCCTACACCAGATCCCCCAACACCACATCTAAATGACTCTTAAACACATCCAGGCATGGGGACTCAACCCTCTCCCTGGGCAGCCTCTTCCAGTCTCTGACCACTCTTTCCATGATGAATTGTTTCCTAATGTCCAGCCTAAACCTACCCTGTGGCAGCTTGAAGCCATTCCCTCTCGTTCTATCACTAATTACCTGTGAGAAGAGACCAGCACCAACCTCTCTACAGTGTCCTTTCAAGTGGTGGTAGAGAGTGATGAGGTCTCCCCTCACTCAGCCTCCTCTTCCTCAAACTAAACAGTCCCAGCTCCTTCAGTCACTTGTCATAAGATTTGTTCTCCAGGTCCTTCACCAGCTTCATTGCCCTTCTCTGCATCTTCTGACTGTGTTTGGGGAAAAAAATATTATTCTGCCACTAGAAATGATACATAATTTTATTATTGCTGCTTTAAGTTGGAATTCGGTTTGGTCTCTTAGATGTTTTCTCACTCACTCAGAGCTAAGGGCTGCAAAACTAATTACAGGAAATCAAGTGAATACATATAACCCAGTGAGTAAGAAAATAAGAAAAATACCATTTGCAGTTTATTTCTTTTCTGATCCTAAATCTCTCTCACCAAATTGAGTCAGTAGTTTTAACTCAGAATGAAGAGGGAAACGTTTGCCCCTGACTTAATAAGTTCTGAGCTGTTCGTTATTTGGGGCGGCTGCTGCTGCCTCCAATTCTTCAAAAGGAACCCAGAGTTTTCAGAAGAAAAAAAAAAAAACAACTTTCTATAAAAGAAGTTAAAGTAAATAATTTGGACGTGGTGAAGCATAGAGATTGCAGCTGGCATCTGGCTGCTGCAGGATGTTCAATTACCGGGCTGTTCCAGCCCGCCTGGCGATGCCTTTGGGATTCACTGCCCGGTTTCCTTGCCCCCCTCCCCAGCTTTGCTCCAAAACCTCCTCTCCTCACCCCCACCTTTGGCTTCCAGAGCTCCCCACACCTCCCTTCCCCAGCGCGACTGGGGACTGGTTTATTTTACTGGTTGGTTCTGTGAGTGTTCCTGTACCGGAGGCTGGTGCCCAGTGGGATCCCCCTGGAGCTCACCCCGAGCCGCCTGTGCGCCCGAAAAACAGCCCGAGAGGAGCCAGAAGAAGAAGGTTGGCAGCAGCAGCGCTTTGCTGTCGTTTGTCACAGCCAAGAAAGGTCCTTGTGTGCCCCAAAGAGTGCGTGTGTGTGTGTGTGTGTGTGTGTGTAACGGGCAGCATCAGCAGTGCCCGGTGGGAAGCCCCAGCAATTTTCTTCTCCCCGAGGCTCCTGACATGGGGAGAAAAGGCATCTCCTCCCCAAACCTCTGCCCCCTGAAAGGGACCCCTTTTCAACCCCAACCCTGGGGGCTGGGGGGGGGGGGGGGGGGGGGGGGGGGGGGGGCC
>JAOQGH010000008.1:939563-978722 GCA_025769975.1 Gallinago jamesoni | reverse complement strand
CGGGCGGGAGCAGCCCGGGGTTAGGGCACCACGCAACGCTGGGCTCATTTACACCAGGAATTAGAGCAACCCCCCCTGCCCCCGGAGATCATCTTCTGGCAGGAGACCAGATTTGCAAGGAAGTTTTCCAAAGAAGCCAAATAATTAACAGCAAACTGTAACTGTTAAATTTAATTAAAAAGAACGGGCTACGTGCTGCTGGAGTAACTGCAAAAGGGGGGAAAGAACCAGGGAATGAGAGAGATACGTGAAGTGCAGTAAAAAGAGCAGGTCTGGGAAGAAAGGTCAAACTCTTGACACGGCCATCGCCTGCGGTGCTCACACAACAGCAACATTTCAGTTAAAAACAGCGAGTTACCTCCTCTGGGCAAAACTACCCACATTTTCAAATTTCTGTTCACCTTTATGTACATCTGGTACTAGCTAAAGAAAGAGAGGCCAGCCCTCCTCCCCTTCCACTCCTCCCTTCCCCCTTGATCTTACAATACTGTATTTACCTTTGGCTGTCCAGTTCCCTGCCCTACAAACCCCCCCCCAGTTCTCTTTTCCTGCTACTTACATGTGGGGCTGAAGTCCGTTGCCAGAAGCAAGAGAAGAGACCGGCAGAGCGAGGATGAAGGAGAGTGCCACCGCCCGAAACTCCATGGCCACGGCTCCTCTTCTGCCCCCGGGGGGGGGCCCAGGAAATCCCACCGCCTCCCCCAGCACCACCTGCCCCCCCAGGGGAGGATGCTCCCGGCTGCCTCCTGTTCCCAACCGGCCGCTGGCTCTCCCTCTCCCTCTGGTGAAGGAGGATGCTTTCGGAGAATTCTCGCAGGGGGGAGAGCAGATTTCTCACTCCTGGGTGCTCCCTCCCGGCCGGGCTCAGCTCAGCAAGTTTCTTCCCACCCCGGGAAACGATTATTGTAGCGTGGATTGTCACTGGGTTTTTCCCCAAAGCGAACCTGCCTCCTTACGCTCCTCTGCTGGCAGGGAAATGTGCTGAAATGACTTTTCCTTCTGGCGTTTGCTTCTCGACAAAGCCCGGAGCCCCCGGGGGCTCACAAGACCTGGGTCCCGTCCAAAAAGGAAGCCCCATGTGGGTTCGGCTGCTTTGGAGCCGGGATCTGCTTCTCAAGGCGGTATGAAAACCGGCTCTGGGGAAGGGAGGGGAGCCGGGAGGGATGCTCTCCTGCCCAGCGGGAATCCCACCCCCCGGAGGGGTTTTCCAAAGGCCAGCAGCGCTCCTTCACCCCAGCTGTGGGGCTGGAGCCATCCTCCTGCCACAGCTCCCCACCTTCCTCCAGAGACGGGACCCGCTACCTCCTGCACACACGCACCCCCCGAGAGCAGCTTCCCCGCATTCCCAGGGAGTAACAAAAACTTTCCTCCTGCCTTTCCCAGGTCCAGCTCCTTTCCCTCACATGCTGCCTTGTTTCTCTCCTTGCTGACAGTCAGAAATCCCTCCCACCAGCCTGTCCAGCCCCGGCGAGAGGAGGGGGGAACCCTGCCCAACAGCAGCAGGGAATGAGTTGGGTTTGTTCCTCCAAAGGCAGCTCGTTTGCACTATCCCAAGGCCAACTCCGGACACACCACCACATCCACCACATCCCAGCGGCTCTAAAAACATCCCCCAGAGATTTAATCTCAGCTCCGCTGTCCCGGGGCGGCCCCGGGCAGAGCAAAAAATGGGGTGTGAGGAGGGGGCTCGGGTGAAAACTGGAAAGGCAGAGGACTTGCAAGGGGGAGTCGATCTCCTGCGTGTTGCAAAGAACTCACAAGAGCAGATTCTGCCCCGGGAACCGGAGAGGGGAGAAGTGGTACCCATTCAGATGCCGCTTTGAGTGGCGCCAAAGAGGACGGGATGGGCAGCACCCCCACCCCCACCTCCCCTTCTGCTGCCTCAAACAGAACGGAGAGGGGGGAAGAAGAGGCAGGATCATTTCAAAGCAGCAGCTGCCTAAAGCAACTGCAGAACTCGGGTCTTTCAGCCCTTCCCTGGAAAAACCACGCGACTTCCAGGATAGAAGCCCAGAGGGCCACCGAGGCAGCTCTCGGGGAGCGCGGCTTCCCCCCTTCCACCTCCCTCCACAGCCAGGGGAGCACGGGGAGCAGGAAACCAGGAGAGCCACATGGCACACCTGCCCAAGAGAGCAGAGAGAATCCAAATTCTGTCAAACACAGGGAGGAAAGATAGTTAGAACAGGATGTTTTAAGGAGGAGGAGTAGGACACGTCATTAATACTGATTCCTGGGAGTGAAGAAGGATGAGGAGGTTTGGGCGGTTTCAGTGCCCACACCGTGCTCCTGTTTCACCATTACATCAAGACTAAAGTCACTACAAGCCGTGCCCCAAAAATTGGTACTTCTGGAAGAAACCGAAGCAGCTGCTTTTCACAGCTTAACCCTTCCCAAGCCACAGCAGTCGCTTCAATCTCTCGGGTCAGAGACAGGAGCAGGTAAGAGGGACTAACGCTGCCACTTCAAAGCATCTGCCAGGCCTTAGAGGTGGGAATTCAGCATCTTCCAGTGTTCCTGGAGAAGAAAGGCAACTACATAAAGATGTTTTATAAGGATGGAGAGAGCTCTGGGATAAAATAAATCCAGGCCTCCATTTTCCTGTCAAGACCTTAAAAGTGAATACTTTTCCTGCAGTAGGAAACTGTTAGGACTGCCCCCGGTTACTCCATCAGAGCCAACAACCCAGAGGTTCCTTCCACCCAGACGATGCTCTGCACGGGCCCAGCTTCGGCAAACACAGCACTGGGAACGCGGAGCCGGGGTTTATAGGGCATCCAGGTGGGATGAGGCACCAGCACATCCCAGTCCCTCCAGCCACAGGGCAGCTGTGGACTGTGGCTCCCTCTCCAGGAGCCCGGGGCGAGAACTCACCCAGCACGAATCCAACCAACCAATTCTTCTGGAAGAGCCGCTTTAAAGAAAGAAACGAGGCTTCTGGTTAAAACAGGCTCCCGGGAGCAGGGGCTGCAGCGAGCACGGCAGAGAATTCCAGAAGCACATGGGAAAGATGGATAACCCAAACCCAGCGCCGCCTGCGAAGGCAATTTAGCGTGTTTTCAATTTTGTAGCGCCTGCCGAAGATGTCATCCTCTGGCTCAGGGTAAAGCAGCCCTGGGAAAATGATCCAAGGGGGCTCCACGAACAGCGATGAGAAAATCTGCAATAACGCCAGAGCCCACAGAAACACAAACGTTACCCCCCTGTTCCCTCCCCAGCTCTTTGCCACGGAGCGTGCTGGGCACGGCACGGCCTTTAGGGCTCTGCCCTCCCAGTTCTGCCCTGGTTCTGCCAGTGCTCCATCACCTTCCTGCGCCTCCCCTCCCACATCCCACCTGGAAACTGCCGCCGGGTGGTATAATGAGGAGGGGAAAGGAAAAGAGGGGAAAAAACCCCGCGGACTGAGACACAGACAGTCCAATAGGACAATATCAGAAAAGGAAAATAGCAGTAATAATAAATATAATAACTGTGACACAGGGTGTTCCACTGCCCCTTCCCGCCCCCTCTGCTTCCATGGGAAGATGAAAAAAGGGCCCTGGAAAATATAAATACCGACCCCAGTCTCGGCAGCAGCCAGGAGGCTCAGCCAGGGCTGCCCCCCCCGCCAGAGCCCACCTCCCTGTCCCAAACCTGCATTTTGGGATAAAAATTACTGTAAACATCAGGGCTTGAAAAATGGGGGGAGGAGCTTTGACGCGAAGGGGCTGTTTCGCTATTTCTGGATAGCATTAATAATATCTGCATAACATTAATAATATCTGCATAACATTAATAATATCTGCATAACATTAACCCAGCGCTTATCTCATCACGCACCCCGGTGCGGTACAGAATCCACCCCCGCGCTAAAACCCGCCGAAGCCGCCGTAGCGAGCTCCTGCAGTGCCGCCCGCCGGCGCGGAGCGGTGCGGGGAGATGCGGGAAGAGGAGGGGGTAGAAGTCGCGGAACGGGGCGGAGCGGGCCGGGGGGGTGCGGGGAGGGGCGGGTCCCCGCCGACGAGAGCTCCGCGTCCCGCTCCGCCCCGGAAGGCGGCGGTGAGAGCCCGTGCGGGCCCCGCCGCGATGCTGCAGCTGCGGGAGGAGGAGGAGGAGGAGGAGGAAGGGGGGGCCCCGGCGGTGCTGGCCGAGGATGATGATGATGATGGGGGGGTCCTGGCGGCCGGGGGGGCCGCACCGCCCGTGTCGCCCCCGCAGCGGCTGCGGCCGGTGAGGGTGCGGAACGCCGGGCGCGCAGGGCGGCTGCGGGAGTACTTCGTGTTCCGGGTACGGCCCCGGGGGGGGGGGAAATGGGGGGTGGGGGGACGGGAAGGGTGGCTGCGGGAGGGGTGGCATCGTGTGTGTGTGTGTCTGTGCCCCCCCCGCACCCCCTGACCGCCGCCTTGCCCCCCCTGCAGCCCGGCAGCATCGAGCAGGCGGTGAGCGAGATCCGCGCCGTGGTGATGCCCGGGGAGGACGGGGAGGTGCGGAGCGTCTGGCTGCTGGCTGAGTAAGTGGGGCTGGGGGGGGGGACAGTGACACCCCGGGACAGGCTTGGGCCCCCCTCCCCCCCATCGCTCACCTGCCCGTTCCAAACCCACGCTTCCGCGCTGCGTGTTTGCATAAAAATATAGTAAATAGTGGTGTTTGCACAATGGAGGGAAGCTCTGACGGGGCCGGGGGGGGGCTGTGCCCTGTCGTTATTTCCGTGTAACATTAACTCGTGATTTATCTCATTACAAAACCCCGTGCGATACAGAATTCACCCTAAAACCCACTAACAGAGCTCTTAATAAACTCCTCCGTCACCGAGTTACAGACCATTAGCCCTGTAACTCCCCAACGTGCAAATTATCGGCTCCCATCGTGCCACGTGTCTGGACCAGGGGACAGGAGGTGACTTACCTCCTCCTTCAGAGCAAGGTTTGGCCAGTTTCACTCCCCGAGGCCAGCAGAAGGCAGGGGGAGGACACAAGCAGAATGGGCAGAGAAAGGTTTTCACGGCAGGGGAAACGCTCCAGCCTGTTGCCCAGTCCCACTCTCAGCACTTGACCTTCAAGGGTGAGGATGGCTTTGGTCTCATCAGCCTTCCTGTGGGAACAAGGCACAACTTTACACTTTCGTAAGGAAAGGCAATTAAATCAGTCACAGCAGAAACACGCTGCAGCAGATCTCAGAGGTGCTAGCTGAAAAAGCTGAGCTCTTACCCCTACAGTGGAAACACGCCTGCTCTCAGGCGGCCCTAAGGATGCCCAGTGGTCCAGCTGGGATGGTCCCAGTGTGGCCTGGCAAAACACTCAGGGAAAGGTAAGAGCTTTTGTTCATGAAATTGGAAGAAACCAATCAGTTTCTGAACGTACAGGCTGCTCTCACAGAGGAAAATACTGTGTCAGGCCACACAGCTAAAGAAAACTCTTTCTCTCCCCTGAACACACACAAATGCAATTAATAATTTAGCAAACGTGGGACCAGGCTCAGAGCACAGGATTAAACGCTTCCTGGAAGAGCTGTTGGAGACCCGTCTGCCCCATGAAGCAGCACTGGGTCTCAAATAACAGGAGCACTAGAGCTCTCAAGATCTTCAGACTTTGATTTTTCTTAACATTTTCCTACATCGGGACATTCAGCCTCTTCCCAGCCTTGCTGATTGAAAGAAAGGGCCAAAATAGAAAACACTAAGACATTAGTGAGACTTGGGATCAGTTCTCCTGAGCGACTCCTCCATCCACCAAGCCGTTGGGTGTTTCTGGCCAAAACAACCAAACCTGCTGAGCTCAGTGGTGGTCTCTTCCCAGGATCGATCACTGGAACAACGAGAAGGAGCGTCTGGTTCTCATCACGGACTGGTCCCTCCTGGTCTGCAAGTACAACTTTATCAGCCTGCAGTGCCAGCACGTCACCAGGATCGCCCTCAGCGCCGTGGACACCATCTCCGTAGGGGAGTTTGAGTTCCCACCTAAATCCCTGAACAAGTAAGTTGACACAGTAATACTGTAATGGTCTCCTAATTCTTGTATCGGTGTCATAAATAGTTGGCCTTTGTCACGGAGCGTTGGCCAACTATGAGGGTTCTATCTTTTGCTCGTATGAATTCGTGAACAATTATGAAGCCTTATCAGACCAGCCCAGAGCAGCTGCTGTTCTGCTGGAACAACTAGCAGTTACCTTAAAAGTGAGCTGCTGAAGGACTTTGCAGGTAAGATGAGTAGATCTGGGAGCAGAAGCTCGTCACCACTGGGTAATGCAGCAGCAGCACCTCAGCATCGCTAGAAATGTTGTAAAGCCCCATGTTTACATCAGGTCATACACAAACACAGGCTGTCACAGGCAACACAGTTCAGGGGTTGTGTCCTTGATGTCTAATGAGCTTCATCTTTTTATTGTCAGCTTAAGAAAACGTCCCTTTGCATATTCCAGGGGCTGAATTCTTCTACCTACAACTTACTGTCAAACTTCCATTTCAGCTCCCCGTTCTAAGCAGGTCATTTCAGACTGTACATTTCTAACTGAACTTGCCTCAAGGCCTCGGAAGCCTCACCATCCTAACTCTGCTGTCCCCAACACCAGGCGAGAAGGCACTGGCATTCGGATTCAGTGGGACAAGCAGAGCCGTGCCTCCTTCTTCAGCAGATGGAACCCGTGGTCCACCAACATCCCCTACATCACCTTCACTGAGCACCCCATGGCAGACGCCAACGAGAAGAACGCGTCCCTCTGCCTGGTAAGGACATCACTGCTCCTGCTCGTGACACCTTGTTCATCTCACGGGCTGGGGACCTCTGAGGTTATTTGGAGAAGACAGAGCAGTTAAGTCAGAGCCAGAACTCCCAGCTGTGCGCTGCATCTCCCCGGTCTCCAAACCCCAACGGGCAGGGCAGCTCGGCTCCATTTCTGCCACCTATTCCTAAATGGTTTGGAGAAGGAAACTGACACTTTCATAAGTGGAGAGTCCTGTAAAACCCAAAAGAAAATGGAAATTGGCGCTATTCCTACTCTTACCCGACATGCCGATGCCTAACCTTTTATCTAGGATTGCCAGCTAATTAAACAAAAAGTTTCATTGCAAACTGTAAACCCTCCCTTGGGCAGCTCTCAGTTTTTCTTGCAATAGCTGCTTTTCTCTGAAGGTTTACTTAAAAACAGGACACACTGGTAATTCAAGTTCAAGACATCAGTGATAAGGGCAGGAGAGCTACAGTCAGAAATGAGCAGTATTAATCACTGGCAAGTCTGGAGACATCAAGCCCGTGTGTTTAACTGACATGTAAAGAGTGTCCTGGGATGAAATGATCTGTACCATTAAGGTTAAACTTACCGTGGCATGTGGGATCCACAGCGACAGCTCCACCGTTAATCCTGTACAACCCCAGCAGCTCTCTGCCTGACAATCTTTAAAACAATGGGAAAACATCAAGGTGTTTTGGGTTTTTTTTTCTTTCAGTTGGAAAACTTTAAAACTCAGCTGGTCCAGGCTGTGAAGAAAGCCCATAAGGAGTGTCCGGTGGCAGGACGGGCTAACGGTGTGCTGGTGCTGGAGCGTCCCCTTCTCATCGAGACCTACCTGGGACTCATGTCCTTCATCAACAACGAGGCCAAGCTTGGCTACTCCATGACCAGAGGCAAAATTGGGTTTTAAAGGTCTTTTCAAGAGAAAGTGGTTTGATGCTGGTCTCCTTGGGGGGTGACAGGGTGCGGCAGAATCCTGGATACCCAAGGGAAGGGTGAGGGGAAGGCAGGGGGTGGCTCTAGATCTGACACTTGATGGGATGCCTTGGTTGTTCTGCCCAGGTCAGGTCAATCCCAAGCAGACAGCAGGTAATGTCGCTCTTGCATTCTGTATCTAATTTTCAGTTCCTCCTGGTTCTTCCAGGGCTAGGGACCGGTGGTATTTGCCATTTCTAACTCTTCTTCCCTGTTAACGAAGCGTGACCGGTATCTGCTACCAAACACTCCGCACAAACATCCAAGTGCAGCAGCACGTCCGTGCGGCCCGAGTTGTGTCCCTGTGTATGGTGTCAAATCACGTGCTGTGCTTGGGACCGATCCGTGGTGTCTAACGGTGCCGCTGTTCACAATTGCAGTAACCTTAGCAGTTTGATTAATGCCTGTTAAGAATTGTGAAAGTGTCCGTCGTTCTTTAGCGAAAGAGGCAGCAGGTTTCATTGTCGCTGTTCTGCGGGGTCCGCACGGAAGCTGTGAACCCGAAATAGTGCTTTGTAAACTGAAGTATATGGCTGAGTATGCGGTTATGAGCTTTTTGTAAAAATACCCCCCTCTGAGAACTAACTTCCTAGTTTCTTATGTGTTTCTGTGCTGCAGCCAGAGAATAAAGGCTCTTTTGAGAGGATATTGCTTAAAGGCTCACAAACACGTTTGCTTTCAAACCTATTATTTATAAAACTCAAAAGCAGTTCTATTTGGATCAGATTTATACTCTTAGCAGATTTTCTTAAATCTACTCTAATTAGGGGCAGCAGCAGCACAGGACTTTTTAATGGAGACAGATAAGACTTTAAGCGCTGTACGTCACCCCTGATTTATACTTTCTTGTGCTTAACCTCGTTCCAAAGTTCAGTAATAAAATTCAGAGCAGCACAAGAGAGGGTACAGCTGGGATTGCTCCTGAGGCCACGCTGACAAGCTGTTCCATTGTGTGTGACCTTCTCTACAGGCCCTTTTATCAGAGCATTTATTCGTGCAACTAAAACGCTGTGTAACTGCTGTGCTGCTGCCGTGGTGGGTTTGGGGCTTTAGCAGCCGAGTGTTCATGAAACCCATGTAAGGCTGGAGTCGGGATGGGATGCACGAGCTGCTCGTCCCTCCCGATGCATTTCCTAAGAGAGCTATTGAATTCTCAATAATCTCACAGTAAAGTTGAAATTTAACTCAATTTTTCCTTTGTTCAGACCGAGGGTGGGAAATCAAGTGGCAAAAACCCCATCCAATAAATTCCTGAAGACGGGGCTCCCTTCCTCTGAAGAAAGCAGAGTGTGCTGCCCAGGTTGTGCTGGGATAAATAGCTCCATAATCACACCTGATAATACAGAAACAGACTTCAGAGCGGAGATGTGCAGGTTTAGAGTTAAGAGTTATACCAAGTTTGTAACTATCAAAATATTTATTGGAAATTATAAAATTTAAATAATAGCTATACATTATATACACACAGCTACAGTTTTAGAAAAGAAGGTTTCATAGTTGACAGAGTTCAAGAGGAAGCTGAATTACATCAATACTAAAGTTTTCTTGAAATCCAGGCTTCATTCTCTACACTTTAGTTGCCTCTAAACAGTCACTTCATTCAAATGCAACCACAAAACTTTACACACCGGAGTTTGGAGATGCTCCTTCAAATAAATAACTCATAAATATAAAAGCTTCAGATCAGGTAACAGAGTTTGACCCCTTTCCTCATTTTTCCTCAGACTTCTGAGCGCTTTTTATGCTCATTGTTATTTTACCTCTTCTCTTTCTAAGTAACACACACAAAAGTTGTCCTTACTCAGCAGCACCAGGGAGTCTCCGCTGGAACTCCAGGAGAGAGACACGATAGGGAAGTCGCCTGTGGAAACAGAACAGAGTCTGTCAGTGAGAAGCAGACTGAGAGCTGAGGTTCACCTCAGATTTTATCTTTCCACTTCACATTTACCATGCACATTTTCCCCCCATTGGCGTTCTGTTGCAGTTCAGTTGTTTTCAGAATACCCAAAAACATTACAGATATTTCAGAGTCTATTTCAACACTTGGCATCCTGCACAACTACAGTCTCTATGTAAATAAACCAATATGACTATAAATCTCAAGAAAGAATTCAACATAATGTATGATCAAAGCAAATTAAATCATTGTTAGGCCCTGTGCTCTGTCCTTGATATATTTTATCATGTCTGCTATGTCTCATTATGAGCTCCTGTATTTAAATAAGAATCCATCAGAGCTGTTTCCGTGATAATGCTCAGACTGACCTACACAGGGAAAAAGGTTTTGTAATGCAGAAGCCACTGCAGCAGCCTTACCCTCCCCGGGGACCTGCACTGCCACACAGCCGGCGGGGGACCACAGGTAGACTTTGCTGTTCCCAGTACACACGGCAAGTCGGGGCTGCCGGGGGTCCCACTGGAAGCACTGGATCCCGCACAGCTGCTCCAAGACCACAGACAGCTTCAGCTTCTGAACATCCCAGATCCAGACAGCATTAGGAATGTTATCTGTGTGAAAAGGAAGAGGGAATTGTGTAAATACCCGAAGGATAAAGAAGATCACACCGTATTTTAAAGAAATGGACATTAACTGAAATCAAACACCACAGACCACGGAGGTGCACCGTGGGTCTAACCCCACTAGAGTGTTGCCCAGCGGTGCCTGCAATTGCACTGTGGGAAAATTAAAAAAAAAAAAAAAGTAACTGAGTTTATTTTCCAGCCCTTCACTGACTTTTTTTGAATTATTCACATCCACGCTATGGCTGTTGGCTTTTGCCTCTGAAGCCCAGCTGCTGCACCCACACATAACCAGCCCTTCAGGACCATCGAAGGGAAAGATTAAATGTGAATTCCATGACTTTCACCATTTGAGGAAATCAAAACCCTAAGAGTACAGGTTGAGAAAAATTAAGAATTCTGCCTTTCAAGAAACACTTGCTGTGATTGGAGCAGGAAGGATTTATTTCATTTCCTGATACAGCAAGCTTACGTACATTGGAAGAAATACAAAAAGTGTATTATTTTCATTAAATACAGAGCAAAGCCCAAGTTAAGGCACTGATGAGCAGTTCTGGCAGCTCACACTACTACACATACAGTAGAAGACACAGGCTGGATTTCCTCCGTAGTGACACGTTCGCACAAAGGAGAGCTGATTTCTAACGGGTCCTGACTCCCCCCGTAGTGCAAAATAACTGCCCAGCTCCTGTCCTCGTTTCTCATGAAAACACACAGGAGTGCATGAAACACTGCAGAAGGAGCAGCTTTCCCCTGTAACACAGAGCAGGAGGGACTCACCATTCTTGGTTGCCAGGAAACAGTTATCTGGACTGAACGCCAACATCCCAATTCCCATTTTGGGATTTGCCCTGTCAGCGACGGGTTTGACGTACTGTAAAGAAACTGGCACCTGGGCAATGTCATCTGGAATTTGAATGAAAGCACTTCACTAAGCAAACCTGAATGGACAAAAGATTTCAATTCCAGCTGTTAAAAAACCCTCATCCCCGAAGTAATACGACTGTATTTTACTCTTCTCCAATATGTTCCAATCAAAAACTTCAATCCTCACATGAACATCCTCACATGAACTTCAATCCTTACATGAACAGCTTACTATTCTTGCCTTTCTACAAAAAGGAAAGGCTGGAGAATAAATTATGAAAACAAAAAAAAGGAAAGATCAAGTTTTCCACTACCTTTTAATTAGTATTTCAAACACCAAAGCAACCCCCAAAGGTGTTTGCAGTCCCACAAACAATGAGACAGTAAAAAATAATAAAAATGAATCATACGTATCATACATTGTCTGCCATTTCTTTAATATTTCACAGCCCGTTGGCTGGAGGGGGTTTAGGGCACTGCTACAAACTGCAGCTTCCCAAGACAAAACCAAATGGCCTTTTTCACACTCTGCTTTTTTACATGACCTCATATGTATAGGATTAATTACTCTCTTACAACAGACAGCAAGACTGTAACACCTTCTGATTATTTTTTTCTTTTTAGTTATTGGAACTGCCACACACTATGATAAGATTCTTAATTGCTATTCTCAGATGAACTAGTTCAATTATCTGCAAGAGTTAAAATAAGTCATGAAATAAGATTGCATGGATTGAAGAAATTAGAAAAAGTATCCACAGAATGTTAGGACAACTTTTGCAGACACCTCCAGGACTGAGATCCAGCTGCTGTTTCTAAACCCAAGTGATTCCGGTTCATTTTCTACAGTATCTTTAACCTGCCTCCCAGCCACCCCGCAGAGAGCATCCCCTTCCGTGGGGTCTTACTGCCCTTGGAGCTCTTCAGTTTGCTTGGGAGCCTTTGGCAGAGCACCCAGAGGTCCCACAGTGCATAGGCAGAGTGTACCTATAATGTTATTTATGGAAAGACTCCATGTGGCAAACTCAAGTGTCTCATTTTAATAAACTGTGGCTTACATTTACTTTGTGTGCTGAAGAGAGAACTAGCCAATGCTCTTGTTGGAGGGAAAGAAAGTCTCTCTGTTTCAACAGATGGGGATTTCTCCACTTCTTTATACACAATCTACAAAGAAACAAGAATCACAGGTTCATATCCCATTGAACTTGAAAGGATTCCTCTATTTTTCTTACATTCCCAATTTTTCATGCAATTTCCCAAGCCCTACGTACATATAGGAGGGGAAAAAGCAGGGTCTCCCAAATGAAATGGATTTACTGGCACCTTTCAGATACAAATAGCAGCACCAAAACACTGTTAATGATTCACAGGGTTCTGGATCCATACTCACAGTCCTTTTATTAGCAACGGTTGCTGGATGCTCAAACTCCGTGATCTTCTTCCAAGTTACATGGTTCAAGATACGCACCTAGTGCAAGAAAGCATTGCAAGACACAACTGCTACAGCAAAGTTCTACAAACGCCTTGTAGATAAAAGAGAGAGTTTTATTTTCCCTCTTTTATCTAATAGATATCTTACCTTTTCATCATAGCTGCCAATTGCCAAAAATTGACTGCTGGGACTCCAGGCGATGGATTTTATGCCCAGTGACCATTCATAAGCCCGGTACACGGATAGCAGCCTGCCATCGAGGGAGTACAGCAATATTTTATACTGAAACATAAATAGATTAATTCTAAAGACTAACAATATTGTATTGTTCCATATTCCATATGCTTTGATGGAAAAGCTCATGCTCCTTTGGCACCTGAAGCCACCAAGCCATCTGCTCAGGGCTGTACAGCCCTGCCCACTCCCAGGGCTCTTTGGTTTTGACATTTACAGGACAAGTGTAAGGATATCCATTACCAATAAAATATTTAAAATGGTTTGAGTTCAGTTTTTGCTATGTTTGAAAGGAAAAGAAATTATAATATTATCTATTTTAGTTACTACTTTATACATTGCAGCTACACAGCACCTTGAACTCTCCAAGAAAATAATCTGCTGCTTCCTCCTACCTCCAGACACGTATCCCACACGGCCAGAACGCAGCCATTGGGAGCCCAGTCAATCCCAAACAGATCTTGTGTTTCTGTGTCAAAATGCTGCTCCCAAAAGAGGAAAAAAAAGAAGACCATTTGAAGTATTTAACAAATGCTGTTGCATCTGACCTAACATAAGCCTCAGTTTTATCCTTTGAAGTGCTACCACAAATGAAGAGCCTTTTGCACACTAGTGTAGAAACAGAAATATTTTCTTTTGTAATAGTGTCCTGCATTCACTGTTTCTTTGGTTTCCTTTTACAGAAGAGGCAAAAAAGCTGCTCTACCTTAAAATGAATAGTATTCATAAGAAAATAAAAGTGGTTACACTGAATGAGTCAAGAAATTTAGCTAGAATGATTCCTTGCCTCAGAAAGGCTGGTACAGGATGATGAGGGTAGGGCCTGGAAACACAAGTATTTAGTGGTATTTCCCAAATTTTGCTATTGGCCTCTGCTGAGACTCAGAATTCCTAAAGCAGGGGTGACACTACCTACGAACTAGTTCTTAACAGGTTTTAATTTCTCACAACGATCCACTCCTCTAAGGGTTGCTGGTATGCATCCCTCCCAGACCAGTCTCATTGTTGAACAGAAAATAGGAAAATTTATATTATACATTCCAAGCAATAACTTTATTATTAACGCAGCATAGTTTATTGTAAATAAACTCATGCAAGACTTAAAAGGTGAACTTCTGCATTCCATCAGAAACTCTTTATGCACATCTAGTATATATTGGCCTCCTGAAGAGGACACCCCAAGGGAAGTGCACCCACAGGCCAGTGAAGGAGACGGTGCTGGAGAGGAAAAGTACTGCCCACTCCAGAACCAGTGAGGGAGCCCAGAGCAGCTGGAACACGTGCTTTGGTCTGCCCAGAGCAGCGGGAGGCAAGGACACATCTTACCCTCAGCAGCTGCCAGTCGTTGCACACGAAGATGCTAACGAAGTCCTTGCAGTCCCGTCTTTCTGCCACTGCCATATAGCGGCCATCCCTAGTGAAGGCTATCCCTGCGGATGAGAGAAGGGCCATTAAAAAAAAAAAAAAAAGAGAGAAAACAAGACAGAATAGCTGACTGTTCTTCAGTGAAACGCAGTTACTCCCAATTCAAAGGAGAAGGAAAAAGAGAAGGAAAAATATCTACAGAGCAGATCACACTAATCGAAGCAACGCATGGTTGTACTAATTTGCCCGTGTTTGCAATTCTTAAACTCCAAACACACTATTGCTAAGGCTGCAGCTCCCCGGCTATGGCAGAACCGCAGCACGCTTCAGAAAGCCAGGTTTGATTGCTGACAGACAGTTGTTACATACAACCCACAGATTTCAAACCCTAGCTAAAGGGAGTAGTTACGCAGGCACTGGAACTCCCCAACTTCTGGCACGGGTCCCCATCCCTTCTCATTTCACATGCAACACGTAACTGTCTCTCTCCTATACGGGCCCAGGCTGGAAACTGCTAACCACGGCCGAGCGGCTGGACAGCCCTGCCATGGGCTTCCCTCTCTCTCATCTTTTCATGTGTAAAAGATGACAGAAGCCACTTTGGATTAGCGTTTTTCATCAAGGATGCATCCAGCTCAATTTAATGTCTTAAAGGACCCTTGGGAGGCAAACACAACGGAACGATGTACATCTGAAGACCGGGCACATGGATCAGATGAAATCTGAAATCCTTCATTCAGGGAGAACGTGACCACCTGGGGGTCACCCGGGACACGTATCCCCGAGGGGAGCGAACCCCTCAGCAGGGAGGATGCAGAGCCTGCTCTGAAACACGTGTTTCTTCATTACACACCAAATTCAGTTTTCCCTTTCTGTCATATTAAAAAAATCCCATTCCTGTGTTAGATCTGTGATGCTCACCCTGCTGACAAGCTTTGGGATACTTGATGTAAGACACAGACTTCGTACACAAGGACCACACAGTTATCCGCAGCTGTCAACAAGAAAGAGACAAGGAAATTACTTTTTGTAGACCAAAACTTCCATAAATAGAAACCCATAAACCTAATTCAACAGAGTAGATCAATACACTATTCCATGTAGCTCAAACACAAAGCCCTGAGAAGTAACTGCGAGGAATTCTCTCCCAACTGCCCTCAGTTCCCAAGGCTGCGGATTCCAAATTAACGCTACAAGCACAGCAACATGGGGAAAAGCTCTGCATCACCATTAAAAGTTACTGATAATGGCATGAGTCCCCCTACATAACTGCCCGTGGATCATACACAGTTGGAAAAACACAGTTTCATCACAGAATCGGGAAGAGAGATGAGAAGTTTCTTGCATTTATATGGATGAGAGGTCCCAGCAGCTTGAGTCCATGGTACCTCTTGGGACAACACTAAGCGTGAAAATTTAGCTCTATTTCTCAACTTTTAGACATGCTCTGCTTTGACAAGTTAATTTGCATCTTGCTTTTCTCTCCTCAGCCACCCAGGAGGAGGCAACATTACACGATTACTAAAAGAATGAGAAAAGAGCCAAAATATGCTACGCAAAGCAAGGCATTAACCATCCCGTTTGCGGTATTTCTGGAGGCTTATGCATCCATAAAACATGAAAACTGTGGGGAAGGCCGTCACAGCTGCAAAACAAGCCTCTCCACAGCTCTCCAAGGTCACAGCCCACATTCTGGAAGCTCTGCGTTGCCATCTGCAGATTATTCAATTAAAAACAAATACTTACTCTCCCTTAGCAACGGCAGCCACCCCAGACATATGGGCATTAATCAGAATGTCATGTGAACCTTTGCATTTATAGCTGGAGCGAGGAATGTTTCCAGAGTAAGTTTTTTTTTTCTGGTGTTTTCCTACATTTTATTGCACCAAGAGGTTTCTAGAAGAGATGCAGGTAAAACTATTTTTGCAATAAAGCAGCACAGTCATAAAGCTGTCTTTCCAGGAACTACTGCACAAAATTAGTTCCGATTCATTATATATGTAAAACTTCAGCTCTGTCTACCATCCCCTCATCCTCCTGCACCGGGTGCAAACCAAACCCCAGCCTTGGGAGGAAGTTTCTGCTCCACATTTTTGCATGTTTGTTCTCAACGCACGTTTTCCTTCCCTGGTACCATTCAATAGTGACCCAGGACCCCAAGGCAGCAGCATCCCATGTCTGCGTTCCACCTGGCAGCACTATGGATGCTGCAACAGAACGTGGAGGGTTCTTTCATTGCTCACATCATCATTTTTGCCAGAAAATACGATTCAAGGAGTTGTCATGGTGTCCAAACCAAGTTACAGAGCCTTAATGAATGCTGCCTCCCTCCAGAGATACATGGAGTCCCAAAGCAAAAAAACAGCATTAGTTCTTCCCCCTACTGTTTTTTATATACAGAAGAAAATTTTTTGAAACTTGAAGAGCCAACGCACAAATCAATTATTTTTTTAAAATTTGTTATAGGAAATAACACAACCAGCTTCTATCCAAAGTTAGATGCTTCTATCCAAAGTTAGAAAAAGTAAGTGACCACTATTTAATGCACCCTTTATTGTGCTCTGCCCTTATTTCACAGGCATTAAATTACAGCCAGATATCTATAGTACCACCTTTAAGTTTAGCAGGTCCTAGAGGACTCCACTAGATGAATAACATTAATCAAGTTTTATCACTGCAACTGCTCACTTCCGGACACACCAGACCACGGCATTGTTAGCCTGCTCCTCGGGCAAGATTTACTTTAAAAATACCAACACAATGCCTACTCACATTCCTCTCCAGCAACTGCACCAGTGATATGCTGCTGCCTCCTATTAATTGCAGCATTAAATGAACTTGCTGCTATTCCTCCCTTGTCCCAAATCACACAACACGCATTCTACAGCCACTTAATACCAGCTTAGCAGCTGCACGCCTCGCATGCTGAGATCTGGAGCAGAATTTTTCCTGACAAAGGCATCCAAGTTTACATTTGTGCTGCTCCGTGGCCTCACCATCCACTCACCTGGCCTGACGCACCGAACGCGCTGCTCTGCTGGACCACGCGGGCTGGCTCAGAGCCCCGGAACAAGGCTCACATCGAGCTCAGGTCCACCCTGAAAGGGAAATCTCTGGCGGTGAGAAACAGCACATCAGGGGCAGAGCTCCTACTGCCACCTCTGGCTCCACCACAGAAGAGAAAATGCATCTACACCTTGGTTTTGAAAAGTCTTTCTGCATCCATCTCGGCTTCAGCCTCGGGTGGAGTCCTCTCTGTGCTGTTCAGACAGAACCTTCTCTAAAAGGGTGGATTTCTATAACTCCTCACAGAAGACACTAATCGTGTTTTCCCTGTTCATTCTTGTCATCTTGTTCTTAACACCCGAGTGTGTGCTGCACTGCCACCAGAAGTTTCAGTGACACTGAACAGTGACATTGTCGTGGTAGTGCTGTATTGCCCCACGGACCTCCCCACACACCATTTCTAGCACGTACAGCAGAAATGGCTGGGGGGGGACACGACTATGGAACACAACCAGCACACCCCCACGGGAGGGTGTTTACCCTGTTTACAAAAACCCCACAAAAATACACTTTTGAAAGACCTATTATTATACTGGCTGCCTCGAACTCCTTGATAACCAAGCACTTCAGCTCCAGATTTGACCTAAAGCAGTCACAACAGACCCATAACAACTATTAAGTTCCCCTGCTCGGCCCCAGGCGCTCTCTCCGAGGGTCTGTGCGCAGTGAGGGGAGCCCCCCCCAACTGATCCGACACCCCGGATCTGCTCTGCCCCAATTCACTGCAACCTCTCGCCCAGGTCACACAACACAAAACCTCAAGTTCTGGCCCAGCGTTAGAAACATGTAGAAGCAAACCATTTGGAGTCCCCAAATTAGGATTCTTTTCAGCTGTTCTATTTGTGTACACTCAATGTAACTTTCTCAGCTCATAAAATGCTTCTGAGCTTAACATATGGACCTCTGACCTATCTTCCATGGATTAACAATATGTTTAGAATTAAATTGTGACAAAAAGGGGGGAACTTTCTTACTCCTAACTGAAACATTGCCCCACAATCTGGCCCAAGCTGTCCATGTAAACCAGAGAAAGATTTCACAGCTCGCAGAGATGACAGACGGAAACATAAGATGCACAGAGGGTGAGAAAAAGAAAACCAAACACTTCAAAAATTATAACAAATTGCCTTGCTCTTATTTGCTTTTCCCAGAGACTTTGTGGGGAAGGGACCATGGTTTTTACAGCAGAAGGACAGATCGTGGCGAATTAAATCTGCAGCAAGCACTTCTTCATTGCTCTTTTCAAGGGGACTCACTCTTTAGAGCAGATGACTCGATTAAGTGGAGTTGTCAAACTCAAATCCCAACAATAATGGTGTCTGAGGAGTTTTCAGCTGTTGTTTTGCAGTGGAAAACCAAACCAAAAGAAGAAACATTTTTAAAATAGCCCAAAAACAGCTGAGAAATAAAACGTATTTGGATGGTAACGTGATAAACAGTCTGCAGTGCCGGGTTCAGGCCTACGTCCCCATGTTGACAGCTACAGGCAGGTGTGGGACTGCTGATTTTCAATAGACAAAAACACACTTTTAAACAACCTTGCATCTCAAATGACTGTCAACTTTTGTCCCAGACTTGACTGGGTCACAAGGCCCCCTTACATAGCAGTGTCTGTCAGCACCGGATTTCAGAAGATTATTCGGAGCACATTCCTCGACAGAAAGCATTTTTCAACCAATGTAGCCATTTACAGTTACTAAGGATTAGCGCCAATACACACAGAAACACACACTTTTTTGCCTGCTGCTGTAGTACGAAAGAAGCTTCTTAATACTTCAGTACCTAAAATGGAAGTAGAGAAAATATAATGTATTTTGTAGTTTGTAAGAATGGCTCTTAAAGAAACACTCAAGAACAACACTGCTCATCTTCAAACTATTTATCTCAAAACACAGGAGTCAGAAGGAGGCAGAGGATCCAATCGATTTCTTCATATCCGTTATCTGCAGCTCTTGTTTAAGCCCTACCCGTGCCTAGGAACTCAGGTGGAACGACAGCACTGTACGAGAGACACCACAGATGACACCTTCCACGGGACAAACCAATAATGTGGAATTTTCTAGCAATGGGCTTTGCTGTGTTACACACTGCAGACACACAGAACGCCCCCTCGGAGTGGGTTTGAGCAGGAGAGGGAGCACCCGCTACAAGACAAGCAAGAGTTTAAGGCACAAGCCTACGTCTTTTCTACGTCTCAGCAGGACTTTCCATCTTAGACACTGACAGAATGACCCCTCCACACAGAACGCCATCTAACATACAGCACACAGATGCTTTCAAAATTTTGGGGCAAGAAACTACACACACTTTTGTAATTAATCACAGTAAATTCCTCTGCATCCATCAGTAATCCAATATTGTGGAAAACCATCCCCTATCATGTGAAATGATAGAATCTTTATATACTTCCTCTGATAAGCCTGTACTATTCACTTGCCTCGTACATCATGTTTATTGCAGTGACTGTGTAAAGATTTAGACAGGAACCTGTGCCATTATTATATATTACTGTACATTGTGTAACAATTCTGGGACCCCAAAACCTGCATGTTATTACTGACTCATGTCCAATAAAACGATGGCATTTGCAGAGCTATGGTAACATTAAGTGCACATGGAGCATTGCTGCCCATCTCAAAAGCCTGAACTGAGTCAAATCTGATTTTGGAAAGGTGTGTCAGAACTCCGCTGCGCTCCCCTCCAGTCAGGAGCTGCACACCAGTCACATCAAAACTCACAATATTCACTGTAACGCTGACCACGGAAAGAGCGTGACTGCAAGTTAGCGGATGAGTAATTTTTCTAAGGCACTAGTAAGCACAGATTGCTAGAAATAAGTTAACACAACCATATCCTTGAAAAATAATAATCTAGAAATAAGAAAGTTATTTGTGAGCTTACAGTGGAGCTCCCGTGCTGACCTGAAGAATTACAAGTATGAGTAATTAGTTGGCGCTGTTTGAAAATGTCAGGCTCCCAAAGCCAAGCTGCAGCGGTCGACGGGGAAGCCCCGAGCCCTCCAAGCAACCGCCGAGTTTGATAACACACATAATACACCGATATTAAGTATCCTGACAGTTTGTGTCTCGAGCACTACTCACGTCTGTCCCACCAGACTATGGATTTAGCAGAGCGAGGGTAAACACAACTCAGACAGCGGCACGGCCCCGGCAGCTGTCTGACAAAAGCTAATTTAGCAACCTGTTTACAGCTGGAAAGAAAACCTATCCCAACACAGATGCCAACTTGGCAAAGGCTTAATGAAATCCTCTAAGGTCAAACCAAGTTCTGTTGGGAGGCAATAAATACTTGCTAGTCCACCCCCACACGCACGTGCCACGAGAGATCCACTGGGAGTCCAGAGCCCCAGCCCTCCCTTTGGGTCACAGCGCTGCTGCCTGCCCAGCACCCACACTCCACTGACTTCAGGGGGGGAAACTCTGGACCCTTTTTTTTATTATTTTAATACCATCCGGGTGATTCATTCCTGGGAAAATCAGGGCCTAAATTCATCACTCCTCCAAACCCACTATCTAAAGGGGTAGGGGAATGCAAAACCACTGCTTTACAACCAGAAAATCTCTAACCCAGTCAGCACTAAAAATCTTTGCCAGCATGAAACATCCTTGCCAGAGAATGTGTGCATCAGGAACCGCACCATAGCTGTATGCACGCCTCTCTGCAGGTTCCCTTGAGAGCACCAGCATCTGCACTAACACAGATGACAAAGTCCCCCGTCTATATTCCACTGACATTGGAATTCGCACCAAAAAAAAAAAAAGAGAAATCTTTCAGTGTAACATTTGAACTCAGTGCTAGCGAGGGCTGTGACACAATAACCTGTCATCTAAAATCCATTACAGTTTTGAAAAGATTAAATACAGCAAGGAGAAAAATCTCTTGCACCTAGTTCTTCATGATTTTCTGACCATTTCTCATTATACCGAATAACGTGAGCCATCAGCTCTAATCCACAGACTGTAAAGGTCTCCCAATGAGCTCAGGGTCCAGCACCCACAAACTGATTTGGATTCTACCTTGGTGTGGATCCCAGAACACGGCTCTCAATCAACCAACGCTTAAAGGTGTTCCAATTTTGCAGGTGGTTCTATCAACAGCAGTCTGACTCCTCCATGTAAAATCAAATAATGATTTCCAGGATCTGGGTCTAAATCTCATCTCATAAATCACAGAATCACCATGGTTGGAAGTCAATAAACTTAAAACCACATTTTTTAATTCCACAGCTACTCTCAAATGTTTATGGTTTGGGGTTTTTTTTGCTAGAAATCCCAAGCCTTGCCTGAGCTACAAACATTTGATTTTGAAAATTCCTCCAATGAGTACCAGTTATCCCTATGCTTCACTCACATAATTTTTACCTTCACAGCTAAGTGTCCATTTTCTATCTTATCAGAAGCAAGAGGGAAAAACATTAACAGAAGAACTAACCTCTAAGCTGGAATTAATCTAGATTACATATATGAATCTAGGAGAACTGTATCCGCATTCTTAACACCACTACAGCTTTAAGAGCTTTAGGTTATTTTAAGAGGCAAAGGGCAGACAGCAACATCTGATACCGTGGAGAGTAATCATGACTTCACACTTACATGGAACTCGGTTGTATTGAGAATGTGACGACCATCCGGACTCCAGCATGAAGCCACCAACCCCGCCGAGCCCTCGTCTATCTTGCAGTGCCAGTCCGGCTGCTCCAGGGACCAGACCTGGGGCGGGGAGGGAACCAAACAGACACCAAGAGAACAGCTCATCAAACCTCTGCTCGGAGAGTGCGCTGCAGCTCAGAACACCTTCCCACCCCACGTACCCGTGAGGTGAGGGGACCTCTGAAACCCCGCGGCCATGAAGGACTGGCGCTGGATCCCACTACAAAAGTAAGCCCCACACCCCGGTGTGTTACCATGAATTGTAAAGTAAGGTGGGCTGCTGCTGTTGGGTTGGTTTTTTCTGTGACAAATATTCTGAACAACCGACACTTGGAAAAAAAAAAAGTAGTTTAGCCCAATTAACAAGTTTGCATGTATTTACTTCCTAGTGAGCTAAGAAACTGCTAAGACAATATCCAGCTTTGATTTGTTTTGATAAATATTTTTGTTCTATATGTAGTGGGAATTTTATTTTTATTTTTCTTTCAAATGATGATGTCGTGATTTTAAAAATACTGGCCTGCTGGGTTATCCTCCTCCAACCACACGTCATCAATGGCAGTGCTGGTTACTTTAGCAAAAGCACCGAAGGGGTGCTGTTAGGCAGCTCACACACACCCCACCCCCCCCCCCCCAGCAGGAAACACACTGTGTCCCACTGGGTCCTTACCTGAACGATCCCGCGCTTGTACATGGCGCACAGAATGAAGAGGGAGTCTGAGGACCACTCGATGTGCTGGATCTGATCCAGGCAAGTGTAGAGGTGCAGGATCTGGAGGGTGCTGGCATCCCGGACCACCAGGCGGTACTGCACCCCCGACGCCTGCAGAGGAGCAAACCCAGAGCTGAGCTGGGCACCGACCCCGGCCCGGGACCGTCCCTCTGTGTGTCTGTCCCCCGGGACCAAGAGCTGTGCCCGGGGAGGGGGGGCTTTAATTTCAAGAAGGCTTAACATGTGCTGTGCTCTGCTGCAAACTACAGCAAAGGTCGCTAAACCGGGAGGGAAGGGGGGTGGAAGGGGGACATTAATACAAAGAATCCTCATTCCTCCCGGTTAACTAGTCCTACTTAAAAAATAATTACTCTTTGCCTCATAACTATTATTTTAATTGATTAACCTTAACTAGGTCTCCATTACAGAGACCCTTGTTGACTAAAAGCCTCTCGGCAAGCAAGCCGGCCCGCACACACAGATAAATTATTTCTACCGCCGCTTCTCCAGCGCCCGGTTCGGGCGGCCTGAAGGCCGAGGGGCCCTGCCCCGGGACGGGGAGGGGGGGGGGGCCCGTCCCCGGGGGTGTCCCTGTCCGGTCCCGGAGGGAGGGGTTTTCCCGGGGTCCCCGTGCCGTACCACACACGAAGCCGATGCCTGGCGATGGCCAGGCCCGAGCCCAGGGTCCCCGCGCCGCCGCTTCGCCCAACGGCGCCCTCAGGCCGCGCAGCCGCCGCGGGCGGGAGCGGCCCCGGTTACCCCCCTCCCTCCTTTCCCCACCGCAGGGGGCGACCCCTACTCACCAGGCACTTTCCGTCGGGGGAGAACCTGCAGAGCAACCCGGAGAGCTTGAACAGTTCCGAGAAGTCCATGGCGGGGCCGGGGGTGGCGGGACTGGGCCCGCGCCGCGGTTCAAACCCGCCCGCGCAGCCCGCCGCCCCGGCCCGCGCCCCGCGCCGGAAGCGGGCGGAAGGGGCGGGAGCGGCTCGGAAAAGACAGCCAATGGGAGCGGGCGGGCGGCGCCCCGCGGCACGCCGGGAGTTGTTGTCCTGGGGCGGGGCCGGCGGGCGGCGGGAAGCGGGCGGGAAAGCGGCTGGGGAAAGTAATTGTTATGCAAATGAAGCGCTTAATGAGACCCGGGGTGCCATTGCCCGCCTCCCCGCGGCCCGGCCCGGCCCGGCCCCTCCACGGGCAGAGCGCTCCCGCGAACCCGGCGCTGTGCGCGGGCTGCCTCCCGCGCTCGGCCCCTCCGCTTAATTACTCCTCCCGGCTAATTACTGCTGGCGGCGGGAGGCCAGGCGGGGTGTGCCCTAGGGTGCGTTCTAGGCTCGGACAGAAGGCCTGCGGGTCGCAGCAGACACACGGCAGTGAAGGGGATGCTAATTGGACTCGAATGAATAAATAAATGCAGGCGGGGGAGGGGAAGGGGCGGGGGGGCCGCCGCGGGTCGGGGCACGAGTGCGTCCCCCCCCAGGGGACAGATTCCCGGGGGAAACATTCCCCGGGGCAGCGGCTGCCAGCCTGGGTGCAGGACCGAGGGTGTCTCCTGAAAATCGTCCTTCGAGCACAAAAGCGGGAGGTCACCGTGTCCCTCCCGCCCCGCCACCGTGTCCCCTCCCCGCCACTCAGCGCTGGGGGGCACGCAGGTTGCCTCGCTGGGTAGGACCCAGCCCGTCCCCCTGGCATTTGGGGGTGGCAGCCAGCCCCACGTGGCTAGCAGCCCGGCTCCCATGCCCGGTGAGAGTGGCGCTCTGGCAGGAGCTGACCTCCTTCTTTGGGGAGTGCAATCACAAATGCAAATCATTTAAAAAATTAAACCCCGGGATGAGAGCAAACATCCGAGTCTTGTTTTCATTACGCTTTAGGCATTTCAGCCCCCAAACCCTCCTGGAGCTGTCGGTGAGCAGTGTGCCCAGGTGGCCAACAGCATCCTGGCCTGGATCAGGATCAGCGTGGCCAGCAGGAATAGGGCAGTGATGGTTGGACCAGATGATCTTAAAGGTCCCTTCCAACCCAGACAATTCTATGATTCCAACAAAATTGAGCTTTCTGACATCTGAGGTCCCTAAAAAGACCGGCTGTGAGAGAGAGTCCAAAGTATAGTTTACACACGCTAGGAAAAGAGTCAAAGGATAGGAGACGTCCCAGGAGGCACAGCAAAGAGGGTTAGCAGCATTAAAATATCTGTGAATAGTTCGTCAGAATCATTTGGGGCCCATTTTCTGGCGCTGCCCCTAAGGAAGGGACAGGAGGTGACAGCTGCTCTGCAGCCACCATCTGCCCCGGCCGGCCGTGGGTGGGTGGCTGTGGGTCTCTGAATGGGGCCAGGTGACCCCAACAGCAATGACACCGCTCCCCGTTCCCCCCGAGCACAGGACACGGGGCGAGTGACCAGCAGAACGGGGGCTTTGGGAAAGGGGTGACAGCGAGAAGGTGTGTCGGTGAGTCCACGCAGTGCAGAGCATTAGAGTCTCCTGGCTGATGGGTTTTTATCGGAAATGTTCCATCTTCACATCTTTACCCACTGCCGCTCCGTGCCTCTCCTGGCAATCCATTTTTCCCAGCATGGGACACATCGGGGTGAAATGTGGGACACTGGCTGGTCCCCAGGCAGGCTGTCCCAGTCCTCTGCACCCCGGGGGAGATGAACTGGTTATTTTGATCAACTTGAGCACAAAATTAACCCAACGCCATGGCAGGAAAGCCTCCCTTGGAGGGTCTACGTCCCCTCCTTCCCCTCTCCATCGGGGTTAACCCCCAGCAGCCGCCTCGGCCACAGATGGAGCACCAAGAGCCAGCTTGCCCCCGAGTCACTTTGGCACTGGTGACCAGTTTAATTCCCCGGCACGCTTGGCTGAGCATTCCCCACCCCCTTGCAACTGCCTCCTATTCCAGGAAGGAGCGCAGGAGCCTTTGCCTCACTTTTCACATAGCTTTCAGCAGCTCCAATGTCATTGCCTAGGCGACCAGGACGCTACTTGATTGTAGTGCAGTAAATAACGTAGATCCTCAATCCCAGGTCGCTCCTGTCCGCGGGAGACCTCCGGGGGAACTCGGAACGCTTGGGGAGCCAGAGCAGGTAGGAGGAAAAAAAAAAAAAACCACGAAAGGAAACCCCTTGCTATTTGTGTGTGTGAGTTCTTCAGCACGACCCTCTCTGGAGTGCTCGATAACGCGGCTGGAAGATGGTTTGTGGCTGCTTTGCTCTGCGGGCTGGTTACACAATGTTACAGAGTCTTGGAAAGTTTGTTCCCAAGTGCGTTAGGTACAGAGTGCAAGCACTTGTGGAGGAAAAAATGGCCAGGACTTGAACGGGAAAAGCAGAGTGAGGCTGGGTACCGGTGGGATGCTGGGGCTGGCTACCAGTGGGATGCTGTGGCTGGGTGCTGGTGGGATGCTGAGGCTGGGTACCAGTAGGATGCTCCCGCTGGGTACCGGTGGGATGCTTAGGCTGGGTGCAGGTGGGATGCTGGTGCTGGGTACCAGTGGGATGCTGAGGCTGGGTACCCACTGCTGCATCCCTATGTAGGGCTGATGCTGTGCCGCCAGGGAGGGAGGGAGGGAGAGTTGGCTGGTTTAGCCTCCTTGCCTATCCGTCAGAGAGGATTTCTGTCCAACCTGCCTGCTCCTTGGAAAGAAAATTATGAATTGGCTGCTGGAGCCCAAGGAGGGCTCCTGAGATTCAAGTGTGCTGCAGCAACACTCGCTTGCTCTCAGTCACTTTTACAAGCCTCGTTTTGCAGGGATGAATTTAATAATCGGGGAGAAATGAGCAGTAGCGTGGGGTAGCGTTGTCACTGTGGGATTTGCCAACATTTTGCAAATATTAACTCATTTGCTGTGGGCTGGATGAGCCTGATGGTTCTTGTTGTGCAGAGGAGGAGAAAAAGTCCAGGGACCGGTTCACAAGCCACCAGTAACACAGAGCAGCTCGGTGTGACAGCTGGAAATGACTCTCAAAACTCTTCCACTCTCAGGATGGGCCAAGAGTCTTGAGGGATGAGGAATAGTGCTGTTATACAGATTTCGTGCATTTATCTCCCTTTAAGGTGGCTGCAAAATGCCGTCACATTTCACTCTGGGCTGTCAGAGTGGCAGGGTAGCGATGAGTATGTTTTTGCCAGCTGAAATAGCAAAAGGCATTTTTAAGTGCCTAAAACTGAGGCTTAAAGTTAATGTTGAGATCAAAGATGCTCCTTCCAGAGCGTGCAGAAACTCGGGTGCCAGGCATCACTCTCAGCCCCTCGTTCTGCCCGTGGTACCTGTCACCTTCCTTCTAGTGGTGAAAGAAGGAAGTGGAATTTGTAATAATTCTAAGAATATATACAGGTTGTGGTTAAAACACAAACCGTGGGCTGAATGAAGTACCATTGAATACATGCAAATTCATCTGCTCTGCTTCTCCAGAGACTTGTTCCCCCATCTCGGGGTGGCTACAGTGGACCTCGGTGGGTGTCTCTCATCTCCCTGTGTCCCTGGGGCTGGGGGAGAACTGGCTGCTTGAGCTCAGCTGGGGCTGACCTGGCCTTTCGATAGAGCCAGAGTCACGACAGTGGGGAAAGACAAAGGACACTGATTTTTTTTCCCCACTAATCCTTTGGAAATCACTTCGGTGGCAATTCCCAGGGGAGGTACATGGACAGAAGGACCCGGTCTCTGGAGCGACCCTGGGGGTGGCAGCCCCCGCCTCGGTGCTAAGCTGTCAGTGGGCTGAGCTGAGCCCCAGCACAAGCAGAGGTGGTGGGTCGCCTTCTGACAGGCTTTGTCTCCATATTCCCGGCCTCTTTTTTTCCGAGTGTGGTTTCCCTGCAATGCCCTGACCAGCAACAGAGGGAAGCAGCAATCCAGGAACGGCGGAGTCGGCTCAGGAAGTGAAAATGGGCAAATGACTCCAGCTGCCTTGGCCCTGCTTTGCACGTTTCGGGTCGTTCTTCCCCTGGAAGCCCGCGATAAATCTGGTGCATGTCCTGCCGCAGGCTCCCCCAGCTGCCCTGGTGACAGCCCCGTCCCACGTGGTCACACCGAGCATCCCCTGTCACCTCCCTGCTGCGTCGAGGCAGAAGGGACCCCTTGCTGCACCGTTCCCTAGGCAAAGAGATCTTAATTAGGTTTAATGAGCAGGTTTGGGTCTCCGGGGGTGTTAAATCCTCCTGGTGGGCGTTTGGCTAGAGAACTTCTGGCAGAAGTCAGGGTGACACCAGGGGTCCTCCCTTTGGTGCTGGAAAGTGGGGGGCATGAGGGAGCTGTCACAGTTATGGCAGAGGCGAAATAGTCCCCACAGGGTCCTGGGGGGCTTGGAAGGGGCAGAAGAGCTGAACCTGAGCTGTGGTGCATCTTCTGTGTGGCCGCTTCTGTCGTGTTGAGCCCCACATTAGTCACCTCCCAGTGCCATTTACGTAACCTGTAGGCACTGGGAGGGTAATTACATCTTGTAATTCTTCTCTGGCAATGTGGAATTAGTCTCTGAGGCTCTTCTTAGTTCACCTTTAATTAAGCTGTGCCACAGGACCTCCAGTGCTTCCAGTGGGGTGCTTTTTCCTTCTGCTGGACCTCACCGGCTTCAGAGGTCCCGACCTCCCTGGATGCGAATGCCTCCACCATTCACTGCATAATGGGACTCCTGACATAACGGGTCTCCCAACGGCACCTTGTTTTAGAGTAAATTGCACTGTCATCAGCACCACTGCCAAACCAGGGGAACACAATTTGCAAAGTCTTTTGTGGTTCTTTACCATCTCAGATGCCTGCTGGCAGGCTGCCGTTCTCGCTGCGGAGATGCTTTCATAGAATCATAAGAATAGAATGTCATAGAATCATCCCTTTCCCGGGATGTTCACCTGGTACCAGGGAATTTAGAGCCCAAGCATGAGAAGGTGCTGGCCTGGCCTTGCAGCCACCCCTTGTGCTTTGAAAGAGAAAGGGAACTTCCGAAACGCCCTTAAAATATTCAGATTTTTTTTTTCCCTTTCAAAAACGAGGGCAGCCACGTGGTTAGAGCTGGTGTCACCCATCATGACCACGCAGCCGCGGCGGTGTGGAGGTGCTTTCTCTGCTGAAGCTCCTTCCTGAAGCTGCCGCTGCCCTGGAAGCAGCATGGAAGCAGGGTAAGGCCACCAGCAGTGGCTCTAGGCTTTTCCCTTCCTCAAAGTGGTTGTGTAGGGCATTTAGTTTCTCCATGTGTCCCTCGTGGGGCGAGGAGGGATGGGGGACACCAGCTTCTCGCTGCTGGCTGTTCTGTGATGGATCCCGTGGGGCAGGAGCCTTCCTGGAGGAGCATCTGTAGATGCCAACCTCTCACAGATGCAGCAGAGAGCAAGCCCTGCTTTCGTTTCACCTCCCGGCTGACTCAGGGGGGCCTGGCCGACCCCGAGCATCACTCAGTTCGAAAGCGGCTGCCCCTGCGCTCGGCGGCTCCTGCCCCAAAAGCAGGAAGTTTTCAGGCTTTCGCTATTAGATGTCGGTAACGAGTTGAAAGGAGATGCTCGCGCTGGTGTGGGTAAAAGGAGCAGCTGGATGGTGCCTGGGGCACATCCTAGTCATGCCGGGCAGGGAAGGGGTCCTGCTGCTTCTGGGAAAGGGAGAAGAAGGAGGAGGAGGAGGAGGAGGAGGAGGAGAAGGAAGAGGAGGAAGAGGAGGGGGACCACATGGCGCGGAACCCAACAGGGGCTCAAGATGGCTCCGCGACATCTTCCGCTCCTGCTGCTGGGGCCGGGGAGGTGCTGGGCACAAAGGGAGAGGCGAGGGATGCCGCGTGCTCCCTTCCGTGTTGAAAGAAGCCAAAAACGTTGTCTAGGGGCAAGAGGAACAGGCCACAGTGAGGATGACTCTGGCCGTGCCTACGCAGCAGGGTGAGGAAGGCTCTGGCTGAAGAATGGCCTTTCCCGCAGAGGTCCCGCCTGTGGTCTGGGGTGAATGGTGTTCCACCTCCCACTGCAAAGCAGGGGCAACATTCCTGCCTTTCATTCCTTGGGGGGCATAATATTCCATTCAATAATGCTTGCAAGTGGCTTAGGAGCGGGAAGGTCATTTTAATGTCTGAAGAAGTGAGATTTAGGATATCTGCCTGGTGGCTTCACTGCAAACTTCACTCTTCACCTGGGTGTCTTACCTGTCTTTGTGATTTGTGGGCACTCGCAACTAAAGCTTCCTGAGAAAAATACATTAGCCTTTTGGCAAAGGATGTTCCTGGGTTAGAAAATTCCCCGTGCCCAAAAAGGACAAACTGGGATCAGGGCTCAAGGGCTACATCATCATAGAGCACAGGCAGACGAGGATATTTCATACTCCAGCATTCGGGGTACAGCCCGTGGCCTCCACCTGTGGCTCTGCCTGGTTCAGGGATGGGGATGTCTCTCCCGAATTCCCCGGACTGTTGCGGGAGGATGTCCCCATGAGAGCAGAGCCCCCACCGTGCAGCCCCTCAGCCCGCAGCAGGGCTGCGACTCGGTGCCTTCAGCTCTGCTTCTTGAGGCAAGAATAGATTTTTATTTTTTTTTCCTTTGCCACCTCGCTGGGGTTTCAGTTTGATTCAGAGCCGATACTCGAGAGTTTGATTCAGAGCCGATACTCGAGAATTTGGCGTCGCTCACCGGGGAGCCCAGGCTCTCTGCAGAATGAAGGTGGCCCCGGGTGGTCACTGAGAACAGTCGTGTAGAGCCTCCCCGGGGCTGGGGGGAGCTGTAAAGCCCTTACATGGGCCTTGAGTCCAGGGTGAGCACTCCACAGAGATGGGCTGAGCTCCCAACACCCTGCTGCTCTGGCCCTTCCCAAAATACCCACGTATTTGTAAGATATAGCCACTGGCCAGTGATGTCATCATCAGAAATACCACCCCTACGGGAAAATCTGGCAGTTGTATTTCATTATCTGTACTCCTGGTCTGCAGTGAAGGTGTTTCCAGCCTCCTCCTGTCCTCTGACACAAGATGTCACCCTGGCAGTGCTAACCCTGCTGCTTCTCTTTGTCCCCAGAGTGATTTATCCCCTGTCCGACTCCCCCTCGGCGAAGATGTCCCAGTCCTCTCCGGCTGATGAAGGCACCACGTTTGAGCACCTCTGGAGCACACTGTAAGTGGTGGTCGGTCGTTTGCCTTGAGGTTTATTCCGAGGCAGAAGTGTCCTTAGAGGTGGCGTTGGTGTGTGACACTGTGCCTCACGTTCAGGGCTACATGGGGATGGTACCAGGGCCAGAGCTCAGGTCCCCTCTCAGCTGGGACCCTTGCCTTGCCCGGGACCAAGACTGGGAGGATGTGTTCTTACTCAGCAGTCTTCACTCATCAGGTCATGATGAGTGGCTGCCTAATTAAGATGGATGTTTTCCAAAATTAAACATCTAGTCACACCAAGACTTTTTCAAGACTCCTTGGCCTTTGAGCCTCACGCTCTAATCAAGTAAGGAAGAAGGACCGTGCTTCATTTCACCCTCTTTCTTCCTTAGTGTCCTCTTGGTGTCCCCGAGGGGACAGGTACACAGGAGCAGTTGGGTAAATGAAAAACTTCCCGAGTCTCTGCTTGCTTTGCCCACCAGGCAACAGTTTGCCTGAGCAGAGCCTGCTCTGCCACGTGGAAATAGAAGTGGAGGATGGAGGGAGAGGTTGAGAAGGCACCACAGTTCACGGGGATGCAGGTTGCTGGTGGTGGTGGGGTGGGCTGTGCCACAGGGCTGGGGGGCTGACTGTGCCACCCCCTTTCCCACAGGGAGCCAGACAGCACCTACTTCGACCTCCCCCCGTCCAACCACGCCAGCAGCAATGAGGTCTCCAACCGCACCGAGGTGACGATGGACGTCTTCCAGATGAGGAGCATGAACGACTCGGTCATGGTGAGTGCCTGAATAGGACCTGTATCAAATGCAGGCCCGTGATCCCCACGGTGGGCTGGGGGCTGGGGGCAGGGGGTGGGACGTTTGGTGGTGCACAATCCCAACCCAAGCCCCGCGGGGACAGCCCCGCTGTCAGCTCTGAGAACCGGCGGTGGACGGCTGCTCCGCGGGTCGGCAGCGGATGCTCCCCCAAAAGAGTGGCTGTTTATTGACAGCTATTATTGCTGCAGGGGGCAGCGGGGACTCTGCACTGGGACAGTGCTGGGGCTCGAGTTCCCAGAGAGGAGGAGAGTGTCATTCCCAAACATGCCGTGTAGTAAAAGCCGTGTGTGAGCTGCTGGCGAGGCAGAGCTGCCGGGGGGACACCTTGTGTCCCAGGTCTGTGCCGTTGCCCTTCCCTCCGAGGAGCTGCTGTGCCTCCCGTCGAAGGCAAAGGCTTTGGAAAGCGGCTGTCGGGGCGTGTGAGACGGCCGGGGGGGCTTCTGCAGGTTCAGTGCCGCCAGCGGGGTGGCCTCCCGGGAGCCCCCCTGAATCGGCGCCGGCAGCATCTCCCTCCAGAAAGCGGCCGTTTCCCTCCTCGCCAGCTTGCCTCCCCTCCCCCAGCCCCCTTTTTCCCTCCCTTTCCCTTGGCTTTCCCTCCCTTCCCCGGCCTTTGTGTGCGGAGGGCAGGAGCCTGGCAGAGGGAGCAGGCGGGGGCGGTGGTGCTAATTGGGGACCTGCCCCTCGCTGGGCTCGCCCTTGTCTTTCTTCTTGTTCCCGCTGTCACCGGAGCGGGATTCGGTGCATCCCGGGATGCTGCTCACAGACAGGGCAGAGCCAGCCCCTGCTCGGGATAACGAGCCAACAGTAAATATTTACACTGGCCCCGTCGTGCCACCCAGTGCTGCCCAGTGAGCCCTGGTGTCACCGCAGCTCACGGCAGGGTGACGTGCGTGGAAATAAAGGCAGGGATAAGGTGGTGCTGCCGGGATGAAAGGCAGGAGAAGGGAGAGATGGAAGCCGGGGAAGGGGGGCTGCTCGGTGTGCTCTGGGACTCCTGCTGTGCCCGGTGCTTGGTGCTGATGGAGTGGGACTGGGGGGGGACACGGTGCTGGCTCTGTGGTGCCAGATGGCCACCTGAAAGCCCTGTCACCTGCCCTGCAGATGGGTGTGATGCTCGTTCTCGGCCACTGACTGACCCGTGTGTGGGTTGGAGCGTGCAGAGCGGTGCTGGGAGGTGGGTGGTGCAGGCTGGTTCCGCCTTTCCAAACACACCGTGCCACTCTGAGCTGCTCCTCTGCTTCAGCACCCAGTGTTCCGTGCTGGGGTCTGGCTGAAGGAAACACCGTGCTCCCTTCTGCCTCCAGTCAGAAGGAAATCTGCCCCATCACTCCAGATATCTATATATCCATCTATCCATACCTATCCGTCTAGGTATCTATCCGTATCTGTCTGTCTAGAGGTCTGTCTGGCCATCTATCTCAATCTATCCGTATCTTTCCAGATCTGTCTATATCTATCCATCCATCTCCATCTATTCATATCTATCTGTGTCTATCCATCTAGATTTCCATCTACCCCCATCTACCCATATCTATCCCTCTAGATATCTGCCTAGCCTCTATCCCCATCTATCCGTATCAATTTATATCTATCCATCTGTGTATCCATCTATCATCTCCCTCTATCCATACCTATCCATCTATATATCCGTCTATCCATATCTATCCATATCTATTCACCAAGATATCCATCTATCCCCCTCTATCCGTATCTATCCATCCAGACAGGGATAACTCCGTATCCCGGAGCTGTGGAGCGCTCTCAGAGCCGCTGCATCCATCACCTGGTGGACACAAGGGCAGCCACCTCGCTCTGCTGGTGCAGGGTGCTGGCCGAATGGGTTTCCAGCCCAGTGCGGCTGCAAGCAGCTTTCTGGGGTGGAATCCGGCCGGATTTGATGATGGAGCTGGACCCCCGCTCTCCCTGTGGTGGGAATGGTTGGTATCGCCCAGTCCATCACTGGGCAAGCTGGGGCCTGCCCTGCGCTTTAATGAATAGTCATGAGGGACAGAAAGGGGTGGGCCCCGTTTTGTTGTTGGATGCAGCTGGTTGACAGAACTAAGGGAGATGAAAAAAAGCAAAAAAAGCCAACTCAGGGTGGCACACGGGTGGCCACAGCAGCATCCCCGCCGCTGCCCGCCCCGGCCTGGCTCCCGCGCTGCCCCGGCCCGCCGCCCTCCTGCCCCGACTCCATGACTCCCGTGGCGGGACGCTTCCCAGCGCTCCCTGAATCCCGAGACGACTAAAATGCTGTACATCAGCGACCCGATGCAGCATTACACCACGGTAGGTGCCACCTGCTCTTTACGGGTTATGCCTTGCTGCCTCCCATCTGCAACCCCCCGCCGCCCTGCCAGGCTGGACCTGGGCATCGCTCTGGCGCTGCCGCTGCCCGGGATGTGCCAGGGGCTCGCCATGGTGTGAGCCTTCCTCCGTCCCGTGGCTGCAAGGAGGAGCTGAGGCTGCTCTGGCCCCACCACGGACCATAACCGGTGTGGGATGCTGCAGCCTCGGCATCTCCCTCTCGCTTTGCCTGGTCCGTTTAAACCTCCGGAGCAAAGGGTTTGGTGCCTGGGCTCCCTCGCCCAGACGGGAAGGGTGTGAGCTGGAGCATCCTTCTGAGGAACGCCCTGTGGGGCTGGGCACCACCAGCACCAGTTTCTCTTCCAGCGGGGACCTCCTCACAGCACGCACCCCCGGCCCCGGGCAGCCTAATGCCTCTGGGGGGGCAGAGCAGAGGAAATGGTACCTGCGCCTGCATTTTTGCATTTTCAGCCCCGTCCTGAAGCGCCGAGGCTGCTTCCTCCCTCCAAAGGCTTGTGTGCCTGCTCTCTGGCATTCCGGGCAGTTGGGAACAGGCAGGGATGCTGTCGGGGGTAGAAAGGCACGGTGCTGCACTGCCCCACCAGAAATGACTTCACTCCCCTTTTCTCTGGGTGCCGAGTGTCGGAGTGAAGCTCTCAGGGAGCGGAGGTTGTGTGGGAAAGGGCTGTTCCTTGGGAGGTCCTTGCTGCAGCCCTGGGAATATTTATATATGTGTGGGGATAAACATCTGTGTGTGTGTGTGTGTGTGTGTGTATACATTTACAGGCTTACAAACACAAGGGCTGTGGTGGGTTTGTTGACACACGCGTTCACACACAAACGCTCTTGCCTTCGGTTTGTCTCTTAAGGGAATGTTTCCAAAATCTAGTCAATTTTTTAAAAACAAGTTGGTTTTTTCCCCCTGCACCTGACTTGGGGTGTCTCAGGCAGCGGATCTGCAGAGCCCTCATCGCTGGGGCGCTGCCTGGTGGTTTGTGCTGGTGGAGGGATGCTCTGGGTCTCCTTTTGTGTCCAAGGGGTCGGTCTCTTCTCCCAAGGAACAAGGGATAGGAAAAGAGGAAACAGCTTCAAGTTGTGCCAGGGGGCAGTTTAGGATGGATATTAGGAAAAACTTCTTCACCAAAAGGGTTGTGAAACCCTGGAAGAGGCTGCCCAGGGCAGTGGTGGCGTCACCGTCCCTGGAGGGATTTAAAAGCCAGGCTGATGTGGTGCTGAGGGACATGGGTCAGGGGGGGTTTGGGCAGTGCTGGGTTGAGGGACTCGATGATCTGAAAGGTCCCTTCCAGCCCAGACAATTTCCTGGATATTCCCCATTTCGGCAGGAGACGAGCAGCCCCAGGAGCACACGTGCTGAGCTCCAACAAGCAGGTGGCCCAGGGCACGTGCGCGGCCTCTTCCCTGGGGCCCTTCCCTTCTCCCGGGGGAAGAGAACAGCTCAGGCGTGATGCTCGGGGATTATTTGGGCTGTGGATCAGCCCCGACAAGCCACAATCCCTTTTCCCCCTGTTGCTCCCCTCCTGTCCCAGTCCTGAGCTCTGCTTCCTAAGGGTGACTTCTTCTGCCCACCATCCAGCCACTGTCACCCGCCGCCGAGGCTGCCCTGGCCCTGCTCTCCCCGACGGCTTCCCACTTACAATGGACACCCATTTTGCTGCAGTTTCTTGTGACTTTTCCTCCAGGTGAAGCAAAGCAAGCTTGGCCAGGGGTGGTTTGTCTTTGGCAGGGCTGTTTATAGAGCGGCGGGGAGGAATAGAGGGGTTTGCGCACATATTTTAGGGGAGAAAACGGCTGTATGTGTAAAAGCAAGCCGGGTCTTGTTCAGCATTCCTCCAGTTAGTCACAGGCTCCAACGACCTTGTGAGAGATGCAGACAACAGGAGAACTTCCCTGGAGAAGGATGATTGCCTTTAAACCATTATACATCGTAGACGTTTGGGTGAGGTTGGGATCCCAAGTTAAAACACGTCCCGTGATTCCTAAGCCCGGAGCCTCGCCACCCTTTGGAGGAGAAGGCGGATGGCTGAGCCTGCTGGCCGTCCCCACGGCCCTCCCAGTAGCTCCCAGTTTCCCAACTGGTGCCGGTAGCTGGAGGGATGCAGGGGCAGGAGCTGGGTGAAGGGGGGGGTTGCAGGTGGGAGGCCCCGTTCCTCCTCCTTTGAGGGTGCTGCAGGCAGTCGGGGTGACAAGTGACAATGCCACGACCAATGTACATGGTCGCTGGTGGCAGAACACACCACTGGGACAGCCAGCGTGGCTGGTGGCTTGCAAATACTGGAAGAGAGACCCTTGAGCAATTGGGGAATTGCAGATTTCTGGGGAAGAAAAACATCCCACTGGTTTGAAGAAACGTTTATGTTTGAGATATATATTTTTTTAATATTATTTTATATCTCTACTGTAGAAAAAATGATTTTTTGGGGTCTGATTTTCAGATGAAAGATTAAGGCTGCTTTAGCCGTGCGGCTTTTGATAGCAGAGCTTTGCTTAGGTGATGCCTGCAGATAAAAGAGCGGCCAGTTCTTACTGGAGATGTCTGACGGTAATTGTTCAGAAGAGGAATAAGAGAAAAAAAATATCGTAAAAAGCCAGGATTAGGTCCCGTGTGCCTGGAGTGGGAGCCCGTGCCTGCCTAAACGGGTAGGTTGGCTCTGTGACCTCCCTGCATCGCAGCCACGCGCTGGGTAGGTTTGAGGTTTTCCCCAAATTGGAGCTGGATCAGTGAAAGCCTCTGACAGAAACCATCCCGGCCGGGCGATGAATTCCACAAACCGCCATTCAGAGCTGGCTCCGCGTAGAGAAACGCTTCCCCAAGTGATGTGTGTGGGTGTTCACTGGGGACAAGCGAAGGAGGGCGTCCAGAGAGCAGGTCACTGAGGGCTGGTGGTCACCGGGCACCGGCAACAAGTCCCGGGGTGGCTTCCCCAAGCCCCGATGCTCTGCCCGCTGGAAAAGCCACCGTGGAGCAGAGCCCTGACCACAGGACAGGACATCTTCCAAACCCCAACAAACCCCAGAAAATCCCTGCCCGCTGCCCCGCTGGCACAAGGGTGGCTTTGCACAGCCTGGTGCGCGGGAAATCCAGGGATCTCGGCATCTCGCTGCCTCCTGGGGGGATGGAGCGGGTGGAAGGGGGTGATTTAAGTCTGTTGGGGTTTATCCCTCACACAAGTGGTGACCTGCTCGGAACCCCAAGGGACCCAGAGCGGCTTTTTTGGCCGGCGTTCCCGCAGGCTGGCCCTTTAAGGAGGCTGTAACAGGACACCCGGAGCCCCGCAGGATCAGGATCCTGCCGGAGGTTTCCATCTCTCTAAACTGGCTGGTGTTTTCTATTTTTTTTTTTTTTTTTTTTTTTCCCCCCTTTCCCTCCTCCCCTTTTCCCTTCCTCCAGTCCCAGTTCAATTTGCTGAACAACAGCATGGATCAGAGCATCGGCAGCAGAGCAGCCTCCGCCAGCCCCTACAGCTCCGAGCACACCTCCAATGTCCCAACGCACTCGCCCTACTCGCAGCCCAGCTCTACCTTCGACGCCATGTCCCCCGCGCCCGTCATCCCCTCCAACACCGACTACCCCGGTCCCCACCACTTCGAGGTGACCTTCCAGCAGTCCAGCACCGCCAAGTCAGCCACCTGGACAGTAAGTTGCATGTCTTCTTGCCTTCTTGCCTAGGAGAGCTGATCGCGGCTGCTTGCGGCCGTCACCCCACTGTCCCGGCGGTGCTTGGCATAGGGGGCTGCCAGACACGGCCACCACCCCATGGGGACTTTGCCCGCACAGGTGGCCCTGGAAAGCAAAAGGTGCCGGGAACATCCGTGCTTGCTTTTTGGGGGATTTTCTCCCAAAGGGCTGTTAAGCCTAGAAGTTTGAATGTAACTTCTCTCACAGCAATCTCCTGAACTGCAGGTAAATGTCCCGGAAAATCACAAAGCCGGAGAAATGTCCTGGGGAAGGACCTGCCTTGTTCTCACGGTGCTTCCCCACACATCTGCCGGCTGTCAGAGGCGAGGCAGTGGGCGAGACGGACCCTTGCTCGCATCTCCTGGGGCTGTCCTCAGCTTTGCTGCAAATTCTTGCTCCGTATTTACAACCCTTTTTCCATCCCGTATCAGAAGGGTAACTTAATGTCTAGAAGTCACAGCAAAGTATCAGAGCAAGCTTTTAACCCCAGAGGGCTGGCTGCCCGGCACGGTGCCCTGGGGATGCGGGTGCAGCAGCCCGTCCTCGGTCCATGCTGGACCGGCCGCATCTCTGCAGCCAGCGGAGGAGTCCTCTGCAGCCCGGGGACCCGGGGACCAGGCAGAGCCTGTGACGGCTGCTTGGCTTTTTGTGGCAAAAGGTCCTAAATTCACATCACGGCTCCTGCCTCCTCCTGGCTCTATTTTTAAGAAAAAACGGCACTTGTGGCTGGTGTCAGAGGCATTTCTGCAGCGGGGATTGCCGCTCACCGGCACACACCAGGCAGGAAACATTATTGGGGCAGAAAGTCTGGGATGAGACAACTGACACGGGGAGGGAGTGACAGGGTTTCCTCTCTCAGGTGGCAGTTTGACTTTAGGGTGGAACAGGCAGAGGAACCCAGGAGTGATGTATCAGCCCGAGGTACGATAATGACTTTGATTTTTGGAAGCTGATGTGTTTAGTTGCCAAGACAGTCCTTCCCGCCGGAGAAGGAAAGTGTCCTGGGATGCTTTGGTGCAGGCAGTGCCCGGGCTGTGCCACGGTGCCGGTCCCGGTGTGTGGTGGTGACAGCAGGCAGGAGGGGACGGGCTGCGGCGGCTGCTGCAGCGTTGGGTCTGTCTCCTGGGAAAGCCAAGGGGCGGGCAGAGAGGGGACCCCCGCAGCCAGCCGGTGTCTGAACGCACCCAAATTCACAGCTGGGGCAGCGCAGCAGCATCCCCGTGTCTGGTCACCAGAGCATCCCAGCTGAGCCGCGCTGACCGGGGGCTTGGGAGCAGCACCACCATTAAATACCACTTGCCCTCGTAGGAGCAGGTTAGGTCTTCACTGTTTTCCACTGTCTTTCCCTGGAAGATGCTGCTAAAGGATGCGTTTCGTTTAGGTTTGGAATAATCTGAAGGTCCTCAGGGTAGGATGTGACTCCAGCCCAGTCCTGTCCCCACTGGGGGATAACTCACATCGGTTCAGGCATTCCCGGGCCACGAAAACATCCCGATGGCAACGGAACTCACAGCAATGAGGGGTGCCTTGTCCCGGCACGAAGGACTGGGAGGCGTCTGGTGTCCCCTCACCGCTGTCCCCAGCTCTCGGTGCCTGGGGGTGGCTTTGGGATGGAGCGGGCAGGGCCAGGCTGGGTGCTGTGGGACACCCTGGGACAGCGCTGCCAGCACCTCCAGAGACAGAGGAGCACCTACTAAAGGTGCTCTCTGTGCTCTCTCTAATTAGCAGTGAGGAAATCCCCTCCCCTTCTCCC
>JAOQGH010000008.1:922838-934237 GCA_025769975.1 Gallinago jamesoni | reverse complement strand
CTGTCCCCTCTCCAGCAGTTCCCTGTCCTTCTGGAACTGGGGAGCCCAGAACTGGTCCCAGTGCTCCAGATGGGGCCCTCCCCAGAGCACAGCAGAGGAGCAGGATCACCTCCCTCCACCTGCTGCTCACACTCTTCCTGATGCCCCCCAGGATGCCATTGGGTTATTTCTCCCCAGGTGCAGCACCCTACACAAGTGCCCATGGAGCTCCCCATGGGAATGGGGCTGGGGGTCCTGAGGGTGACAGGGACCAATGGCTGGGGTGAGCAGGAGGGTTCTGTCAGAGACCCCCCGCATCCTGGGCATGGCTGGTGGTGCCCCAGCCATCACCCCGAAGCATCCCCACTGCCTGCAGACACGGGGAGGGCAATGTGGGGGTGTCCCTTACAGCTGTCCCCAGGCAGTGTCTCTGCTGCTGGGCTGGCACGTCCCCGGGCACCAGCGGATGCTCTCTGCTCGGCCACCAGCCATGCACTGGGCATATCCAAACCCAGCTCGTAGTAAACAAGCCACAAAGTAGCTTTGGGAGGAATTTCCAGCTCAGCGAGAAGCTGTATAGGCCGGTGATTAAAAAAAAAAAAAAAGGTTATTAAAAAAAATTAGAAAGAAAAAAATTAGCTCTGCAGTCGGCATGTCTTCCAGGATCTGTCGTAACAGATTCGTCCGAGCCGGTTAACGGTATTTGCGGTTTGCAAGATGCTACATGTCTGAGTAAGATGACAGACACATTATTATCACCTCTCGGCTGCGATCTGTCCGAACCTGTCCCAGGATGCGGCTCCGCAGCTGCTTGCTGGGGAGCGCAAGGAAATTAGCAGCCGGAGGCAGCACTTTTCTTCTCTCCCCCTTGCCAGGCTAGTGGCTTTACTGGGATCCATTGACTGCAGCCCTGGACACGTTTCCAGTAGAGCTAATGAGGAGACTGGAATGTAGAGGAGGAGGAGGAGGGTGGTAGGGAGGAGGGAGCGGGGGGAGGAGGATTTGTGGAAAAAGTAATTGTTGAGCAAATCATTTCCTTCAAGAGAGAAAGGAGGACTTGGCTGCAGCCCTCCCGAAGCAGGCAAGTCTAGACGCTTCGGTGTCAACAGTTGAAGATAAATAAGATTTTATCAGCTCCGAATCTGTTGGGACACATCCTCCTAGCGGTTCTGCTGCCCAGGGAGGGCTGGGGGGGAGATGGACTTTGCTGGTAGGTCTTTCCACCCAGAAGACTCAGGTTATTTGTTTTGTTGTGGAGGCCGTTAACATCCGTGGGGGAAAAAAACCTCTCCCCTCTCTCGCTTCTTGCTCGGGAGAGGTGGCCATGGGTCTGAGCGCTGCGGGGGCCTCTTCCAGAGGGTACCTGCTCGGGGAGAGCAGCGGGGGATGCTCAGACTTCATTTCGATGCTGCTTCACTGCCTCAGTCGCCACGAACCCTTGTGGGGCATTGGCTCATTTGGGTGTTGTGAGGTGTGAAATGTTTCCCTGGATGCAGCGGTACCGAGATCCCCCCGACAAACCCCCGCTGGGGCCGGTTGCCCCATGGGCTCTGTTGTTCCCACGCGCTTCCTTCCCCTTCCATTTGGTACCACTGCAGTGGGGGCTCCATCTTGCTCCAAAAGCAGCTGCGTTTCTACGCAGAGGTGAAAGAAGCCCCATCTAAAGGCACTTTGGGGCACCAGGTCCCTGGAGAAACAGAGGTTAATGGCGATGTATTGCTAGTGCTTCAATGGTTTGGCTTTTCCAGTTATTCCTAGTGCTCTGAACCTGCCCTGCAGGACAGACCCCGGTGGCAGGGAAGGGACAGGGGCCGAGGTGGCATTGGACTTCACCCCGGCAGAGGAGGGCTGCCATTGAAAGCTGCTCCACTGCAGAAAGCCCCAGAGGAACGTGTTCTGGGAGTTCCCCTGAGGTTTGGGTTGGTTGCTATCACTGCTGTTCATAGCCAGCCACGGGGACCTGTTGTGCTCCCTAAATGTGCAAAACCAGATGCTCCCTGGCATCCTCCCGTGAACGGAGGTGGCCCCGGTCACACCATAACGGGGGGACAGCACCGAGGCTCTGGAGGGTAGAGCAGGAACTGGGAGTGAGGGCAGGAGGTGCCCAGGGGCAGGACGTACCCAAGCTCTTGTGTAGGAGTGAAAAGCAGTCCTGGGTTTGAGGGCTGGAGGTGCCGATGCACCAGGGCTGGGAAGGTGTCCAGATGTCCTGGGATGCTGTTCCCGTGCCCAGGAGCATCGGGAGCCTCAGCTGTGACCCAGCTGCTGCAGGGGGCCGGTTTGGAGAGGTCAGAGTGTCCAAACGCTGCTGATCGGGGTGGGTGTGAGTCAACGGCCCGAGGTCCACCCCTCGGACGGGTGGCACAAGGGTGGCCGTGACCAAGGAAGAGGTTGTGGAGCAGCGAGGCGGCTGCACTGGTGCCGGTGATTAAACGCCAGCATTTTGGTCTCCTGGGTTCCATTTGCCACTGTCTCCTCTTGCTCTTGAGGAGAGCGTGGTGCCCTGGTGCTCTGGGCAAGCCGGTCGGGCACGCTTCAGCTCCGGCAGCACAGCCCCACAGGGGGGGGCAGGTCATGGGCGATTTCAGATCACCCCGAAGGAGCACGACTCTTCTCGGCGTGTGGGCAAGACCTGCATTTTGCTGTCCCCTGCGTTGCCGAGGGCTCTTCCCGGCTGGGAACACAGCGAGGGATGTAGGACCCTCCTGGGATCCTGAAACCATAACGCTCCATTCCCTGGTGGCCACCAAGGGGCTGGGTCCGTGAGCCCGGGAATGCTTCGCCCCGGCAGCGGCTGGGGGTGCGGGGAGCCTGGCCACGGGGGGCACAGCCCTGGCGTTTCGTGCCCAGAATTATCAGCACAGAGTTCCTTAAAAGAATAGTTTGTTATTGTGGAGGGGTCTTTGAAGGCAATGCTGGAGCTGTTAAGACACGATAAGGTTATCAGTGGAGGCATGCCTGTGTTGAGCGGCAGCCTTTCTCCCTGCGGGGCAATCGCTCTGCTATTTAACAGAGATTTATCCATGTCATAACATGGTATAATGAGAGAATTTGTTACCAAAGAGCTTGCCATAATGCACCTCTGCTCTTCCAGAGCAGTTATATTTCCCAGGCATGTCGAGGGCTGCCCGGGAATGTCTACATGAAAGGATCCTTTGACAGGAGTTGTCAGTATTTTAACACCTGGCAAGGAAGAGCCCCCCCCTCCAAATAACCCTTGTTTTGCCATCTTGTCTCCTCCGATGGAGGGAGCGAAGCCCCCGTCACACGGCGGGGGGGGCAGCCACAGGGGCCACGGCCCCAGGAGAGCTGCTGCTTCCAGCCGGGCAGAGGGGAGCAGCCGCCTTCCCAGGGGGACCCAGCCTGGACACAGTCCCTGCTGGAGACGTGGGGTCGCAGCCGGGCGGTTGACCCGGCCCTGGGGTCAGGGGGCAGTCAGCATCCTTGGGTTTCAGTGCGAGATTTGGGGATTTCAGTGAAAGGTGGTGTTTCTGAGCATCCTCTCCCTCCGGCAAGTCCCTGTGCCTCCCATACCGAGGATTAACTCCTGCTGCCACATCCAGCCTCACCCCGCAGCTCCCGGTCACCCCCGCCAACGACCGCAGCACCTCCCTGCTCCCCCCGGGACGTGTCCCCCGCCAGCCCACCCCCTGGTCTCCCTGGTGGCTGGTACCTGCTGCTGGCCACGGGTCCAACACATCCTCGCCCTGTAGCAGCCTCCCCGGGCAGAGGGCTCTCCCCTTTGGACCTTCCTTAGAAATACCACCTGAAAGGGCTTTATCTCGTTTGCCCCCACAGCAGTTCCTGGGGCGGTAGGAGCCCACCCAGGCTCACTGGGAGCCTCCGTGGGCAACTGGGGCTTGCTCAGCCCACAGCTGGACCCCCTCCCACGGGAAGGGCAGCGGGAACGGGAAGCACAGGTCCTTCTGCAGACCTTCCTGGTGTGCAGGGACATCGGAAGGGGCTCAGGGCAGCGGGAAGATGAGGACTGAGCCATCCCTGGTGCCCCACCGGTGCCGTGCTCGCTGCCGAGCCCTGGGGTCCCCCCGCTAGGACAGCCCAGGCTCAGGACCCCCCAGGAGAGGTGACTGGCAGCCCGGTGGTGGAAGGAGCCACGCTGGCCTCTCCACACCTGTACCTGGGATGGTTGAGGACAAGCTTTCACCTCCTCACCAATACTCTGCGCGGTGGTATTATTTTGGCACGGGGCGTTGTGTTGTGGGGATGAGATAAAATACTTTGAGCGGGAACATGCCCTGCCATGCAGGGACTGGCTTCTCCCCGTGCGGCAGGGGTGGGCTCCTGTACAGCAAACACATTCTTTGTGAGATGGAAAACAGCGTGGCACTGGCGAGGTGGAAGGGAATTGCACATCCCCACACCTGGGCACCGGCACACGCCTTTACTGGAAGCTGAAGGCTCTGCCCCCCCCCCCCCTCCCCTTTTCCCGCAGCGAGGAGCAGCCTCTCCCCCCCCGGGCACTGCCAGCCCAGCCCTGCTGCGGATGGTGGCCGCTGGTGGGACTGGACCCAGGATGGTCCCAGAGGTGGTGGACACCGTGGCTGAGGGTCTCTGCCATGCCTGGACCACTCCTGGGGGGTGGGAGCAGGGCCGGCTCCCCAGCACGCTGCTTCCTTCAGGCTGTTGTTCCCATTTTCAGTTCCATCAGGAGCCTCCCCCGAGCCGAGCACATCCACAGGCCTTGGGAGAGGAGTTTGCCCCTCGCTCCTATCCGAGCAAATCCCTTGTGCCTTCACGAGGAGTGAGGTTTTGGTGGCCAGAACCGTTTTCCATCAACAAGCAGCTCCAGGCGCTGCAGAGCATCCTCCTCCCGGCACGTCCCCCCCGTGAGCCACCGGTGTCACTGCCAGCGGCTGCAGAGGTCGGGACAGACCCTGTCTGGTCGGAATTAAACTCCGAGGTCTTGCATAATTAGCTGTGATTCTGTTAATGACATTAAGTGTGATTCCCTCGGGCTGTGGTGCGTCGGTGCCCCCGGGGCTCGGCCAGGAGCCGTGCGCGTTGTTCAGGGTGACCCTTCCCAAATGGGCTGAGGGGTGTATGAGGGAGGGTTTATGCTGGTTTTTGGCAAGATTTCCTCTCGGTCACGGCGTGGCGGGGGCTCCTGCTTTGCCCGTGGGCTGGGGAGCCCTTCCCGCAGTGCCCGGCCCTGCGCCCAGCAGGTGGTTTTGTGTGGTTTATGTGGGGAGTGGACACGATGCAGAGTGGGTGGATTTGGTCACATTTAAGTATCTCCAGGGGAAAAACAAACCCGGAGCCTCAAGCATAAGGAGTTATCCCAAAGACTGGCTGATTTTCCCGCGGTTGCTCTCCCCTGCGAGGCACTGGGACGGGGCAGGAGCAGTTTGCAGCGCTGGGATCCCTCATGGAGCTGCTGGGGATCCCGGGTGCCATCCCCTTGTCCCGGCACACGGAGCAGCTCAGCCCCGGCCCCAGCCCTCCAGGGAGGCTGCGACACCACGGGCCATAATTGGCTTTATAACAAGTCCTTATTTTAATTTGCTGCTTCGGTGTTGTGGCTGCATCTCCCTCGGCGCGGGGAGAAAGCGTCGGGTGGGTGAGAGGAGCCGAGGGAGGAGGAACATCTCCGTGGATAAAGGAGCATCAGCCTGAGCCCAGCCCCGGAGCAGGGAAGGGACCCTGCATTTACCCCACAGCAGCTTTACACCCCCAAAAATCAGGGTTTTTCGGGTAGAGCCAAGCTGAGTCCACGGCAGAGTTTGGTGTGACTGGAGGTAGAGCAGCATCACCTCCTCCTCGCCCCGTCAGGCTGGTGATGTTCACCTGGTGGTGTCCCTTCTCTTGCAGTACTCCCCCCTGCTGAAGAAACTCTATTGTCAGATCGCGAAAACATGCCCCATCCAGATCAAGGTGTCCACCCCCCCGCCCCCCGGCACCATCATCCGGGCCATGCCCGTCTACAAGAAGGCAGAGCACGTCACCGAGGTGGTGAAACGCTGCCCCAACCACGAGCTCGGCCGCGACTTCAACGACGGTGAGTGATGCTCTGCCGGGGGCTGCCCCCCCCCCCCATCTGGGGCTGGGGGCGGGGGGGGACACACATCCCTTGTGGGCACAGGAGGAGCATCCCCAGGTCCCAACGCGGGGGTGTGTTTGCCTTGCAGGCCAGTCAGCCCCCGCCAGCCACCTCATCCGGGTGGAAGGCAACAACCTCTCCCAGTACGTGGACGACCCCGTGACGGGAAGGCAGAGCGTGATGGTGCCCTACGAGCCCCCGCAGGTACCCGGGCTGGGGGGCAGGACCCTCTCTCTCTGGGCTACAGCAGTTCTGCCCGTGCTGGGGGTGAGCTTGCTGGTGAGGGGGCACGCTTGTGTCCCCAGCGGGAGCCCTGCTGGCTGTGGCACGTCTGAGGCCACCCCGGCTCGCCCACCGGTGGCCACTGTGTTCGAGCATCCTCAGCTCCCAGCCCCATGAAGCATCCCAGAGCATCCCGTTCCTGGGAAGTGGGATGCAAAGGGAAATCCCCTCCAATCCAGCCCTGAATTGTCCCCAAAGTCCTCATACTGTCCCCTCTTCCCAGACAGGACCCTCCCCACACCCCCCTTCCCTGGTGAGCTCCCCCTCAGAGCTCCCCTGCTCTCCCTGCCAAGGTGCCAGCCCCAGGCCAGGGCTGGAGGGTCCCAGTCTGCCTCCCCCCATCACTTCCTGGGGGTCCCAGCCTGCACCCACCCCCCCTCCATCACTCCCGGGGGTCTCAGCCTCCCCCTCGTCGCTCAGCGCCTGCTCTCCCCTCCCGGGCAGGTGGGGACGGAGTTCACCACCATCCTGTACAACTTCATGTGCAACAGCAGCTGCGTGGGAGGGATGAACAGGAGGCCCATCCTCATCATCATCACCCTGGAGACGAGAGAGTGAGTGGCTGTGGGAGCAGGGATCCCTCAGCTGTGGGGCTGGGGTCCCTCGGGAAGGAAACCTGCCCTGCAGGGAGCACCCCCAGGGGATGGGGCCGTGGCAGCCCCCCTGCAGCCCGGGAAAGGCTCTTCTCTGCCCACCAGAGAAAGGGCTGGCACGGAGGGACCAGGGACCCAGCCCAACACTGCCTTCTCCCCCTTCAGCTGGAGGTTTCCTCTGCCCCAGGAGCTCCTCCTCCTCCCCAGGAGAGCGATGCTGGGGGGCTCCCTGCACTCAGTGCCCGGGGGGCTTGATGGCTTCCTGAGCCGTCCATCCACACGGGGGGATGGGGTGGCCCTTTGCTGGTCTGGGTCCTGGTTTTTCTGGACCACCATGTGCTGGGCTGGGCAGAAACAGAGTCCCCAGCTCCTCTCTCTCCTCCCAGCGGCCAAGTCCTGGGAAGGAGGTCGTTCGAGGGACGGATCTGCGCCTGCCCCGGCAGGGACCGCAAGGCGGACGAGGACCATTACCGAGAGCAGCAAGCCCTGAACGAGAGCGCGGCCAAAAACGGCACCACCAACAAACGCAGTGAGTCCCTTGCCAGGGGACAAAGCTGGGGGTCAGGGCGCTCCTGGCCAGCACCCCCTTTGCCATTCTGCCTCGGCTCCTTTCCCATCGCACCCAACGTCTCCGCGCCCCAGAGGTTCAGGCTCAAACACCCACCCAGGCACGATGCTTTGCCTCTTCGCAACTAAATCTGAAGTCTCATAAACGGGACCCACTCCCTTCTCCCTCCAGAGCACAAAAGTCTGGGCAGGGCTTTCCCATCCAGATCAATTTGTTCTTCGTTATTATTGCTAATAAAGGGACACCACCAGCGCCCAGGGGAGCAGCCCTCATCCTGCAGGGAGCCCAGGTGCCCCCCGCGTGTCCTGCCCTCCCCAGGGACAGCCTGGAAACGCTCTTCTCTCCCTTCCAGCCTTCAAGCAGAGCCCCCAGGGCATCCCGGCGCTGGGGACCGGCGTCAAGAAACGGAGGCACGGGGAGGAGGAGATGTATTACGTGCCGGTAAGTGTCGGTGAGCTGCCCTGGTGGAGAGCTGGGCTCGGGATGATGGTGGCGTCGTCCCCTCTGCTCCCCCCAGAAATGCTCTGGGGATGCGATGCTGGGCAGGACGGGGCTGCACGGCCTCCTGCAGAGCTGCAGGGATGGGGGGGTGAGCAGGCACCCAGAGCCCAGGAGCAAAAGCATCTGTGAATGCACACGTCCAGGGGGGCTCTGGACCCCTCCCCAGTCCCTGGGCACCTTGTGTGGCCGGGTGGGGAAAAGGGGCCACGGGGACGGTGGTGAAGGTGGGACAGGAACCAAGCAGAGCCCCGGGCTTGTTCTCTCCTCCAGGTGCGAGGCCGGGAGAACTTTGAGATCCTGATGAAGATAAAGGAGAGCCTGGAGCTGGTGGAGCTGGTCCCGCAGCAGCTGGTGGATTCCTACCGGCAGCAGCAGCAGCAGCTCCTGCAGCGGCAGTGAGTACGGCCAGAGCAGCCCCCCGAGGGTAGCCCCCCCGAGGGCAGGGGGGGTGGACACAGCACTTCTGCCAGCTCTAGAGCACCATTATTGGTGCAAAACAGCTTCTCCACCTCCCAGAGCGCCCCCCCAGGGAGGTGTGATGGGCCAGAGGGGAGCCCTGGGTCGGGGCAGGGGGGCTCCATCCCCCCGCTGACCCCCCACTTGCTTTCCCCGAGCAGGACCCAGCTGCAGACCCCCTCCTCCTACGGGCCCGTCCTTTCGCCCATGAATAAGGTTCACGGCGGGGGAATCAACAAGCTGCCCTCCGTCAACCAGCTGGTGGGGCAGCCCCCCCAGCACGGCTCCGGCCCCGCGCCCGGCCTGGGGGCCATGGGTAAGGTCCTCCTCACCACCCCGGGCGGGGGGTTCCCTGCCGAGGGCGCGGGGGGGGGTTATCCCAGGAGGGGTGATGTCTAATGGCTGTGTTTGTCACCACCGGCCCCCCAGGACCCGGGATGCTGAACAGCCACCCCATGCAGCCCAACGGGGAGATGAACGGGGGCCACTCCTCCCAGTCCATGGTCTCCGGGTCACACTGCACCCCCCCGCCGCCCTACAACCCCGACCCCAGCCTCGTCAGGTAGGGAAGGCGGCCGGTGCCCTGTCTGTCTCCTCCGCTGGCCTTTCCTGCCGTCGTCCCTCGCTCTAACCCTCGGATCTGTCTCTGTAACCGGTCAACCGGCCACTGGTCCCAGCTGAGAAATCACTGCTCCTGAAATCCCATCTCAGAGCCCAAAGCCCAGCTCCCCACCCGTTAGAAACCTCCATTGCCCTCGTGTGCCTCCACCTGGGTAATCCACCCTTGCTTAATTAAAAATTCCACGCGTCCAAACGAGAGCCTTTTCCCGCGTGTCGGAGCAGCCCGTGGCTGTGAGCTCCCCCTCCTCTGCACGGGGCTCCACGGGGGGCTCCTTCCCACCGGGGATGTGCTACCAGGTCTGTGGCCACTTTTTAATGTTTCAGTCTTTAAAAAGACCCCGGACGTTGACGACAGACCCTCCTGAGGCAGGGGGGCTGTGCTGTGGGGCTGCAGCCCCCCCGGTGATGTACAACCCCCCCTCCATCCCACACGGCAGGGACCAGCCTCGCTGCCCGCACTCAGGCATGACCCCCCCCTCCCCTTGGTTATTCCAAGTTATTCAGCTGAAGCCTCGGAAGAGCAGGAGAAAAATTGTAGTTTTAGGAACGAGAGTTGTCCCAGGCGTCACTTCGAGGTTAGTGGCAAAGGAGGTCAGGCTTGGGGTGGCACCGGCCTCAGAGACAAGGCAGCGGGGTACCCCCAGGCGAGCTCTGCCACCCCCCTGCCTGCCCCGAGCGGGGCTGGGGACCCTCACCGCAGCCCCCCCGCTTCCCGGTGACCCCACAGAGGGCTCGGGGGGGGCAGTGCCAGCTGCGAGCACGGCTGCTGTTCCGGAGAAGTTAACGCCACTTTATTTCCCAAATTTTTTCTGCAGTTTTTTAACAGGATTGGGGTGTCCAAACTGCATCGACTATTTCACCTCCCAAGGGTTACAGAATATTTACCACCTGCAGAACCTATCCATAGAGGTAAATGCTTTGGAGACATCTCTCCTTACCTTTCTCTCAGCTGTTGGTCTGAAAAGCCGGGGCAAAGCCCCTCGAAAGGGAGGGGTAGCTCTGGACCAGCCCCCCACACAAAATATTTGCTCCCCGGGATTTACGCCCCCCCTGTCCGTGCGTCCCTCTGCTCCCGGGGCTTTGGCAGGAGCTCAGTCACCGGTAGCAGCCCCCCGAGCCCCAGCTGGTCCCTCCAGACTCTCAGCCACAAAAAAGCGAAGGGATCCCCGGGGAGATTTTTCCTCCTCACACAGAAAGCCCAGCTCAGGTGCTCGGCGAAATAACCCAAACCCCCCCGAGCCAGCGGGAACACGGCAGCTCAGCGAGTTCTAAACCTCATCTTATCTCTGCCCCTGTTAATCTCTAAAGCAAAAGAGGCTGAAATAAGGGAGTCAAGCCCAGGGCTCTTGTATTAAGGGAATACAAGAAATATTCCCAAAATAGTCCCGGTCAGGCAAAAGCCGGCGTGAAAAACAGCAGAAATGTTAGAAATGCCTGAGTTTGCACACAGCATCTGCCACTGCCGCTCTCGTGACGATATGGAGGGTGGCACCGGCTTCCCCAGCCCATCAGGGTAACGAGGAGGAGCCAAAAAGTTAAGTCTTAAGCCCTTTGAGTCATAGCAAGCCCTGCAAATCCCCGAGCTGGTGTTTTGGCCGGGACAAGGCTCCTGCCCCGCTCCCGCGTTGCCTCAGGCAGTCCGTTCTGGTCCCTGGCCGGGAGCGGGACCTCGCGGGGACCTCGTTGGGACCTCGCTGGGACCTCACAGCCCCTGGAGTCTCGATGGTTTTTCCTCCATCGGCAGCTGGGGCCAGTTGCGTAGCTTCAGCCCGGTCTTGGACCATTTTCCCAACTAACCCCGTGACCGTCTGCGAGCTGTCCAGGGAAGCGTTTGGTGCGGCCAGAACGTGTCCCAGCCCCCGAGCTGTGTGTCCCAGCAATTTGTAGTTACTAATTGTGTACTCGTCTGCTCTGGTTAACCCTCACCCCGTCTCTGTGTTTGCCGTTAACGTGGATCCCCGGCACCTCTTGCTCTGATGGTGATGGCTGGTGCAGGACCCCCCCTCCCGAAGTTATTGGCCTCGTTTGGCTTTACAACCGTAGCTCCTTGTCCCCACCGGCGTGTGACACCGGTCCCTGGGGCCAGCCCCACTCCAGCCTCCTGGTCCCGGGCCAGAGGAGAGTCCTTGCACCAGCAAACACACGAGGATGCTTCACACCCTGCTCTGCAACCTGTGTCCCAGGGGAAAATGTCCTCTCCCTCACACTTCCACATCAGTTTGATCATAGAATGCTTTGGGTTGGAAGGGACCTTGAAGCCCCCCCCCAGTGCCACCCCCTGCCCTGGGCAGGGACACCTCCCACCACACCAGGGTGCTCCAAGCCCCCTCCAACCTGCCCT
>JAOQGH010000008.1:880079-920427 GCA_025769975.1 Gallinago jamesoni | reverse complement strand
TGGGCAACCTGTTCCAGTGTCTCACCACCCTCACACCAAAGAATTTCTTTCTGGTGTCTAATCTAAATCTCCCCTCTGCCAATTTAAACCCGTTGCCCCTTGTCCTGTCCCTGCACTCCCTGACACAGAGTCCCTCCCCAGCTCTCCTGTAGCCCCGCCGTGAGCCCTCATGTCTTGCAATCACCTTTTAAAAACATCAGAAAGTTGCTTTGGACAAAAATGATCTTTTCCCTTACAAGCCAAAGTTACATGCTGCCTTTTTTTTTTTATTTTTCTTTTGTTTTTGAGTGTAAATCTATGGGAAGGTCACCAAAACAGACCCATGCGTGGCTGCAGCAGTGCCCCAGTGCTGTGCTGGTCCCAGTATGGTCCCCCCATGGGATGCAGGGCATGGGGGGGCTGGCGATGTGTCCTTGGAGCGTCCTCAGGGACCAGCCATCTCTGCACCTGCAGTGACAGGACGAGGGGCAATGGGTTTAAACTGGAGAAAAGCAGATTGAGATTGGATCTTGGGAAGAAGATCTTTCCAATGAGGGTGGTGGAGCACTGGAACAGGTTGCCCAGGGAAGTGGTTGAGGTCTCTTCCCTGGAGATATTCAAGGGGAGGCTCGAGGAGGCCCTGGGCAACCTGGTCTAGTTGGGGGTGTCCCTGTGACTGCGGGGGGTCGGACTGGATGGCCTTTGGAGGTCCCTTCCATCCCAGACGGTTCTATGATTTGCCGTGGGAGCCCGATCCGTATCACCCTCCCGCTCCTTCCCACGTCTGTCCTGGGGAATTTGGGTTAATGAACCCTCAGTGTCAGTGTCCTTAAAACCCCTCAGTTTAACCTGTTGTAAAGCGAGTCCTGGCAGGAGTCTGTTTTATCTCTTTCTCAAGTGTCTCTCCTCAAACCCCGCACCATCGAGGGGCTGCGTCACTAATGCTCAGGCATTAATTGGGAAACGCTGGTACCGGCTCGTATCCACCAAGGACAGCTTCTTGAACAATCATCTCTGCGAAGTATTAAACACAGCATTTATCTTTCTGAAAATTGGTACAGGCTTTGAACATTGATTTTTACCTTAGGGCTAACGTGTTTCTTTGGGGAAATGGCTGTAGAATAAAGGATGTTTTGATCTGTTTTGCTTTAACCTTTTTAAATACATCTCGAGCACAAGTGCTGACTGCTCGTTCATTACCTGCTTTTGATCGCCCGCAACATTTGGAGGGGGAGAGGGGGGTGGATCAGAGGGACAGAGTGGTTATTGCTGCCGACAGCAGCCCTGGGCACCGGCTGCGGCACAACCGGGCTCCCCCCGCGCTGGGACCGAGCCGGGGGGACGGGCACCGGGCAGATGCTCAGCCGGTGGCCGGCAGGACCAGCTGCAGCATGGTGTGGCTTGTCACCTGGGCACGGCTCTTTGTGCTGACGCGGGGTTCTTCTCCATAATTTTGGGTAGTCAGAAGCATGGCCCACCACTCCGCTCCTTCAGAGCCCCCACCACTCCGCTCCTTCAGAGCCCCCTCCAAAAAATGATGTGCCGACCCCAGGAAACTCACCGCGGGTTTGGGGTGAGCTGGGTACGAGCATCACCCTGTCCCCCACCACCCCCGGGACAGCGCTGGTGCCGTGTCTGCACCCCAAAGCCCCATCAGGGCAGAGCCTGGGAGTGAGGGGAGTCCAGAGTCCACAAGGTTGGGAGAAAACCCCCCCTTTTTGGGCTTTGCAGAGCAGCAGTGGGACAGTCGGAATAATGCGTTCTTTTTGCACGGGCCTGGGGGAGCTCTGTCTGTGCTACTTCCTTCTGAGATCCAAAGAAAAACCCACCAGAGACAGATGTCCGAATTTTAAGGTCATTTTTTTCCCCTTTTATATGGTAATGTATGAGCTGAGCAGAAGCAATCCTCAGTAAGTGCCTTAGGACAGAAGAGCTGTTTTTTCGAGAATCCGCTGTGCGATACTATCTTTCACTTAAAGTGCAATAAATAAATATGCTTTGCTCTTCAAAAAACATGGGGAAGCTATGCCATGAATCTTCCAGAAAGTTAGAAGACCTTTGAAGCATTCAGTTTTAGACGTAATCAGTCATGTTATCCATTTAAAAAGCAAGCAAACTGGGAAACCGAACTGCAAACCTCTCTGTAATGTGCGCCAGTTTTGGAGAGTCCCATTTCTCAGGGTGACTGATGGCTGCACGGGACCCAGCCTCTTGCTGAGATCTGCATAAGGATTGCATTATGGCAAAATTTATGATTTCGAGAGATGTCTTTCACGTGCTCTACTAAATCCCTCGTGTTTGACGCCACCTCCTTATCAGTGCCAGGCAGGTATGGTGTGACACCGACGCTCCGAGATGTGGACTGAGGGCGAGGAGCTGCTCTGTCCAGCTCCCTGGAAGGAGGGTGTAGCCGGGGGGGTTGGTCTCTTCTCCCAAGGAACAGGGGATGGGACAAGAGGAAATGGCCTCAAGGTGTGCCAGGGGAGGTTTAGGATGGATATTGGGAAAAATTTCTCCACCCAAAGGGTTGTGAAGCCTTGGCAGAGGCTGCCCAGGGCAGGGGTGGAGTGACCATCCCTGGAGGGATTGCAAAGCCGGGCAGACATGGTGCTGAGGGACACGGGCCAGTGGTGGGTTTGGCAGTGCTGGGCTGATGGTTGGACTCGATGGTCTGAAAGGTCCCTTCCAACCCAGACAATTCCATGATTCTATTTCCCATCTGCCCTGGGCTGGGGAAGGAGCTGAGAGACCCCTGAGAGAGCCCTGGACCCTCAAACCAGTAGAGCCAGAGTCCCAGTTACAACGTTCAGGGCTCACCTGGGAAATGCACCTTCTTCCCCTTCAGGCCGGTGTCGAAGGATCCATAGGTGCCATAACAGCAGCCCCGGGGCCAGGTCCTCCCTCCACCGCCCTCCTCTCGGTGCCCAGGAGCAGCTCCGAGTCCCGGGGGGAGCAGGAGGTGGCCCCTCCCCGCAGTGACAGGAGCCACCGGTGCCAGCACAGCCTCCTCCAGGCCATTCTGTCCCCCACCACTGCACCCACGGGGAGCCCGACTCCCTCGGGCTGCTCAACTGTGAACCTACGTCCTGTGATAACAGCTAATTAAACAGCTAATTAAAGCACTTTAATGCTTTAAAGGTTTTGAAACGACCATTCATGTTCTCCACATTAACCAAAGCTTCCTCGGGCAGGAGTGCTGATGCTCTCCAACGTACTACGAGACGTGGGTTTTGTAATGTTGTCTTTGGAAAATGTGTTATTTTTATAGCTGTGGTTTTTTGTTGTTTTTTTTTTTTTTTTCTCCAGTAAGACAATAAAATCCCAGCACCTGGCAATGAAAGTCTTGCTTATCTTGTGGGGAAAGCGCCCTCCTGTCCCAGCCTCAAAGCCTAAAACCTCAAAGGGCCTCGACTCGCTTTGCTCCATCGAGCAACCACGAAGGTAGAGACTGAAAACAGAGAAGGAAATCGATGGCAATCTTTATCGCTAAGACAAAGCCTTTCTGAGTTCCAAAAATTACACCATTAAAAACAATTTCCACGAGAGAACTCTCTTCAGTTATAAACACCACCGCTATTTCTAGCTTTAGTCATACATTATTGCATATGTAGGAACTGGAAATTGATTGAACTATAGAGTCTCACGAGAAGTGTCGTTTATAGACTAACACTCAAGGCAAGAACGTTATTTTAATACAATAAAAAAAAAGCTTTCAACTATCTTGAAAACTGGCGCATGAGAAACAGACAAGAGCAGTCAGATCTGTCCGTCTGCATCGGCCCAACAATACAAAGGTACAAAGAACCTGGTTAAAAGCAGACTCGCCCGTTGTCGAAGGCACTATCTTTTCCTGTGGTGTGTATTCCACATCTGCTGGACTGTAAAAATAAAATTACCTTTAAAATACATCATCGGATGCTCTTCCTACACTCACGAGAACGTGATTATTAGTTCAATTTTGCTACTAAAAGGTTAACATACGACACTGGCATTTAAGCAGGGAAAGGAACAGCCTCCTGACAGCTACTGAACGACCCGCCCGGCAGCTGCCTGTCTCAGGAACAGACCCTCCACGGGGTCCTGCACAAACCCCCAGCTCACGCTGGGAAAAGCTCCTTCACGATGCAGCATTCGCTGCTGAAACGCCCCAGCGTGTTGCTCCTCTACGGAACAGCCTTAATTTATAGCCTCACTAGGAAGTCTCTCCTCCCTCTAACGTCAGGGCTCCCTCTCCGCTTTCTCATTTCCCCACAACTCAAGAAAATGAGATCAGATCTTATGGTGAAAAAGAATTAGAAAACCCAGTAAAAAACAAACAATAAATAGGAGGCCCAGAGGCAGGTTCGGCAGAGAAGTCACGTTCCTGCCTGTACTGAGGGGAAATGAGCATGGACCAGAGGGATGCTCCCGTGGGTTTTTGGAGCATTACATCTCGCCTGCGGAGCTGCCAGGAAAGCCGCCTGCTTGCCCTGCTCCCGTCACAGCTGGTGATGGCCTGACACCACCTCACCACGGCCCCAGGAGCACCGCTCTTCTCCTGGGAAAATGGAGCTCCAGGGCCAGCAGAGCCCTCCAGGGCTGGAGGAAACTGCCCTGAATTTCCCGAGGGCTGTGGCTGAGGCACTAAGAAACACCCACAGCCCCAGTGCCCAGCGCTTCCTGGCTCAAAATGCCTCCATCTTCTGGGCATTCCCGGCAGAAACGTCCAAACCGCAAGTCTCATGGTAGGGTTACAGCGGAGACATCACCAGGTGGGGAGAGCTCACTGGAGCACAACGTTGTCCTTCACCTCGGGAGCCAGCAGCGCGTGTCACAGGATCTCAGTCTTGATTACAGCCGAGTCTATCGCCTCGTTGCGCAAGTCGACGGCCGACCCGTTCCTCCAGGACTGCTCCGCAGCCGCAGCCACCTGGATCGTCCAGAGAAACTGCTCTTTGGTTACCACGGGGGGCTCCACGCCTGCAGGGACAGGAATAAAGCACTGGATGACACACGGGTTTCATCTCTGCCTTTCGGCACGTCACCGTCCACCACGGCATCCCCCTTCAGCTCCCAGACCTCAGAGGGGGGCCTCAGAGTTTAAAAAGAAAGGTTCATCCTCTTCTTCCTTCCTGTCCTGTGACTAAAATCCTACATTTCTGCCAATGCAGCCAGCAGGACAGAAATATTTTTACTCCTCCTGGGCAGCCAGACCTTGAGACGAGGGTCTCCTCGCTGTTAGAAACGGCTGCTTTCTCCACAAATCCCAGTAAGGCCCAACATAATTTTCCCTCCCCATTTTCTTCTCAGAACGCCGTTTCAGACCGACACTCCCACCCCTCGCCCGTCTCACTGATGGGAAAGTGAGAGAAGCAGCGTGCCCCGCGAAGCCGAGCCGTTCCTTTCCATTTGCTCAGCTGTTGGCACGGCCACGGAAGGACCAGCTCCGGCGGGGGCTGAGGGCTCCACACGGGGTTTCACCCACCCGCAGGCACCGTCCTGCTCCTCCCGCACCCTCCGAGGACACCGGCGCTTCTCAGCCCACAAAACCCCGTGTCTGCTGAGGTGGAGCTCGCTCACCACCCGCTCATCACTGCCTTAAACTGAACCACTGTGAATCTCAGCCCTAGCTTTCTACCTGCTCGCTTCTTTTTGGGGTTTCAGACACACAGACCGAACTGCAATTGCTGTTGGAACAGCTTCCGAGGGAAGTTTTTGCTGAAAGCAAATCCAAAGCAACTCCAGGGATTAGTGTCAGGTTCCTCCTACCTTTCAGGGTTCTCAGGAAGTGTCGGAAGAGCTCCCTGTGTGCCTCCCTGTAGCGGTCAGCTTGGGTCTGGGAGTATATGGGTACCGAAGTCCCCTGCTCTGAAATCCCCAGAGGATTCCGATTATCCACCCGTAACGTTCCTTGAGAACCATGAACCTGCAGGGAGGCAGCGGGCAGGAGAGAGAACAATGCTTTTAGGTTATCATGCTTTCTATTCTAAACACCTGGCTGCTCTATAGAAGCCCCGGGTTGTACAATCAAGAAAAAAGTAGCTCTTAAAATGAGGAGTTACCACCAGCACAGCCCCTCGTACGGGTCAGACACGACAGAAAACACCAGGTACATGTTGCACTACAGTGGCTTCCACTTATGTGATACCTCCACTTTGATTTTTCCACCTGAGCAAAGCTCCTTTGTTAAGTATTTAACTGCTCTGGCTCCCCAAATCCAGCCCACGCATCCATTATAACTCACAACTTTAGGAATTTACAGACAATTTGCCTCCGAGTTTACACTTTTCTTCCCCTTTCATACCCTTAACCCTTGGCTTGGCCACAGACCTAAAAACACCCTGCAAAGACAACAAATGAACCGTGTGACAACACTTCAGCCAAGGCCTGCTGCAGTGTGACGGCACACAGCCTACAGCCCCAACAGCATGCCTGTGAACAGAGGCAAAATTGGGGTAACAAGGGAGAAAGCAGGTAGTGGACTAAAGAAACACGAGGAACCCGTTTGTGCCGAGGCATCGGGGGTGCTTGTGAAACGTGCTCACAGGCGTGTCACACAGGGCACAAGACACGTGGCGCCAGGTGAACACGTGCAGGGTGAGGCTTGTGGGTCGCCCACAAGCTGGGTTGCAACAGATTGGACTGAGAAGCAGGAAGGCACCTCTATTCTCTGGTCACAGCTCCTGGTGCAGTGCTGGCTGACGTCCAAAGTAACGATGGCTCCGCTGGGAAACTTCATGCTGATGGCTACCGCGTCTGCATCCTTCAAGCAGGCCATGTCTGAGGGACAAAACAGGAGATTGCAAACAGAGAGACAAACCGCAGATTGCAGCGTTGCACCCTCTGCCTTCTGACAGCGCCCGGCCAAGGCCGGCAGCAGCTGCAATTACCTTAATTAAAACTTTGCATTTCCATTTGAAAAATAGCAGCTTCTGGTAACCCAGAGCGTGCCCGTCAGCTCCACGCAACCCAGAGTAAATTTCCATCTTTAACTGTGCCACGATCACCAGGAAAGTACCAGGGAAATCAGAGAAAGGACTGAAAGAGACTGCACTGATTTTCTCCTGAGCACAAAGTTTGCCTCGTTATTTTCTGTGCTCTGCTCTTCCCGTGGCAAACTGGGTATCCCTCCGTTGCCACACAGAGTTCAGCCATATTTCTTAGTGCAACTGCTTCACGTCAGCAGGGAACTGGCAAAATTCAGAAATCACCCCTAAATACCCACAACAACTTCTCAGGAAACTTGCCTTCTATTTTGCTAGACTATTTTTGCAACTGTTCCATGGCAGAACAATTATGTCACAGCTACCCATGCTCTCACACGCTCTTTCTTCCCAATTTTAGCACTGAAGTCCAGAGGTACTCAGTAAACTATCAAAAGCTTTATTCTTACCTGCACAGAACGCGTGCCCCAGTGAAAATATTGTATCTGGTGCACTCTCTCCCAACAACAAACTGACGATATCGATATCGTGCACGGCAGCATTATAAAAAATTCCACCTGGAAGAAGCAAAAGCGGGCATTAAGGTCTCCACGTTTAAAGCCCCCAGTCACTGTACATTTCTGAACAGCATCGATATGAAAAGCCTCCTACATCAACGAAACTCATACTGAAAGCAAACAGAAAAATGCAACAAAAATAAAGATTGGTAAAGAAAACGCTCCTCAGAAGAAAACCCCGTCAGCTTAAGGCTACACCAACATCGGGGACTTTCCAACCAGAACGTGGGACAAGAGAGATTTCCAGTTCCATTTTCCAGTTTGAGAAGGAAGTTTCCAGCAGGAAGTACCTGCTGTTTTGAGGAGGCTCAGAGGCGCCGCTGGGTAGATGCTGCTGGTGGTCGATACGCGGTGGATCCTCCCCAGCACCCGGCTGTCGCGGACCTTCTTGCACAAGAACTGCAGCGCGGGGTCAAAGCGCCTTGGGAGAGAGAGGGGGGCTCTGTTCAGCGTTTGGAAGAGGGGGAGGTCACCCCAGCCCCCGCTACCACCGAGGCATGAGCCCCAGCAATAGCAGCCAGCAGTGAGAGCGGGACAGGAACCTCACTGGACAGATGGGGTCAGACACAGCTTTATAAGTTCTTATTTTATATGAACTTGGCTCCTTGGAAACGAGTCTCAGATCAGCACTTGTAAATCTTTAAGGTAACAATTTTAATGAAGAAACCACAAAACCTCCAAAGGGCTGCAGAGATGTGGACCCCAACTGCCCTTGGCTGTTCTAAAAACCCCAAAGCTTTCACTTCTTCAAAACTTCATCCTTTGAGTTCCATTCAAGTGGGCATTTATTTTAATCTAATGGCAGCTAGATTTTATCTCCATTAAGCATGAAGAATTAACCCAACCCAATTAACTCCCAGATGAACAATGTTAACAAGCAGCAGTGAAACTAGGTTTATTTGAGGACAAATAAAGCCTGAGGAGCCAATGCTACTTTCAGACACACGCTTCTTATCAAGTATAAATGAGAAGAAAAATGCTGGTCTTACTTGTAGAATCCACACACCAACGGTCTTCCACATCTGTCAGCTTCATCGAAACAAGCTTCCGCCGTCTGCCTGTCAAAACTGGGCAGCCTCTCGCAAAACACACCTTTTCCTGTGCAAAATGGAAGAGAGAACAGGGCTGAAGGCAGGACACAGTCTGCACAAAACGCACACACAGATGTCACCACAGTCTAGAAATCAAATTTGGTGAAACCGCAGCATGGCTTTTTATTTGCTGATGCCACGAACTCTCCTTTGCCCCCCAGCTGTGGTTTTACCAGCTGGTGACAGACCCCAAGAAGTGCCACTGCTGTGACACTCAGCTTTGCTTTGAGCCCTACTGGTATTTTGAGGACCAGACACTCCACTCAGCTATACTGGGACCAGCACACAACAAACTCTATTGGTGTTAAGCCACTAACATCAGTGGACTCGTTTCTCTTTAATTATGCAATTAGACAGTCTGCACAGCCCCAGGGACGCTGCTGAAAGGAGAATGCACGCACATTTAAAGTGCTGAGCAAGGACACAAGGTGTGCCTCGACGTGTGCTACTGACTGCAGACCCAAGCTGGCTTTGCAGCCCCTCCTCTTACCTGCTCGTAGAGCGTCTATTACAATCTCAGAGGCTTCTTCGGGTGGTGAACAAATAACGGCTCCAGAGACTCTGCAGGAATAAAAAGACCTTCAGTGAAGACAGGGCTTTCACCAGAATAAACAATGCTCAGTTAGAGTTATTTTTATAATAGCTGCCTTAAACTTGGAGGAAGAATTTTAAAAAAAGACATAAAAACCAATTGCTCTGGAAGAGCATGTTAAGTTATAAAAGGAATTAGGTACCTGTTTGCAAGGCTGAAATACGGGGTGACAAATATAGGTTAAAATCACAAGTGGCACCATGGAATTGCATTGCTTTTCCTGCATCTTAAAGGAAAAAGTCTTTTAAAGGTGTCTTTTGAAAGCAAGTTAAATTCTGTGAGTTAATGCATACAGTGGAATTGAAAGTATTCATGTGGTAGAGCAGCTGCACATGTGATGGGTACATCTTTGCTCATTATCACCCTTGTTTCTAATATCAAATCCATCTTTCTTAACAGCTGCCTTTCACTTCTGCAATGATATTTAAAATACCGTTCTGAGAACCGACAGTAACCACATCACTAGGTGTTACTCGTTCAGTTCAACTGCAAAGGAAAACACCACAATCTTTGCTGTTAACAGCAGCCCTTATTTATCTCAAAGCTGCAACAGCCTCCTCCATCAGCCAGCTGCTCTGAGGCAGGCAAACCGGCACGCTGCAGGAAAGCTGTGGGAATGGAGAAAAATAAAGATATCTTTTATATTTCTTAACAAAGCTGCCTGCAACTAAACTCCTCCGAGTTTCCATCGATTCTGGGCACGTGAGCCAAGCTAAGCTTCCCAGGGACTTCTGAAGCATCTGTGTCACACTACGTGAGGCTTAGCCCCCAGTGGCCCCTCGGTCTCGCTCTGTTCCCACACATGGGGCTAGAGAAGCACGGTTTGGGTCCACTGGGGCACAGCAGGATTGTCTGGAGGGGGAAGCAAGGCTCGTGGCAGGGAAGGAGCACGCACAGGAGCTAGTGGCGGACAGTACCGCTGATCGTTGAGCGCGATATCGGCATCCTGCTGCCGCAGCACCCTGGTGCCAGCCAGGAACTCAGCGCCAAAGGCACATTCCACCTCCTCCAGCTGATCCTCCACAACATAAAGCAGGCAGCAGCCGTTTTCCTCCAGCAGGGTTTGAAACAAGGCTTTATTAACCAGCCCTATGCCAAAGAGGGCGAGGCCGCTGCCGCTGCCGTGCCGTACGGTGGGTGCCGGACTGTCAGAGGCCTCGGGGACAGCCCCTCTTTGGCCAGCCTGCTTCGAGGGGGCAGGCGCGATCCTCATGTGGAAGGCGGCGGGCGCCAAGGGGCGGCTGGCAGAGGTGGAGGGTGTCGGGTCTTCCCGGGGGGTGACGGCGCTCGTCGGGGAGCCGGCGACGACGGGGTGGTGGGGAATCAACGGCTTGTGGTAGGAGGGTGGCGAGGGGACGATGGCGCTGGTGCCGGCGAGGATGAAGGAGGGCTGGGAGAGCAGGGAGGGCGCGTCGAGCTGCAGGGGCAGGCCGCCACCGCCGTCCGCACCTGCAGAGCTGGGCGAGAGAGAGGGACGGGGTGAGCCGCCGCCGCTCCCCCGCGCCCGGCGAGGGTCCCGCGCTTCCTCCCCGCTCCAACACCGCCGGGCACTCACAGGAGCAGCGGGGCCCGCAGGCCGTGCTGGCGGAGGAGGCGGCGGTTGCGGTAGTGGCGGCCGGAGGAGAGGTGCTCGAGGATGCGGTCGCGGCGGACCCGCATGGGCAGCTGGCAGGAGGTGCAGTACAGCGTCTCCACCACCACCGCCGCCTCCCCGCCGCCGCCGCGCTCCAGGAGGTGCCGCTTCACCGCCAGCTCCGAAAACTCGGCCGCGTAGTCGTGCAGCGTCTTCTTCTTCCGCCCCATGGCGGCGGCCCGGCCCGCCCCGGAAGCGGAAGCGCGCCCCCCCCACCCGCCGTTGCCTGGCAACCGGATGCGGCCCGGCCCCGCTCCCCGCCATGGCGGGGTGAACCCGCCGCGCCGGGCCCCGCGTCTGACAGCGCCGGGAGAGGGGAGCAATCGACCCGCCGGGCGGACGCCGCCGCCTCCGCTCTCTCCCCGGGAGCCCTGGCCCCTCTCCGCGGCGCGGCCATGGAAGGGGCGAGCCCGGACGCGGCGGACCCCGGCGGTGTCGGTGCCTGCGGGGGCCCGCAGGAGCCGGAGCTGGGCGAGGAGCTGAGCGCCGGCCCAGATCTCCGAGAGGAGCTGCAGAAGGCAAAGCATGACTACAACATGGCCACAGGTACCTGGGGAAGGTGCCCCAGAAACATGCCGTTATTCGAGTTCATCTTCTGCCGCTCTGCTCCTTTTGCTGAGAGAAAAATGGGGATTCAGTTCGTTGAGGGCAACGCCTTGCTCTCCATCGCTGCTGGCAGAGCGAGGGGGAAAGGCCGCTTGTTTTGAAACCACTTTCCCTCTCCCCTTCGAAGAGAGGGGAAGGGGAAGCCCTGAGCAGCATCACACCCCCCCCCCCTTCAGCACTTCATATCGCACCCTGCGCAGTTCAGTGTAACACACATCACAGCAAAGCACTACACAATGCATTATGGAGCAGTGTCACTGCAGCTGCAGCGTTAATGTCACCCAGGGCCTACGCTGGGACAGGTACAACAGCAGCTCTGCTCAGGCTTTACCTCAAAAAGGAGCCAAAAAGCTTTCAGCAGGGATTGGTTTTGCTTAACACTTGTACTCCCAACTTTCCAGGTGCCATTTCTTCCTTGCAAAGGCAACTGGAGGTCCAAGAATCCCAGCTGCGGAGAATCAAATCCGAAAAGGAAATGCTCCAAAAGAAGCTCAGAGAGCAGGAAAATCAGCTACAAGCCATGGCTACCAAGGTACCGCCCCGAGAGCGTGGTGGCCATCCTCGCTCAGAGCTGGCAGCGGGGAATTCGGGCTCTATGCACCGGTTCCCCTCCTCACAGACAGGAGCTGCACCTCCGAACTGCAACACTCAGATGTCACATATTTTCTCCTAAGATTTGCAATCTGAGAGACGAACGGAAACATGACGAAATGACGATGGCCATAGAGGAGGAGAACGGCAGGCTTCAACAGGTAAATTTGCTGCAAAACCACTACAGAAAAATCCCACTTTTAGCTGCTTGGTTTAGATTTGGGCAAGTTTGCCACATGAAAAAAAAACAACCCAAAACTATTCAATCCAGAAGTTTTAGAGAAAATACCAAGTAATAATATTTACCAGTACTGCAGGGCTGTTAGTCTGTAGGCTCTGCCCAGGAAATACGAGGAGTGTTTGGGCCAGATACTGGGAAGATGCGTCTGAGCCAGCTCGCTCCCTTCCTCGCTAGAATGGCTGGATTTCTGGATCTCCCCAGGTTGTCACAGAACAGGAATCCAGGCTGGCTGAGCAGAACCGGCTGCTCAGCGAGTTACAGGAGACCATCAGCCAGCTTCAGGCTGAGGCCCTGAGCAGCCGGCGCCGCATCCGAGAGCAGCAACAGGCACAAGAGGAGATGCAGAGCCAAGTCCAGACACTGCAGCACCGGGAGCTGCAAACCAGAGTGGCCCTCGAATGCATCACCAGCAGAGTAAGTGCAGCCTCCCTCCCTCCTCCTGCCTCCCTCCTGGGAGATGCCTCAACCATTTCACCCAGAGAATCTGGTTCAGAGAGGTTCTTGGGGCAGGAGATGCACCAGAGCACTTGCAGGGCCTTTGCTCTCAGGGCCTGGATTCCCTTTGCAGCCACGGTGCCAGAGGAGCAGGGAACTCAGTCCGTTTGCTTCCCAGTTTTTTTAGCATGCTCTTATGTCACTGACAAAGCAAACAGGACCAAAATCATAGACAGTCCAACTATCAACCTAACTCTGACAAAACCCATCACTAAACCATGTCTCTAAGCACTATGTCAACCCATCTTTTGAATACCTCCAGGGATGGTGCCCTCAACCACTTCCCTGGGCAGCCCATTCCAAGGCTTAATAACCCTTTCCGTGTCAAAACTGTTCCTAATATCCGATCTGAACCTTTCCCTAGTGCAACTTGAGGCCATTAAATACCAGGAGCCCTTGAGAAACTTGGGTTCAGAACAGTTACACCACCAGATTTCTAATATCCTTCCAGACTTGAAGTCGCAGATACCACCTTAGAGCCATGTCCCGCAGGTGTGTGTGCCTGGTAGCAAGCACAGAGCCCAACACCTGGGGAAGAACTTAACCCACTCAGAGACACATCGTTATCCCAGTACTTGCAGTGAAGCCCAGTCAAACTGCCCGTCCCTGCACATAAAGGGACCTTCCGTTTCACCATTCACTGGTTCTTTGTCCAAATCTGACAGCATAGTCTCTGTAAATCCATGCAAATGCCAAAGAATTGTGTAAAAAGACTAAAACTACCTATTTCTTTCCTCTTTTATCAAAAGTTTGAAAGATATCGAAGCAAAATCATCCAGGCTACATTCAGTATGGCAGGCAGCAAGCCTCCCCAGGCCGAGGTGACGGACGAGGAGGTGCTGGAGGCAATGCAGGTACGTGGCTCTTTCCAGCTCTGCTTCCAGCAAGGGCAAGGGACGGATGAGGTGAGAGACCACCCTGTGGTGCTGCCGTCCACCTAATGCTTTCCACCCCTTTACACATCCCTCATTTTCAGAAAATCATTAACGAACGGACAGAGCTCCATCAGCTGCTGAAACAGAAAGGCATCAAGGTCCCATCACTCCACAGCATCGACACAGCGACTTCGTCGCCTGCCAGCACTAAGGGGAGGAGGAAGAGTCCCGTAAGGTATCTTTTACCACCTGAAAAGCAGCTCTAATGGCAGTCAAACACGTCACCAACCCCAGGCTCCTGTTCCTTGGGTTGCAATTGGTGACATTACTAACACATAGAACTAATTTTACTAAAATCAAGTGCTGTGGGAATATCTAATTCAATGGTTTAAACCGTCTCAGAGCACAATTCACTGTAAATCATTGGTCCGTAGAAATATTCGACCTCACTGAAGCACTACTAAGGGCTTTTTGGCTGCAGGTAGTTAGAAAATGTAAAATCACCATTTTTTGCAGTACACAATAGCTGCTTTGGCAAGTTTGTATGATTACTCGACTGGAAAATTCACCAACGTCCAAAAGAGTGACAGTGACATACGATGGCAAGAACTGTTTTATTTTTCCATTCAATATGCAAGGCCCAACACGTGGATGTATTTGACACGGTATCTGGAAGGTCAGTTAGAGCTCTGTAGAATTTTTAACAGAAAAAAGCCAATCTGCAGGTCACCTGAGCTCACGGGGAGGTTTGCATCCATACAGGTAGCAACCCCGATGTAAAAGTCACCCAGAGACTGCAAGAAAGGGAGCTCTGGCAGTGTCGATGGAAGGCAGCATCGGCCTCTGGGCAGAACCAAACTTCATGAGCAAGAATAAATTCAGCCCTGGATGGACAATGACCCAACGGGTGCACAGCAAGGTCACCACAGACCATACTTGCACCAGGATGGACAATGGCCCTAAAACCCACTGGGACACACAAACCCCTGCAATCAATTCAACCGACTCCACTTAAAAACGGAAGCTGTGTTAACGCCTGAATACAGAAACCATCACTTCAAAACTCACTCCTCAAGTTCTGACAACAACTAAAGTTTTCCCAACTACTCCAGATAAAAAATGTGATGCAGACTGAGATGTTGGCGAAGCAGTTTTGCACTCAGTGCTGCCGGTACACACAGCGCCTTGCGGAGTCTCCATGCTCTCACCTACCAGATCCCTCAGTTTAGCTGCCAAAGTAATAACCCCGCTGAAACACAGCAGGAATAAAACCATGATCTGGCAGGAGAATACACCTGCACTCCTTTTATAACCCCTAAGATGTCATAATGGTTTTCTCTACTGGTTAATGCACTCTGACTTCTGATGCTTTCTCTAAGTTTGCATTTGAAGACACCGTTGTCTACCGAGTCAGAACTCTGATGACTTTCTACTAAGGCTGGAAGAAGGCAATACTCCTCGCCGTAGGTGGATCAGACTTGGCAGTTTGTACACACCCAGGCGGGATGCACCGAATCTTTGCTTTAAAAAACCCAGACCACCTCACCGCGTACCACTTGCATTGCTGAATATGGAAAAAAACAATTGAATGATTTTCTGAGCTTTGACAGCTGCTAACGTATTACAGTCAGAAGAGAGGAAACGGTGGCCAGGTCAGTTTTTGAAGGATAAAGTACTTTCAAGTTTCCATCTGTGTCCACCACTCGAACCTGCTCCACTACCAGCGGCTGCACGTTCTGGCCGGGGTTCAAATTCACTGGTCCACTAAGAGCATCAGCTTCGTTATCCGAGCCTGAGTCTTCCTTATTTTCCAAGGTAACTCTGTTCAGCTCTGCAATTTTCTGTTAAAAGGAAAATATAGAAAACAAGATTAATTCTGCAGCTAAGCCCTCTGAGCAACTCCAACTTGCTCCTAAGGTGTGGATCTGGCCGGACCCTGGAGGAACGTCTGCACAAAAACATTCTTCAGTGGGTTACAATCTGGAAACTGAAAGGGCTGTTGATGTTCTCACTCCTGGGACCAAGCCACTCCTGGGACCAAGCCCAAGTTGGGTGTTAAAGCACTGGATTCTGAGCGAAAGGAGCCTGCTGTAGAATCGGCACCAAGGAGTTTGCTTTTGGTCCATTTGAAATTGTCTCTGTTACCACTTTGTATAACTACATAAATCAGTTACCCCTCACCAGTGTATTCTAAAGGTCAGGTTAACTGGACAAGATAAAATACACTTATCTTGCAAACCACTGAACAGCTGCTATCCTGTACTCACCTGATACCAAGTTTTACCCCTCTCAGTACGAAAGCTTTTATTAAAGCATGTTGAACAGTATTTAATGAGACTGTCCTGCTACTAATAAAGTATCTCAAAGGTAATTCTGTACTCATGACAGGACTCAGCGAGCTAGTTTTCAGGCAGGCTTGAAAGTCAAAGCACGCATTTCCAGCTGTGGTAACACACCATTATTTACCCTGGAGAGTTCTGAGGTCTGACAGCCAGGACACAAGAATGTAAAACCCTTTTGTGATATGGCAAGAATGGAATAGTAAGTGAAAGAGATGGAATAACAACACTACTAAAATAAAAACTTCTGTATTCTTCTCAATATGTGTGAGCAATGAAAATTCTGTTAAGCAGCACAGTGAGAACAGGCAGGATTATTTAACTGAACTACTTACCAGAATTAGTGTGTCCATGACGTCTTTGCATATCTGTAAACTGGTGTCGCTGGTCACTTCCAGAAACAGATCCCGGGTGTCTTTTCTAATCTGTAAGAATTTCACAGGTAAAGTGGTAAGGACCATGATCACACTCACCCACCGTCACTCAGCAACACAGGCACACACAGAGCGAGTGACAGGCTTTCGTTCAGTTCCACCACAGGCAAAGCCCGGTCTTTCCCTACAAGTCAAAAACCAGATTCTTGCCCTTCAGAAAAGCCCTGGTGCCTTCAGAACAGCCTGCCAGAGCTGTACAGATTTCCAAGGGTAAAAATATAACTGCAAGATCCATCTCGCTCTGACAGTCCAGCAGAAAAGATTCAGGCTTTGCAAATTTATATTGGCAACGCAATCACACGTTTCACCAAACCGTGCATATAAATATCTCTCAGTAGAAAGAAACACTGCCTAATCCTGATTAATGTATTTCCAGTAACAGGCAGTACCTTTGTTTTCTCACTATTGGTTATTGGTGGGAAAGAAATCACAACGCCTTCGGCATCCACCAGGCATGGGTAGTTATCTTTGCCATCCAGTAACTGGAGATACCTGCCGAGAGAACACAGCAGCAACAAGTGAGCAACTGAAACTGCAGCTGGGCATGGTGGCTGAAAACAGTGACAAAAATGACTGGGTTCCTGAGCTACCAAGTAGTGAAAACGGTACTGTGGTGACAGAGCTGAGGAGAGCCACCGGCTGCTGGAAGTGATGGGCCAGAACCACAAAGTAACTCATGTTTTATTATCCCTGCTGCCAAAGCAGCCAGACACGCTTCTGGTCCCTTCACAGACCCCACTGCTCACACAGAAAAACCCACTGCCTGACTCCTCCAGATGGCTTAACTTTCCCTCTGACTTACTGCGGCGATACCCAGCTCTGCCCTCACGTACCTGGCACATTTCCCCAGTCGTGTGAGCGAGGGATGTGGGTGGTGATCTCTGAAGCAGTAAACCCGGCTTCAACCTCTTCCCAAATCCAGACTTACTGCCCCTCTGATTTGCTCAGTTTACTGAATGTGCACAGAATACACTTCTTTCCTCTTTGTTTCCTTCTGTTTGCTATTCTAAAAATATTTGGCACCTCTAAGAATAATTTATAAGACAGTAATTTGCTCCTGATGCACCTAGAAACAACAGAAGGCTCTCATCATCCTTGCTTCTCTCCAGGTCACTCTTTGTGCCGAAGTTCAGCTCAGTGTTTCTCATCTCAACCCTTAATGGCCGTGCGGGGTTCGTTAGCCCCATCGCCATTACAGAACGTGCTTCACAATGCACCTCAGCACACGTTCTCCGGTGCTGCTTCTCCCTACGAGTGTATGTTACCAATCTTCACCTGAAGAAAAAACAAGAAGAGATCAGAACACTGACTTGTGCAATCCAGAAACGTTCTGACGCTTCTTCTGCTTCCTCTGCTCCTCAGCTTCCAACTGGAGCTGGCGGAGAAGGTCCTTTGCCTTGATCTCCTTTCGGCCCAGGGGCGTTACCTGCACCATATGAGGAAACAAACATTTGAATTCCCGAGGGACTCAAACACCAGGGTTATTAAAAGTCTCCTGTAAGCAAGTCTGTAATTAAACCCACACTTCTGTGCACCCTCATTCCTAACATCCTGTTTGAGCAGTCTTGTTACAGCAGAACAGCAAAAAAATTAGCACAACTTCTACATTAAAGTTCCTGGAATTAGTTTTCTAGGTTCTATGGGGTAACAAAAAAATTCTTTCCATTTCCTAGAGTCCCAGAAAGCAAAAGGAAAGAAAGAGGAAAGGCTCATTGATGCCACCAGCCCTACCTTCAGCTCATCGGGGGGCTGGACATCGTAGAGCAGGGGACCTTTGATCAGCTGCAGGTCGTGGGTGGCGATTGTGGCTGCCGTCCGCTTCTCGCAGATGTCTTCGTGCAGCTTAGTCTAAAAGAAAGAATGCCATCAAGTACACCAACAATATCAATGCGATTTATTCCTCCTGGGGTTCAGACTCTTCTATATTTAGTGTTTGTAGCGTTATCAGCGACTTGAATAACCCTTTTGCGTTAATTGGAGCCCTTTTCTTCACCTGTGAAATAATTTTATTAGAATTACAGACGAAAGGTGAAGACAGTGAAGTACAGCATACAGCGTGTTTCCCTACTGGGAGATAAGCAGTTTTAAATCAGAAAACAATCACAAATACATGAGTCTCATAATTGGAAAGAAGCTAACACCAGCCCTCTCATGGACAGGGGCAGCAGAAATGGCTGTTGTTACGATGCCTGGGCTGGAAGATTTGGGGTGTGGGATGGTTTAGCTCAGATGAGGGAACCTGGAGCCAAACCAGGGCATTTCTACCATGAGCACGGGTTCATTAGTGGTTCTCACCAGGTCCCACAGCACTACCAAGCTGTTGTTACAGAGGCAACGCAAAGGCACGTGTGCTCATCGCCCTCTCATGGCAACATCTGAGCTATGAGGTTCTCCATGAAAACCAGTTTTGCTTATTGCAGCCTGAGGAGGCAGCACGGCCACCCCTCACTGCCTGTGGGGTGACGGGCTCACCCTCAATTCCAGACACTTCTCTGCTGGAAGGAGCCTAGAACGGTCCATTTCCCACTCTGCTAACACAACGTTCCCCTTGCAAACGAGTAACACAAGAGCTCAGCACTTACCTGCGTGGACAGGAACCTCTTGAGAGCGTTTCCCGGCTTCAAGTTGACTCCCTTCAGCACGCAGCACACAATGAAGGCTCGAACGTCTTTGACACCCGGGCTCGCTTTGACCACCAAGGGCGCCGGGTTTTCGGAGATGTGCAGCACCTTCACCAGCAGCTTGCTCGTCTCCTCCAGCTCATCCTGCTCCCCGTCCCCGCCATCCTTCTTCTGCTGCTTCTCCCTCTTCTTCTTCCTGGCCTCCTCTCTGCCGCTCTCGGCTTTCCCCTTCCCACGGCCGCCGGCCCGCAGGTACTCCAGGATGGCCTTCATCTGGCAGCTGTTGACCATCTTCTCCAGCCGCTTGTCCTTCAGCTGGTTGCCCTTGAAGTTGGCTTCCTTCAGGCGGGGGCAGTCGGCCAGGGCGGCGGGCAGCTCCCGCAGCTGGTTGTTGCCCACATCCAGGCTCTGGAGGAGACAAGAGAGATGGGGGTCAGCGGAGATGGGGGTCAGTGGGGATGGAGATCAGTGGAGATGAGGGTCAGTGGGGATGGGGGTCGGTGGAGAAGGTGGAGATAGCGGTCAGTGGTGATGGTGGGGATAGAGATCAGCAGAGAAGGTGGAGATGGAGATCAGTGAAGAAGGTGGAGATAGTGGTCAGTGGGGATGGTGGGGATGGGGATCAGGGTGGGCAGGGGGTAGTAGACGGGCTCCCACCTTGAGTGCGGGCAGGGTGGCGATGTCAGCGCCCAGCTCCTCCACCTGGTTGTCGGCCGCCTCCAGCCGGCTGAGGAGCGGGAAGGGCCCGCCGGGGAGGGCGGCCCCGCTGCCGGCGGGGGGCAGGAGCCCTCCGGGCAGCACCCGCAGCCGGTTCCCGGAGAGCAGCAGCGCCTGGAGCTGCGGGGCGGCGCGGGCCAGTCCCGGGCCCAGCTCCCGCAGGCGGTTCCCGCTCAGGTTGAGGCTGCGCAGCTGCGGGAAGGCCGGGGCCGCCGCCGCCGCCGCCTCCTCCGCCGGCCCCGCGCCCCCCAGGGCGGCGGGCAGCGCCTCCAGCCCGTTCCCGGAGAGGTCGAGGAGGCGGAGGGCCGGCAGCGTCCCGCCCAGTCCCGCGCCCAGCCCGGCGGGGCCCAGCGCGTTGTCCCGCAGCACCAGCGTGTGGAGGGCGGGCAGGGCGGCGGCCAGCCCCGGGCCCAGCTCCCGCAGCGCCCCGCACCCGCTCAGCTCCAGCGACTGCAGCAGCGGCAGCTCCAGCAGCGCCGCCGGCAGCCGCCCCCCGCCCGCCGCCACCCGCTCCGCCACCGCCGGCCCCGACAGCGACAGCTCCCGCCGCCGCTCCCGCCCCGCCGCCTCCAGCTCCGGCCAGGCCGCCGCCGCCGCCGCCGCCATGGCGCTCCCCGGCCCGCCCCGCCGCCGCACAAGGCCCGCCCCGGCCCGCCCCGAGCCACCGACCGGGGAGAAAGCGGGAGTAAAGCGACACCTCTAAGGCCAAAACCCCGAAATCGTAGAATCGCGGAAGGGTCTGGGTTGGAAGGGACCTGTAAGATCATCGAGCCCAACCATCAGCCTGATAAAACCCATCACTAACCCACGTCTCTATGCGCCGTGTCAACCCAGCTTCTGAATCATTGAATCATCTATGTTGGAAGGGACCTTCAAGATCATCTAGTCCAACCATCGACCCAGCTCTGGCAAAAAAGCCACCCCTAAACCACGTCCCCCAGCACCATGTCAACCCGGCTTTTGAATCACTCCAGGGATGGTGCCTCAACCTCCTCCCTGGGCAGCCTTCTTTCAAGAACTGCACAGTGAAAGTCTAAAGTGTCCCTACAGAGCCTGTATAAACCGGCTTATCATTTAGCAAAATTTTGTGTGGATTTTTCTGGAGATAGCGTAGCTCTGATGGGAGGGCAGTGCTCCTTTATAGGCTTCAGCTTCCTCCTGATTCTGTGAACTTAAGGCCACTTTCTCCTGATTCTGTGAACTTAAGGCCACTTTCTCTTGTCCCATCACCTGTTCCTTGGGAGAAGGGACCAGCTGGCCCTGGCTACACCCTCCTTCCAGGCACATCTCATCACTGCGGGGCACAGTGCAGATAACGATTCATCCCCACCCTGTACCCATTTCTGCTCTAACAGCTGGAAAACACCCAAACTCGCTAAACAGTTTTATTAAATAAGTGCAATATAAACAACGTACAGGTTTAACATCATTGAGTTTTTCTCTTGAAATGATAGCAATAAAATCTCTAGGATTTAAATACCTTCTCTGCTTTATCCAGTACTTAGGAACCGCGTAATCTAGACAAGGGCTCTCTCGGGGCGGTGGAACTCCAAACAGCGGCTGGAGATGGGATGGATTCTGCTGGCAGGGACACTGGCTGCTCTTGGGGCATCTCTGCAGTGTAGATGGATGAAAACAACGTGGTTGACATTCAGGTAGAGGATGGAAAAAGAGATGAAACATAAAAAAAAGCCCAAGAGACAGGGACGACAGTCTGTTCCTCCTTTAATAATGACGTGCCCTCATTCTGGTTAAAGTTTTCCAGTCCCACAGCTGGGAGAACGCCTTTCCATCAGCCAGACCTGCGCCCGTGCAACAGATTTACTCCACATTTCACTCCAGACTCCAGCCCACCGGGAGAAACTTCTCTGTGGGTGTCACACCAGTGCTTCATCTGCCACCACAGAAAACGGGGTTTTTTATGAACTGAAAGGAAGCTGCCCAGGGAGCTCATCCTTTAAAATCAACACCTGGTACCACTACGCACAAAGAAAGTCCTTCCACATCCTAAAAAATTTTACATTTTCTCACTTCTGTTTCCAATTCGTACCATTGGGTAGTTAAATATTATCTTTATACCTCACTTTAGAAGTGTATTTTTTTACCCAGCAATCTCACTGAATGTTATACACGCTAAAATACTTCACTGATTTCTCTAAAATGTTGCTAAAAAGCGATTCTGGAATTGAAAAAAAAGAAAATAGGTAATTATGAAGCCCTAAATTGCAGGAATCTCCTACAGGACAGCCTCCTGCAGTGAAAAAGCTGCAGAATTTTTGCACGGGTCCCTACGGTGTAATCCCTGTGCCTGGAGCCAAGTGAGAGGCAGCGACCGCAGAGAGAGGAGCCACAGGAGCTGCCCAAGGGAAAAAGCTGCCCAAGAGCCATCTGAAACGGTGCCTCACGCAGCTCCAGCCCTCCTGCCAGCACTGGGAAACACCACCCTGGCTAGAATTAATAGTGTTTGGGGGGAGTTGGGTTTTTTTTGGTTGCTCTGGCTTGGTTGGTTGTGTTAATTTTATTTATTTATTTAAAAATATACCCATGTTTTAGAAGGTTATCTTGTCACGTTATAAAACAGAAAGCACACATCCTGCTACACATAGGATTTTAAGTACACTTGGCTTGACTGGCTCTAAAAGCCACAGCTGAGGAATCCCACAGAGCTGTATTTACTGACTCCCTTGCCTACTGCATTGGCCAAGCCAAAGTACATGGAGGACCTTTGCAAACTTTTTTTTTTTCTTCATTAAATTTACACAGTGGGAAGGAAGCTCACAGTTTTATGTCCTAAAGGCAAAAAAGCTCTGGGCAGCAGCTCAGGAGCCTGCAGCCCACTGCACGGGCTAATAAGCTCTGGTGATTTTCTTGCATAATGAATCAGGTTTCCAAATAGGAACCTGTGTCACTAAAGCAGAAATAAAAATACTTAAATATTTTAAATATATATGTTTTCCTAATGTATATATATTTATTAATATATATTTACAGGAGTTAAAGAAATGATCTGTATAAAGACTTTCAAAATACAGGTGCACCGATCTACCTGTAGAATTCCTCAGCTTGTAGACAGACTGCACACGAAGTATAAAAACTGTGCATTACAAAAATCAGTGCTCTATATACAAAATACGACACATTCACTCTGTGATAGCAAAAAAACCCACAATCCAATCCCCAAAACTTCTACTTCTATTACCACGATCGCTCATTCTTGTACCTGTGGTGGACATCAAGGTGGGACCAATTAATTGTACCCTGGGAAGCTATTGCCTGAACGTTCCAAGTAGAACCGCGAGGATCATTGCTTTGGGTACAAAGCATCACACATTGTGTCTTAACAGAATTTGTTCTTTTTGAAGCTATTCAATGGCCACCTGCGGCAGTCTATGGATGTTTATTTTAATCAAGAATTAACTAGAGAAAGACAGTGTTAGAGCTGGATTTAGAAGCAAGCAGAGAGCTACACTAGAGCAGGGGTAAAGGTTTAAATTTATTAATTCAAGCTTTTCAGGGCCCTGCTAAGATTTCTTTCCTTTCTCTAAGGGGCCATATCTTGGGGATGTATTTCAGAATTAACTGTAAGATTTTAAAACACAACTTTAGTTTTTGCAGTAGCTCCATCCATACCCACTCTCATTATGTACCAAATGGGACCCCTGCAGTTTGGGTAACGCCCCTGTGAAGAGGGCTAATAAGTATAATAAGAACTAATAAGGCACTTGGTGCTCAGCGCGAGGGGCCATGCCAACGGCTATTTCACGGTGCTCCCTGCGCGCTGGCCCGTCACATGGCAACAGCCAGCCCTCATGCTTTTTATTTGGGGCTAATCCTTGGCGTTGAGCAGCACTTTGGGTGCTGCTCTGCTGCCTTTAGAACCCTAAAACTGAAATATGCGCGGATTCAGGCCTCCACAGCAAACCCGCCTCTCACCGCGGACAAGAAGCGTGACCCTGCGTGATCCTGTTTTTTTGGCAGAAAGCTATTAGCTTCCACTATTATTCCATTGAAGTGATTACCTGGTAAAGTCAGCTAACACAGACATTCCTTCCCAAGCTTTCACAATGTGTAATTGCAAACAAGTGTCGTGCTTAGATCAAAAGATCAAGCGCTTTTCCGCTCAGACAAAAGAAATCCACGACACAGACAACTGTGGCTTTTGGATCGATGAGGAACCAGCCAAAGACCAGGGCACGGCCTCTGAGCCACAGAGGGAATGTGACAGGTCAAATCTCTCCCACAACATTTGCACATTTCTAGGAGCAAACCCAGTGCTGCATAGGCAAGTGACACAAGAGCTATCAGACAAGGCCAGTACCACTCCAGGCTGATCAACAGCCCCACAGAGTCAAACAAAAAAGATTACAAGTTGCCCACAATTTTAAAATAACTATTAACAACTCTATATCCAGTTACTAAGACAAAGGAAAAAATACTTGTCCTGTCATCGCTTTGAGTATGTTTTGCCAGTGCTTTTATTTGGACCCCCTCTTGGGGTTGGGATCTTGCTTCCTATAGAGGGAGGTCGAGATTTTGTTCCTGAAGGACCCGTTTTCCTTAAATACTGGCCACCTACTTTGCCTGTGGAGAGAAAACACAGATCGTTATTGTGAGCACATCTAGTCCCAGTCTTGAATTGTATCTACCATTTTGGTTCTCAAGATACATTAAGTCTAAATGACTGATACCAACAACTACAAGTCGGCAGCATCCAGGTACGCATCTCGTACCAGGAGGGGTAGGACTAAGTGGTCAGGGCTCCCTCCTTATCTCTAGGAATTTGCTCTGGATTTTTAGCTTGATCCGGGCAGGATTTAAGTTCCTCCTGACCATGTTTCCAAACTCCAAGCAGCAGCAAACTAACCAGTGCTCTCATTAGCCAGCAGAAATAGCAGGGCTTCAGACAGCCAGACAGTGGTGGTGGCAGGTCCAGCTGAAGACCGGAAACTGCTGAGTTTAATCCCATTCACTAATGACAGCTGAAAGAGACAGTTCAACAGCTCCCTCTGGGAGCTTGGGGTAATTGTGGGACACAGACAGGAGCAAAGCAAGTATCAGAGAGAGGAGGTTAATTCCAGCAATGACCCAAACACACAGCGGACAAATAACCCTGAAAAAAGTCTGAAGGAGGAACGGGAATGGGATGCTACTGGCCAGAAGAGTTTTGGTGCTGCAGGCAGTGAAAATAGCTTGTTTGTTTAACTCCTATGTTCAGGAAATAAAAGGGTTTTGCATGTGCTTTATTTATAAAGATGACTGTTAAAAAAACACCTGACATCAGCATCAATTTTTGCACAGTCATAAATTCTGCCTAGCTCCTGGGTCCGAACTGAAAAGGAAAAGCAGCACACAGCACTAACGATTCAATTCAGCTTGTAATTAGGATGAGATTAGCACCCTCTGATTGGACAGTAAAAGCTAAATCGGGCTCTGGGTTCTCTGTGTCAGTGTTCAGGAGCTTTCCAGCACGTTAACTGTTTGGTGTCGCCGCTGACTGTTCCAGTCACAGTCACACTATTATGTAGGAACCAGACTGAAGTGATCAAATCATCAAATCCCCCCAATGAACTGAGCTGATGCCCCTGATACCGCTGTTACTGGGAGGGTTTGGGAATCCACTCCCTGAGAAGACTGTAGGCCATTCTGGAGCAGTCAGGTTACACACATGCAGAAACTGTGTTGAACAAGCAATTAAGAGCCCTCTTCCTTTCAAGGATGAAATACTTTTCTTAAGTAAAGGCAGCGCAGTAAAAACCATAATTATCATTATCATAAAATAGCATCTTACCAGGCTGCACCAGAAGAGTTTTATTCATTGTGGAAAACCTCCGTTGATTCATTTTACAGCCATTGATGCCCATTAGGTGAAACTTCCAGGCCTAAAGTCAATTAAAAAGGAGTGATATTACAAAACCAGCAAAATTAGCCGATCTTTTATCTAGTTGCTATGTATGTACATTTAAAACACGGGGAGAATGAGAGTTCTATACAGATTTTATGGCAACAGCATTTCAATGCTCACTCATAAAAGCATGAACACCTTACGACTTAATAAGTGGAACAGAAATTAATATATCCAGGGGAAAAAAATCCAGCCAGATGCTAGAAATGAAAAGCAAGTGACATTTGTTTTGCTTTTTAAATTTTCTCAACTAACAGCTGAGTTCAAATCAGGAAAAAACAAGGTACAAATAACATGAAAAATCTTTTCAACTATACATTAAGCTGAAAATGTGTGGGCAGGACTACAAGGCTCTGATAATAGCTGAAGCACTCAGCAGCCTGAAGGAGTAGGAGCCGCTATTACAAGAAAACATGACAGATGCTTCAAACTAGAAGCTACGTGAAGTCTCTCACTTCCAAGAATAATTTACACAGAAGCAAGAAAAAAAAAAATATCCCCAAATGGAACCACCACATATATTTCTCAACAAACCTTTCAGACTTGGTTACAATATTGTCTGAGCTCCTCGTGCCAAGCAAAGTAAAAAGGATTTACACAACACTTCATTTTGAGAACAAAAGGGTCAGGTCCCATGAAAAGGGAGACAATGACACAGGTGACACCAGCCATGGACCTTCCACTGGCTCTAACACCAAGCTTAGAGCTGTTGGCTGCCTCCTGGACAGACTTCTCCAGAAAATTAAATCATACCCACAACTACTTGATCGTAATGTAGTGTTAGTGGATTCATACAAAAGACCGAAATAGATATTTTACGTATTTTTCTGAACAAATCGCTTTTTATATAATACCAACATATACTTTGAATTGCCAAAGGCCCATTTTGGAGGTGGCACATCAGAGATTTCATAGCATCAGGCGGTTACAGGGAACAGCATGTAGAAAGCAGAGCGAGACCTTCTCAACTCCCTTGACCCTTATAGCAGTTCTTGCTTAATTTCTTCAAGAGAATTTTTTTTTATACCCCAAATCAACAGCACGTTAATCCTGGCTGCTCTCTTAGAGGTGCTCAGTCTTGCTGCAGTATTTTAAGCCGCAATATGTCAGCCCTAGGGTTTGGAGGTTTAGCCATCCCAGACCCCGGCAATAAGTTCCTAAATCACTGGGCATAAGGCAGCGTTAGGAGAGGACACGGATTCAGTCCCAGTGACACAACAACATCACACCCATCTCGAAGGCAGCCTCACCTCCTCTCCTGGGGGAAAGTTGTCATGGCACAACGGGCAATGGTTTGCCACATTCTCTGGTTTGGCAGCTGAAATGATTAGAAAAATAATATGAAAATAGCAAAGACAGGCTAGTTTCAAATACAAGAGAAGAAGGTCCATAACAAAGAGCATAAAGCTACCCCATGGCAAAACCAGCTCCTACCCTATTAACTGTTCTCAAAGAAGCCCCGTGATTAACCGTCTACGTTGAAACAAGATCAAAAGGAACAATTTGGCTTAATCCACAAGGATGAGGTAGCAGCTTTCTGTTCTCCTCACTTGTCCTCCCCATGTGCATTCAGAGAAGCGAAGTATTTCAAGCACTGGGAAACTCAGGCATTTATTCCAAAAGTGTTCGCTCCTGAGGATTTACTTTGATTTCTCAATCCATAGAGCAGCACCTCAACAGGAGTGCTCGGACTCCCCAGAGATACACGGGGTTTGAAAGTCTGACTGACTTGATTTTTGAGGTTCAACCTTCCTCTTTGAATCTACTCACAATTGCAAGTCTTGCTCTTAATATGTTTGGGCAACTCCTCTTTTGGCAGGGCCTCACTGCATCGCTGACATTTCCCAAAATTGTCCTTTTTATCACAATCCATCAACAAGTGCTCGGTCAGGCTTGAGATTTCCACCACCTGCAATAGGGTGAGAGGGACTCAGAGGGTTTGTACCATACTGAGTAAATAAGCATAGGATTTTAAAACCTGCTTATGTGGTTTTTGTAAGTTAAATCTCACTTTCCAAAATGACAGAGGGAAAATGAAATTTTAATCCTGTTATTAATACAATTTACAATGCTGCTCTTTTTGAAAAGCGCTGCCAAGATCACTCAGTTGTGTTCAGCATTCACCCACGTTAGCATTAAATATCTTTAAACCCAGCATAACAACAGTTAATGTCTTAGAGTATCCCTAGGCAGTGTCTGCCTCACCTGTTTGCAGTGCTCACATCTGGTCAGCATCGGGCAGTGTCTCCAGTAATGGAGATCCAAACCTTCCTCTGTGAAGGATTCATCCCTTTCACCACAAAAAATACATAAACTAGGAGAAAAAAATACAAACATCAGTAACTTCACAGAGTGAAACTGATGAATCTTGGTTCTCCTGGTAGAAACTATTCTGAAAAATAGCCATCACCTTGGTAAACCTTATTTTCCCTATATAATGCTGACCTTAGGATAGGGCATGAACAAATACTAATATTTATGGTAAATACAACTATGAAGCATTTGTTCATACAGAAAGACATAACTCCCCAAAAGCACCAAGAACAGCTCACTGAAACTGGCTTTCATCGCCCCAGAATTTCTCTATGGCCTTATCCCACAATACACATGAAAGCTACAATATGTCTTTGCCTTATTTTATACCAGCAGCTGAACATTAAACTCTGGCAATTTCCTATCCCACAAGCAACTGCTAGGAAAACCTCATAAACCCTGTGCTCCAAAACAAGGCCACACTATCCAAAAAGTTTAAAAAATCACCATCTGGTATTGCCTGGTGATATTCCCAAATCTGTTAGAAAATATTTTCTTTTTTCATTGTTTAAATTCCAAAGGTATTAGCTTTGATCTACTGGAAAAATGTTATTAAGGTGATTAGCTTGCAGGTTATACTAAGTGCTTAAGGTGATTAAAAGCTGCTCATCTAACTTACTTATCCAAGTAATTTGCAACAGAGTAGTGATTATCTGGAATCTCTGCTGCCACAGTTGATGGGCTTTCGTTTACCCGGTACCCTGTAAAAAAAGAACTATTAAAACCAAGATCGCATTTTAATCCAGTTTTGTGCATGCCTAGAACCTACTCCTCTGGATCCCAACAGCAAAAAGCCCTACCAGGGGCTTTTACCATTGCCATACTGGTAAATGAGCACTGACAGACAACAGACCTGCAGGCAGCTGGGAAACTACTGCTTTAGTCATCTAGCGAGCATTTATACATGTAGTAGATGATCCACCTCAGGTTGGGGAGAAACGTGGTTTCAAGCCAAGACACACTCATTTCTTCGGAGAAAATAACTAGATATCTGATGGCAAATTTTCTCCTGTGAAATGGTTACCTCTATGGCAGACTGAGCCTCAGCCAGGCTGACACGCTCTGGTGTGACTTGAACTGAGATCAGTCAATAATCCACTGAGTATCTGCAGTCTTCCAAAGACACCTTGAAATATTTCTAGTTTCTGTAATGCTATTTGAAATTACCTACCTTGATACTTTGGCTTGTGAAAATCAGATTCTTTCTCCTATTGAACAAAGAAATTTAAGTGAGAAATATGCTTTGTGACAGTGACTCTTCCCAGGGAGAAAGGGAATAGATTACATCCTGATTTTTCTCTGGAATTAAAAGCCTAACAGCAGAGCCAATGCATTACAACATTTGTGCCCCTGGTCAACAAATCTCTCAGGTATTGAGACAGTGATCTTCTGAGGATGGGAAACAGCCCCACTTCCTGGCACCAGGCACCTGATGGCCAGTCTAAGGGTGAGATTTAAAATTTTGTGGAAGTGCAGCACTGAGTGCTTCTGGGGGGCCCTGACACACCATTCCTGTACTCCGACTGACACAGACACACTCAGACTTGTAGAAACACTCTCAAATTTACCTTACGATAGACAAAGCTGTTATAAAAAAGAATCCAGGAGGATTCCTAGGAAAAATAACCCCCAGATTTTAAGCTGGACTGCTGAAGGGGAAACCCAGTCAGTCTGTGTCATGGAACGTCTCTCTTTTTTTTTTTCAAATTTTATAGTAAGAAACAGTAATGCTAATTCTCTAAGCCTGTGATACCTAAGGAAAAAAAGGATTTAAAACAATAAAAATCAAAATAAAAAAAACCTTTCCAGCTTGAACTTCTGCTTGTATCTCCCTCAGAGCTGCCAGCTGTCCTTGCAGGACTTTTATTTCTTCCTTCTTCTGTTTCTCTGCTTCTTTTGTCGCTGCCTTTCTCTGGGTCTGTCAAGAAATACTCTTTCAATTACAAAAGTTTTTGACCCATCTGTCATACAGAACAGATTGCAAAACACATCAGCATAGAATAAACAGTGAGTGCAGCACCAGAAATATCCTACTCGGTGCAATGATTGTTCTGTCACAGTAAAACATCTCCCTCCTCCCAAATTCCTCTGCATTAACCTGAAAGAAACACACACCATTTCCTCTGTGCTGACTGCTTCCAAGGCCAGCCAGCATAAATCAGTATTTGCCAAAATGACCGTGCATTCCTTCAGAAGTACCATCTCCATATTCTTTGTAGGCTTTATTTGGAAGAGTGAGCACATGTAATAAACTGAACCCCAGCTTCTCGCTCTCAGTAATGTCAACAACACACCTTGAGATACTCTGCTACGTGTGCCATCACTGCCTAATACAGCCATGACATCAGCCTATTTCTCAGAGCAATGCAAAGTTTAAAGTAGCTGCATATGTTCTACCATCTCATCACGTACCCTGAGCTCAGCTTCAGAAAGTTTACCATCTATTTTAGTAAATCCATCAAAGAGTGTTTTATAGAGAACAGTCTTGCGAACGCTGGCGTCGTCGGGAGGGAGGTACTCCAGGATAGCAGCCCTGTGCCTCCTGTACATATCGAAGATAATGCGCAGCGCCATATCCCGAACCTCATGAACTCTGTGCTCCAAAGCTCCCGTTGCAAACTGAAAGGAAAAACAACAAAATTATGCCTCTCTTTTCCCACACGCTTTTTAAGGATCTGTTGATTAGTCCAAGAGAATTATTGCACTGCAGTGGGAGAAATCTTCACACAGATGTGTTTTTCTAAACACCTTTGGACCCAGTGATTCTTTCTTTCTCTATTGACATCTTGCTTCCTCACAAAGTTGTGAGCTGCACCTCCAAGAGTGTCATAAATTCTCTTTAGCTATTCACCAAGCCCCCCAAAAACAGACAGACAAGCCTTAATAAAGCAGCAACAAAAACAAGCCTTGCGTGCTGTGAACTCAGACACTTGCCTTCATGACATTACTGATGGTAAAGCCAGAGTTCTCTGTTCCCAGGTCCTTCAGGAGATGTTCCACTAACTCCACCTGACTCATCGCCATGTGTGTCGGGGAGTTGGGCTTTAAGGGTTGAACCAAATGAACTGGGATGATCTGAAGAGGTTTAACTTCACTACACAATGCCATTTCCTACAAATGTACAGAGAGTCAGGGTGTGTTTAGGAATGTTAAATGTGGACAATTAACTGTCTTTGCAAAGTAGAGCTATTCTAAGTTACTTATAACAAGTTCAGTAAAAAGAAATAAGCCTTCTCTGAGGAGTAGCTGCTTATTTGTTACTTTAGCAGCCAGCAGTTGTTTGCAAAGGCTTTAAGGAGAAGATTATACAGATGTTAGGTCTTTATCTTTGGCATCAGAGAGAAAGCTACTGAGAAATCGATGAAATCTTAGATGTACTCAGATGAGCTGTAGAACTGGGTGTACGACAAACATCAAGAACTCCATCTGACACCAAACTACATGAGGAGGAGGTAGATGAGAAGCGTCACAAAGGATACAAATGCATCAGGATGGATTTCAGGAGTGCTTCAGAAGGCATGTGTCATCTTAGAATTTCTCATTCTATTTTGCAAAGAACCTTAAGGGCTAAATTCTGCTGTTATTCAAAGCTCAATGTTTATTTCTTTGCAGGTTTAATAACCGAAAGCAGCCTTGCTCCCTGTTCCTGTCAGCGGACAGATGCTCAAGCAGCAGAGGGTGCCTGCAGTCCCTCCTCCCGAGGGCCAGCGCAGTTGTCACCGGGCTGCTTTGCACACATTTATTTCTAGAAACACCCAGCAACTTCCCTAGAGAAGTGCTTATTCCAGCAGTGTATCAGCTATTAGCAGCGATACAAAATAAACACATTTTCCTTCTCTGCAGGCCACGTTCTGTTTACAAAAATACACTTGTAACCATTTCTGATTTCCTTTCTCATTCAATTACAAAATCTATTATTAACAAGCCAAGCAGCACTAATAAAGTCACCAGTCACCTCTGGGGTTCCAGTGACACACCAGGCCGCTTCTGTCAATAATGCTGTTAAGATTTTGTTTCTGTCCACAGTGAAAGAAAAGTCTTTTCCCTCCAAGTGTGGATACAAGCTAAGTGACCCAGAGCTACCCACTCTGCTCCTGGGATCGAACTAACACATTTCCACACAGAACTACTGCTCTTCTTCTAAGTTCTACAGGACAATAGAGCCTTTGTCAGTGCTGAGCAAGGCATAGGCTGTGTCCTTAAAAATGGGCATCTTTCCTATGCTTTTGCTAAGTTGATTTTCAGAAGTCAACTGTCAAAAAATCCCACCACAGCCCAAGGAGCACAATGTACCTTCCTGCTCTCAGCTCTGCACATCACTTCCAGCTAAGAAGAAGAAGAATACAAGTTACACCTTTCTTGCTATGCCCCACGCTGTCCCCAACAAAGGTGACAACACACTGGTAGAAAAAACACAGTAAAAATAGTAAATTGGTGCTACTGCTTTGTCTGCCATAAAACGCATAATCCTTTTACAGCAGCAAATTCTGGACTTGAAATCAAGCCTTTATCCACCTACAAGCTCTGTGACATTCTTAATGCAAATCAATTCGAAGAGAAGCACCTACCCGAATAAAGTTAGAAGCCAGAAGGCGAAGACGCGATGAAGAGTCTCCTGTTCTAGACAGCAAATCTGGAAGCGTTTTTTCCACACACTGAGAAGTTTCTAGTTTTCCTAGTTTATGCTTTGGTATATATTGCGTAATGATCATTTTTAAAAGTTTCAGGGAAGCCTGAAAAACCTAAGTTAGAAAGAAAAAGGAAACACTGAACAAAAATACCACACAGGTCCCTGTTTTCAGAAAATATCATATAATCTTTTCTGTAGCTCTAAAGACCAGCAGCACCAGGAATCTGGAATTACAGTAACACTCTTAGTGGCAGCTACTTCAGATCTCTCTCCCCCAGAAAACATGTTGCTAGGGCTTAGGTGAAAGGCTTCAGAATTTGTTTTATAAAGCGTAACACAGGTCTAGATTTTTTTTCTTCTCTTCTTCCTTAAGGCTTATTTGAAGCGTAAGTCCCCTTCGGCTAACTATAGACTCTCAAGATGAAAACTAAAAGTTATTTCAATTACCAAATTTCAACCTTAAAGAAAAAAAGCAAAACCAAAGCCCACAAGGCTCAACTGCACCACACATTTACTGTATCAATAGCTGTTTCTGAAGCTCGTTACTCAGTCCCAGACAGAATTTTCCGTGCTGCTGAATGCTGGACATTGCCCAGTCCTTGATGCTAACTAAAAGCTGACATTCCAGTTGGTTTGGGGTTTGTTTTGTTTTGTTTTTTGAAAAACTTACTCAACAGTTTACAAACTACTTGTTTGAAGTATCTTAACCACATGGTTCTACAATTTTGGCTGCTAGTTTTACATGGGAGCATTTATCATCAAACACATCACAACTTACTGAGGACACTATGTCTTTGGTTGCCCTCCTCGCAAGAAAGACGGCAGCCCTCAGCATGTTCTTTAAATCATCCTTTGGGGTGTTTACTGACACTTCCAGCAGCTTCTTATATACCGCTAGTAACGCATCTTCTCGATAGGACCACGTTTTAGAATATGCTCCTGAAACCTGAACACAGAAGCACTTTAACTCTTAAAAGGCCAACACTGATACTTCACTATTTATTCAACATTTATATACAGAAACAGCCCCAAAAGAACATATGAACTTAAGCATGAAATCCCTAGGTGTTTCCTAGAGGAACCTGGCATTTATTAGAAGACATGTTTCTGCGCTTTTTTTTAAAAAAGGTAAGTAAAACAGATTAACAAGTCAGGCTCAAGGAACCATTTTAGACACAGTAATGGTTTCTCTCCCTACAAAAGATCATTCACAGCAGAAGTTATGGGTATTCTGGTAAGGTCTGTACGCTAAAGCATCTACTGCCACTGCTTAATAGCTCATCAAGCAATTACTCGTAGAAGCTACAGCGTCATACAAGCATTGAAAGCAGGCCCCCATATACTGAATTTTAATCTCAGATTTGTAAGTAACAGCTCTGAATGTGTAAAAATTGTATCAGTGGGTCCTTGTTGGCATATCAAGTCAACTCAACACAGGTGACAGCAATCTATGTGTTTATTGTGTTGTTCTTTACCAAAGCTTCTCCAAACACCTCAATAGCGGGGCTGGCCTCCCTCAGCGCCTTCTCCGTCAGCGGCTCCGGCTCCCCAGTGATGCCACTTCTCGGGGTGTCACTGATGTCCTCTGCAGCCACTGGCGGCTCAAGGTAGGCAACTGCTTCAGCAGGCTGTTTGCAGAGAGCTGGAAGAGGTCTCTCATCATAAGGTAAAAGCTCAACCTAAGAGAGAAGATAAAATTTGCTATTCTAGAAATGACTTAGATGTAAAGTCATTTCATCACTAATGGGATTAACCTCAATGCAGGTTTCCCCCCCCCATCAAAGCAGTATCACTTTACAATGAAGGACACATGTTGAAGTTCCCATAATGACATCGTGAAGAAATGGAATCAGTGCCTGTGAATAAAACTTATTTCTTGTCTACAAAATGCAATAAAACACACACAAAATGTGGAAGTGCACACATCTACAAAAGAAACCACCTGTTGATAGGAGGCCAGCAAGTCATAAAGCTTTATCTGTTAAATTATCCCATATAAACATCATGTTAAGAGAGAATCCAACTGCCACCAGCGCCAGGACAAGCCTCCCTTAGCTTCAAAACCTGAACATCAAGCTAACTACATACCATGACCTTCTTCCTCTCTTTAGACACAAAACCAACTCCCACCCGACAGCCACATTCCAACAAATTCCCTTGCTGCTGTGGATTCATCCAACATGATCTCTAAGGAGACTTATTAACTATTAATGGAGCAAGCAGATTTCAGCTTACACTGTATCAGCCATGTTACCCCCAATTAGTCATTTCATGTCTATTTGCTTCCATTCATCTATATGTAAATCAGGTATAATCCACTTTTGCCTTAATCTCAATGAACATTTGTAAAAGCTTCCAAAAAAAAAAAAAAATAGGAAAGATCAAGGCCCAAGCCAATTATTGGATGGGCACTGCTCAGCAACAGTCAGTTCAGACAGTATACACAAACCATTAAAATAACGACCCAAGACCTTGCTGTTTTGGAAGGCTGAACACAAGATGATCTGCCGTGACAGATTTCTGCAGTGACAGAGGTAAAATACTCACATTTTCTTTGAGAAACACTTCCCTGGAGGTTGTGGGATGAGTCACAGGAGGAGGGGACGGATGGGGAGCAATGGGCTCAGCAGAAAGGGGATGTGCTGCTGGCTTCTCTTCCAGCAAAGGCTCTGCCTTCCACGTCTCTTTTTGCGGTTCTGTGGGCTCAGAGGGAGGTGAATTTGTGGCTTCTGTCTGCTGAGGATTGTTAGTATAAATCATAGGCTCCAAAGGCAATTCAGGTGGTTTTCGAATCTGAGAAAGGGAAGAAGATTTTGTAAAGTAAATCTAACAATATACTAAAATCACAGTTAATACAGCTACAGCTCTCAGAGTCAATGATGTTCTGCTGGTTTCAAGTAAGTATCAGACCTCATTTACAGACGTGTAATCATTTCCACTGGATGCAGCTTTATGAAGCAATCGGAGAATAATTCTGTGTGGATGTGTGTGAGGTGAGATTATAAAGCTTCCCATTCTGAGAACAATATAAAACTCACCATCAGCTGTGCATCCAGCAGGTCGTGGAGCTCCAGCTGCTGGTAGACCTTTAGGCGATACGCTTCCATTTGCTGCTTCTTCTTTTTAGCAAGATCGTAATCCTCTTTCTCTACAGCACAGCGCTTCTCTACCTCATACCGGCCAAGCCGCTCCCCCACCTAGAAGACGGAATAACGAGCTAGTCTGAAATCACACTAGTGGACATTTGTGCATGTTCCACTATTTCCAGCCAAGTTGTTAAATCAAGCTATCAGATTTTAAAATTACTGTTTTGAAAATATACTGGCAATTGTTATGATTCCACATGAATGCCAGGGTCCCTGATGGACCCCTGAAAAACCTTTTGGATTAAGAGACAAATGGTCTCTCAACAATACCTTCTGCAGGTCAGCAATGGCTTGTTTGAGTTTCTTGGCATAGTCATAGCGTTCATGATGGGCAGCTTCACGCTTCTTCTCATCCAGTCTGCGTATTATCTGAGCAACTTCTGGGTCTTGGTACATGTCAAAAGCCAGATCATCCAGAGGTGAAATGGCATCAGGTTTCCTGAAGGTATAAAACGGGTAAAATAAACTTTTCAGCTAATCCAAGATAGACCAGGCTGAGCATACATCTGCTCTTTCACAAGCAGGGAACTAACAAAATCCAGAGACCGAGAACTACGTTAGACTGAGCAAGTGTTTTGCCAGAGTAGATGCAAAAGAACATCCTTACCCAAGGTAAGTTCCATCCAAAGCAGGATCATCTGATTTAATTCCTAAGTAGTGGTCTATCAGCTTCTCTCTGGAAGACTTTATAGGGGAGGAAAACATATCTTAATGCACATTCATCAAGTGTCCGTTCAGGACAGAAATTCTGACTTGCCAAAATCACCAAACACTACACAGCTTATAACAGTTATGTTTTGGGGCATATTGAAAATTGGAGAGGCTGAAAGTGCGAATGTTCCAATTGATTACGGATTATTTTTTGTATCTACAAATTAGGCTCAAATTTTGAGAGCTTTCTTGCTTCAAGGTAACATAAAAAATAAAATAAAAATCAATACCTGGCAGCTCTGCTACAGCACAGAACTAGAAGAAAGATGCGCTCCATTACCCCAAACCTGTGTAGCAACAGCAACGAGAGAGGGATGGTGTGCACTTACGGTGCTATTGCTGTCATCGCTGTAGTCTGCTGGGTCCCCAATGATGTTTATAGCTACCAGGGCAACCTGGGAGAGATTTGAAGAAAATATATAAGCATAAGGTCATTACTTTTTCCATATCTTATGAAAACTGAAACAAACAAAAAAAAGGATCAAAAAATAGTACCAAAAAAACCAAAAAAGAATAGGGCCTGTGGTCTCTGGGGTGGTGTGGAAGCAAAGAAAAGCACCAAGAGCTAAGTGTATGTCATGCTGCATTAAAAATTGATTACCAAATCCACAGACCACATTGCAGAGTCATCAGTTGTTCCCTTCTCTGCTCTGAGATGGAAGTGAGAAAAGTCACTGCAGAATTGGGGCAGATATCTGTCTTTTTCTGTATGGGGATGGCTGTACAACACCTCCACTTAATGCCACATCAGATTCTAGAGATCAAAAGTGGTTTTCTAGCTGCTCTCAGAGGAGAGACTTTGTCTCCAGCACAGAGCTTGCGGTGCAGCCTAGAACTCAGAACAAAAGGCAGTAACGGAACGTGCACTTGACTCCTTCGTTCTAGATGAGGTGCATGCACTTGGTCATGATTCCAAGTTACTTACAACCTCTTATTTGTATTTTCTGTTTTAAAAGAAAGCAAAGTAAACCCAGGGGCTGTCAACCAACATTTTTAGCTTCTATAAATCAAGGGAGCAGATTCCTGTGCCTGTTCTGTACTACTGAAACATCACCTAGATTACCAAGCAAGGACTCTTGAGCCAACTTACCTGACCATACAAATTGTATTTATTGACGTAATTTTTATGGAAAATCAGCTTCAGGTACTGGCCAACTGCATCCATATATACAGACTTTAACTCTCGTGCTTTAAAATCAGTCTTTTCATTGTCTGAGAGAGGGACATAACTGCGAAGGAAAACGTAACAAGTAAGCAGGGGAAACGTACAAATGCACTGCTGTATCTTAGCCCCTCAGGCTGGTACTTTGATAAGGTTCAAAACTCCCTCATAACTGAAACACCGTGTGCTGTCATCCAGCAAGTGCTCCTCTGCATCGCGCCTCCTACACCTACGTCTTCAGCTCTGTTACAGATCTAAGCAAGCACAGAATCTTTACTGCTTGCAGCAAAGCGTAGCAATGTCACATGCAAAGCATAATGAGTATAATTGCCTCCTGAAGCCTTTCTGATTAAGGTAGGAAACCCATTTAGAGCTTTCTGACTTACCCTAGTCTGTGAAACCTCTCTGACTGATAAGGTGCAAAGTATTCAGGCAAGCTTTCACTGATGTAGAACTCAATTTTGCTTGAAATCATGTACTGGTGAGCAAGCAACTGCAGTTTTCGTATTCGACATCTCTCCACCAGCTGCAGAACAATTTCCTGTGGATACTGACAGAGTCTGAAAACATACACAATCTCTGAACCTTCTTTTTAAAGATGACTGCACTTCCAACTTGAGTAACATTTAATTATGAAACTTTCCACAGTTATCATAGTTTAATTCAGTATTAAAAGTACTGTAAAAGAAACCCAAGAGTAGAGTAGAAACAATCTTTTCTTCAACCACACATGTGTATGTTAAAGTGTCCACACATTTCTAGGGGATGTCCCGAGAAGGCTGCATTTTTAAGACTAAACCAAAGCAGTTGCAAACTCCAGGAAGACTGACAAGAACAAAAAATAGTTTCCTTTTTTTCTTTTTAAAGGACTATATTTAAATGCAATGTGATGCCTTTAGGTGGTAATCAAGACACTTTTCCCTCCCCAGGATAAGGATGGGGATTAAAGTAACTTTTTTGGGTTTATAATCATTTGGGCTGGGATGCTCTTAACTCCTCTGACTGTGCATGGTACATCTCCCACGCGTTTTAACCCCGGTGTCTCAGAGCCGTGCACATTCCTCCCCCTGGCAGTACCTGGGGGATCGCCATCCATTCACCGTTGGCGCGTGAACCATCAGCTCTTTTGCGCTGAAGCCATCTTCGTGTCCCGACGAACTCACGACAACGAACCCGATCTTGTGCGGCATCCTGCAGAGGCGAGCCAGTCAACGCAACGATGTTTCAAGCTTAAGCTTGTCCCTGGAAGGACAATAAAAGAACGCTGAAACACTTCAGTCACGGAATTAAATGCTGTGGTCCGAGAAGTCAGTCGATGATGACTACAAACCTAAATTTTCCACAATACATAAATCACACCATGTTCTTATGCTGAGTGTTTTATTAATACTTGGTAAAATTAGGGGTTTGCTAACTTGTACAGCAGTTTGCCAACAAACTCAATTAAATCTGCTAACCCAAGACAGGATTTGAGACTATTTGAGCTCCAATACATACACAGGAGCGGCCTATACTGTCATGTGCACACTTAAACCCAAGGAAAAACACCAAACAACCCAGGACAGGGTGAAATTCGCCAAAAGCCAGCACCTTTCCACAGCCCGGACTGCTGCCAGGGACAGCAACGCCCAGCAGGACAAGCGCAGCCAAAGACCACCGCTACCCCCTCATGCTGTGGCGATATTATGGCATTGGTGTCAGCCCTCTCCCTCCTCCCGCAGGCCCAGCCCCGCCGCTTACGCCTCAGCAGGCGGCAGCAGGCCGCGGCGGCGCCCCGCAGGCCCCGCAGGGGTCATGGCGCCGGCTCGGGGGAACGGCCAAGCCGCCGACAGAGCCGCCCTGGACGGCAGCGGCCTGGTGGGGACCTCGCGGGACGCTGGGGCGGGCAGAGGGGAGAGGAAGGGAAGGGAGGAGAGAAGGGAACACCAAGCCAGGCCCCACTTGCCTCAGCGCGGCCCCATCGCCGGGTCTCATGGCAACGCCGCGCCCGCCGCCGCGCATGCGCGTCCGTCCGCCCGCACCCCCCCTTCCCCTCGCACCGCCCCTCAGGGCGCATGCGCGGCCCGGCGGTGCCAGGGCGGGCGGGAGGTGTCATGGCGGAGGGGCCGCGGCCGTTCCGGCTGCGCGGGCGCGGAAGCCCGCAGAAGTTCGGTGTGGCGGCCGGGAGCCTGCGCGGGCTCCTGCGGAAGGGCTGCCGGCTGCTGCAGGTGCGGGCCGGTGGGCCGCGGAAGGGCTGCTGGCCGCGGGGCCGGCGAGGCGGCCCGGCCGGTGGCTGACGGGGCCCGCGGGGGGCAGGTTCCCTTGGCAGGCAGCCGGCTCTGCCTCTACGAGGACGGGACGGAGCTGACCGAGAGCTACTTCCGCGCGCTCCCGCCGCAGACGGAGCTGGTGCTGCTGGGCCCCGGGGAGAGCTGGCCGGGATGTGAGTGAGGGCGGCCGGGATCGGGACGTGGAGAGGGAGACTTTGCAAGGGCACGTAGCGATGGGACGAGGTGCGGTGACTGCAGAGTAACGCTGTATATTAATGATTTAACGTTTAAGAGAAATCTCATGGCACATGGGACAATCTCATGGAGCTGCCAAAGGAAGCTCATTTTTTCCAGGCTTGAGCTATAGAGACACACACACAGAGTGCTGCCTCCAGCTCTGGGCCCCCCAGCAGCAGAAGGACATGGAGCTGTTACAGCGGGGCCAGAGGAGGCACCGGAGATGCTGGGAGGGCTGGAGCCCCTCTGCTGGGAGGGGGGGCTGAGAGAGTTGGGGAGGTTCAGCCTGGAGAAGAGAAGGCTC
>JAOQGH010000008.1:865604-879853 GCA_025769975.1 Gallinago jamesoni | reverse complement strand
AGGGGTTCAAGGGCAGGTTGGAGGGGGCTTGGAGCAAGGTGGTGTGGTGGGAGGTGTCCCTGCCCAGGGCAGGGGGTTGGAACTTAATGATCTTTAAGGTCCCTTCCAACCCAAACCATTCTGTGACTGGGGCAGGGAGTACAACCGGCGGTTGGGGGTCAGCACTTGGGCCCGGTCATGTCCCTTCAGTCCCCCCCAAACCGCAGGTGCCAGCGACATCGAGCGGTTCCTGGCCGCCTTCTCCAGCCAGAGAGACGCGGTGGTGGAGGCAGCACGGCAGCTGCTCTCCGGGGAGCGGGCCCCCAGGAGGCAGAAGCTGCTGGCGGATCTCATCCACAACCTGAGCGAAAACATCCTGGCCGAGGAGAGGGGCGATGACGAGAAGTGGTTTGAAGGTGCGTTCTGTCCCCCGCTTGGGGGCAGCAGGTCTCACCCTGCTCAAAAGAGTCACTTCTCTCAGTTCTACTGTTCTTGAAGAAAAGTAGTTTAAAAATCTGGGAGTCCTTCTGGCTGGTGAGATTTGGTACCTGGTCAGGGGATTAGTTATCAAATGACCATGCGTTTTTAAATTTCTTTTCACAATCTCTAGTGTTCTGTATATGCACATTAACAAGAAACATTTAAGAACTACTGCTCTCACAGCAGACACTCTGCACGGTCCTTTTAAGTGCTAAGAGAAGGGAAGTCTTGAACCAGTAAAATAAAAATGGGAAAGAAAAAAACCTCTGTGCATAGTGAGTTTGTGAAAAGAAGGGATAAATTCCCAGGTAGGCAGATGCCCAGCACTGCGAGTCCCGAGTTACAACATGATCTAACTCCCTTTAGGTCTGGAGTCTCGTTTTAAGAACAAATCAAGCTACATGCGGTACAGTTGTGAGAGCAGAATACGGAGCTACATGAAAGAGGTAAAAGCTTCTGTTAAGTAACTTATTTTCAAGCTTGTAGTAAAAATAATCCTGTGACCACATATATATAAAATGCTTTTATAGGGCAACAAACTGATAGCAGAAAAGAGCCTCGGGCTGCTCCAGGCACCAAGGAATGATTGTTGGGTTTTTTTTTTTCCCCTCCAGGTTAGTGGTTTCATTTCAAATGTTCACCCTACAGCAAGAGACGCGTATAAAGAGATAATTGACCTGATGGCAGAGAAACTGAAATCCGTGAAATATAACGGGTGCTACTTTGACAGAAGGGAGAAGGAGGAGGCCCGTCTGTGCACGCCGGAGGGGTGGTTCTCATGTCAGGTGAGTTCAGCCCGCTCTAAAGCAGAGGGTCTTGGTTCCCACAAGCGGTGACACGTCTTGCAGTGACGTTGGAGGAAGGGAACAGTTCCCTGGGTGGTGCACAGAGCAGTGTCAGGTGTGGGGCGATGCCACAGCAGGCGTGATGTCCCTGTGGGCTGACGAGCAGCACCCCTTTCACTGCAGCCTCTTGTTTTCCAGGGACCTTTCGACAGAGACGAGTGCCCGTGTAAGCATTCCATCAACCCCTACAGCAACAGGGAGAGCAGGATCCTCTTCAGCACCTGGAATCTCGATCACATGTAGGTACAGAGGATTAATCCAAACTTCGTGCTTTTGTGCCCTTCATCTGAGGCAGGAAAGGTAGAGCCATTGAGTCTTTACACCACGCAGTCAGCTCCGTTGCAAACAGTGCCTTGTGATAAAGGATGCTCAGATGCTGCAGTTGTTTCTGACAACATAAAATCCCGAAGACAGATTATAGTGCTGCCTCTCATTAGCTGCTTTGCTTCCCTTCAGATTTTCTTTGTATGGAAACATCTCCCTCCTCACCCCGCTCTCCTTTGTGAAGGCTCCTCTCTGGCAAAACCCCATTTTCAGGCATTGTCTGTTTGTGAGGCAAACAGCATTCGCTAAACTGATTTCCTCAGGAAAACAAATTAATCATAAAGCTAGTTATGGTGAAAGAATTCAAATTCTGCCTGGCTCTGAAAGGGAGATGGAGACTTATTATGAAAAAACTTTTGATGGCAATATTGTTTTCTCTTTTGTGTATTGAAGAATAGAGAAGAAACGTGCTGTTGTCCCAGAACTGGCAGAAGCTGTCAAAACACGAGATGGGAGAGAAGTGAACTGGGAATACTTCTATCAGCTGCTGTTTACCGTGGAGAATTTAAAACTTGTTCATATCGCTTGCCATAAGAAAACGAATCATTATCTCAGCTGTGACAAAGCTAAAATTTACAGGAAAGGGAAGCAAAACCACAAGATTTCGTAGCGCTATCCCTGGAAGTGAGTCCTGCTTTTTTCAAAATCATGTCACTTGGTATCATTTTTAAATAGCTCGAGTTTCTTAAACAAAAGCTTATTTAGGAGTCCCTGGCAAAAGAGACTTGTGAAGTGTCTGTGAAGACTGTGAAGAACACAGACATTCCTATCGTGTCTCATTCTGCTCTCCTGCCTTCTCACTGACTGGAGCCTTCCTCAGATCGTGCCCTGTCAAGTGTGATAAAATACAGCTGTGAGTCAGGGTACGAGGAGGAGGCCAGAGGCTGGCGCTGGTTACACCCTACCATCTCTCTTGCCATGCAAAACATAGGCCCCCAAACTCACAGCACACAGAAATTAAACTTGGACAAAACATTACTTAAATCTACAAGTGCCCTCAAATTAGTTTTTGTATTTCACTGAGTGTTAGGCCAAAAAAAAGAAGACTTCAGGAGAATTATTTTGCTCTGTGCCAAACACCTGCACTCATCCCCGACCAACCCGTTTGCTGCTGCTTTAGACCTGCATCTCCTGGAAGGAAGAGCAAGGCCAGGGCACAGCTTTGCTTTTGCCTCTCTATTTCCCTCTCCTTTCAGACACTTTCTACCTCTTCAGCTTGAGTTTGCTTGAAGAAATCCAAGCAAGGATTCTGCATAATAATGTTTACCTGCTACTTCAGAGAATAGGGCTTCTGTAAAACATTTCCTACCTCAGGTAACAAAATACAACTAGATCCATTTTTACTTGATTTTTTTTAAATACCTGCTGATAGCAACTGAACTTTTTTAGGCACTGTCACTAAGTGACGTGAACTTTTTTTAAATAAAAACCAAATGACCACCATCTCTCCGTGTGTGTACATGAAGGCAGAGGAGCACGACTAGGGGGTAACAGCATGGCCAGTACCCACCAGAAGGGCTGGGCACAGGGAATGGTGTTTATGAACAGAGAACTAATTACTTACTGCTCTGTAAAACCACAAGCTCCATTTTTTCCACATCACTGGTCCTCTCCTACCCAGGCAAATCGAGTTTGTGCACACAGAACTGTGTTAGACAGTCCTGCTGTGCGAGCTGTGACTTACCAGGGTCATAGAAACACGGGAGCTCTGCTACAGAATGCACTGATTTACTTTAAACTAGAAACTCAATTCCCTTCCCAAACATTTCAATGTGAAAAGTAGGAGCATTTTAAATACAGGATTTTTAATACCCACGCATTGAATTGACCCTTCCAGACTTGCCTTACCAAATCCCCGCTGTCGGTCACCACACTGGTGTGACACTGGGAAGACACTTCAGCCACGGTTCTGGTGACAAACAGTGTCATCCCTATGACACACTTCCTACAAACTGCAAATCACCGTTTTGCAGAGTGCTGAAACTAAGAAGAGTGACTGTGTGTGAAGAAATATTTGCTAGAAAGAGAGGGTAGCAAATAGGGCATTTAAGAAAAGCTGGGAGAGCTCCTTCAAGATGGAGTTGTGCTGAAAACCATGAATATGCTATTAAAAAATTAGATTTTTCTGTGTTACAGAATTAGAGTGAAAAAGAGCCAAGAAATATCGTTGAAAGAAACAATGCATCAGCTGGAGTGGAAATGTGAATAAATTAACATGTCATGCATATACAATTTGTTTGGCTTACAACTTTTGAATGTTTAACAGGCTATAGCTGTAGAAATTAATATTTATTTAAACCATCTGCTGATAACATTTTCTCTATATTTTTAGAAATGTAGAAGAAACTATTTATAACAATAAAGATCTGGAAGCTTATTGCATAATCACACTTTCAAAGAAGTATTACCGTAACCATGGGGTGAGTTCACAGTTCCCAAAAAATCAGAGGTTGCTCATTATTTTCTAAAAACACAGGCCAGAATAACTGATTTGGTGGATTGACCCGTATCCTCAGCAATTGATACTCGTTCATCTACCGAGTCCAACACCCAGAGATGCTTTAACACCACCAATGCATTCGTTTGCAAAATTCTTACTCATAACTCATGGAAGTCCATGAAAATACTGAAGGCAACGCTTGCAACTGCTCTGGTGGGAGAAGGAAGCCGTGGGCTTTGCATGGTGGGTGTTCAGAGAACTGACATGCAATAAAAACATAATGAACTTCCCCAGAATAACACCACAACTCACAGTGACATCCACGCATTGAGTTCTGCTGCAGAACTGCATTTTTGAGGTGCAATTGGTGCTGGTTGAGAGGTAAACGATGCGACACAGGTTACACAGCAGAGCCCAAGGTGTCTCTGTGCTGGGTACCCAACTGCCTGCTCTCTCACTGCATTCCAGCTCAATGCCACAGTGGCAGACAGCTTAGAATTAGAAGAAAAGGGACTGCATTCTAACATGGTTCTCTTTGCTACTTTTAAAAAAAGGAATGAGACCAAATTTTCACTGTGGAGATGGGCTCACATTATAAAAAAGCAGTGACAATTTCTATTTTCCCTGTGTTTTTTTCCTAAATATTAATGGCAAAATGATAAAGTACAATTTATTCCCAAATCACTGAAAATTCAGTCAGTCTTTGCCTCAGATAACCATGAGAGAATGCTGGATCTGCCAATTCCAGAAAAACAAACTCTACCCGTTGCCTCTGAGAAAAGGCAAACGCAGACACCTTCTGTCAGTGACACAACCAGCCATCGTTACGTGGTTGCAAAGGAAAAGAAAAAAGGTTTTGTTTGTTTACAGTTTGTTGTTAGACAACATCCTCTTCCTCCTCCTCATCCTCCTTTGCAATGAAATGCAGCCGCCGGAATTCTCGCCTGCTCATCGTTGTACTGGGGAGCGGAACTGGCGGGAGATCCTTTAGGAAAGAGAGAAAATCATTAAGGGAAGTCTGTTGCAGCAAATGGCAGATCTGTTGACTCTTCAGCAGTTCCCGTACTCCCACAGCGGATTCCAGGCACCAGCACACACCTCTGCGCCTGGAAGGGGTGGCATAAACCCACAGCCAAAGCCTGAACCCGTCACAGCTCACGGTCCGAGCGAGGGCTGGCGGATTCAGAGAGGGTGAAGGAGGAACAAATCCTCACCACTCGCACTAAATACCAGCCGTGACTCCTGCTAAATACTAATCCTCATGAAACGCCTGAAAGAAGGCGGCATTACTTGCCCAAAGTCACACAACGTTAAAGGCAGATCTGGGATTTGAATTTAAAGTTCTGGCCCTTGATCAGTTCAAAAACAGGTGGCCAGAAACCAAGTTGCGGTTCCAAAGAATTACAATAAAGAACCAACAACCAGTGAAAAACTATTTTGACAGAATAACACTGTGTGTCAATAATATAGCTATCTCTGAGCAAAAATATCTGTCTTATGGAATTGGACTAAACAATCTAATTAAGAAGGATTCTACATCTGAAATTAACTTGGCTGGGCAATTAATTTCATCTCCGATTGAGACAATTCTATCTAGGGGACAGGGATATGACTCCAGACATCTCCCGATACTGGTCAAGTTCCCCTACAGCTTTGAGGGTAGCATAATATTGTTTGAAGATGGGAGACTGAAGTGGAACAGAGTCTGTAAAGTGCGAACAGACTGTCCTCATCTCACCTGGATGAACTTCAGGTCCCCAAAGAACCGATCCACTGGCATTGGCTGGTTGCTGTCTTCATCCAGGAAAGCGCTGCTGTCTAGTTGTAACGGCGTCTGCGGGGGATCTCCGTCCTCCAGGCTGGACCCCTCCGACAGGGCACTCTCGCAGCTGCTCTCCTCCTCGGGGCAGATGTAATTGTGCAGGTTTTCATCACTGCCAGTTTTTGGTGGAGAACTACTCGATTTCACTGCACGTGGCTCCAGAGAAACACTGTGCTCCTTTTCCTGTTTCTCTGTGTTAGTCTCTGGAATGCTTTCGTCTTTTTTCTGTCGAATCACATTGCAGGCTCCTGGATCTTCTGAACGTGGATCTTCTGAACGTGGATCATCAGGCGTTTCCCCCAAAGCAGCACTTCCACGTGTAAGTCCTTCTAGTTCTGATTTTACTAGACTGTTTTTTTCACATTTTAGCCTCTTTGAGGGTCGTCTGTCAGCCGCTTTGTGCGAAGAAGTCTGTTAGGGAAAAAAAACGTAAGATCCTAAAGCTCACTTGAAATACATAAAATCACCAGATCTCTTTAGTTGCAAGGCTCAGGTGGAACAAGGCGAGCGGCACCTTGATCCAAAGCTGCATCATTAAGAAAAATAATCAGTAGAAAGTGCACACGGAAAGAATAAAAGAGGCGGAGATAGCTCGTGCTAAATCACAACGTACAGCCCATCTCCCGTGGGAAGCTGCTTCTCAAAGCATAACCTGGCACCGCACGCGGCTAATCACCGCTTCCATGTTTTCCTTGGGATGCTGTGGATGGGAATTAATGGAGCAGAAGGAGCTGCCGCCCGGTGGAGCAGAGCGTCCCGCCGCTGGCTGCCGGCACCGCACAGGGGCCAGCGGCACCGCCACGGCCTTCACGCGGCGGGAAATCCCCAGCCCGGCCCCGCCGCACGGTTTTGCCCACAGGCGTCTAACAAAGTGGCAGGAAGGCAGGAAAGGCGGAGAATTTACTTAATTCTGCAGCTAATTCCCTCACGGTGACGCTCTGTTTGTAGCGCTTAATGACCAGCCGCCTCTCGGCCCCCTCCCCAGGCCCAGCCCGCCCCGGCCCCGATCCTCCTACCGGGCTCAGCCTCCGGGGGCCGCCCCGCTCCTGGCGACGGAGAGCTTCCCCAGCGGGCTCAGCAGAGTCGGTTGCCGGACTCCTGCCCTCCGCAGACCCCTTCGCACAGCGCACGGGAGGCCGCCGCCGCCGGCCTGGCAGCGCCGTGCCGCGGGGCTCAGTGCGGCTCCGACCCGCCGCCCGCCGCGCCGGGCTGCCTGCCGCCATCTTGGGGAGGGCGCCGGAGCCCGCGCTCGCCATCTTGTGGAGCCACTGGCGTCGGGGGCAGGCGGGCCTTGGTGTCGCTTTTCTCCCCGGCGTACCGGGCGGGCAGGTGGGCGCTCCGGGCCAAAACGACGGGCGAAGGAAGGCTGGGTGGTGGGGAGAGACGGGGTGGGGGTCCGCCTCGGGGTCTGCTGCAAGCGGAGCGGACCGGACTGCCCGGGCCTACCACACAGCCCCAGACTCTGGGTTTGGCCCATAGGTAGCGTTGAAGTAAGCTTTAGCAAAGTGAAATCAGAGGAGCTTGCCTCCAGATCTCTCTGATGGGGGGCTGCCTGGGGAAAGAAACCAAACAAATTCTGTCTGGTAGGTGTAGAGGTTATAAATGTTTCTGATCTTTCGCTGCCCGTTGTGTCTTCTTTCTGGAGAACACTGGCTGTGGGTATAGGATGTGTGGTCAGGGAGTTATTATTCAGCTATGGTCAGGGAGTTATTATTCAGCTATACCTCTCAGTTCGTTTCCCCAGCCCTCAGGGAACAAATTATGTCAGTAACTCAAATCCCTCTTTAACTTCAAGGACTCTGATGATAGTAGATGAATTTCTGTGTAGCGAAGCAGCCTGACAACTAGATTTAAGTATGTAATTATCTTCTCTTACTTTACCGGAGGAGGTGAGGCGGCATGCTTGTCCGTTTGGAGAAACTAGGCCCTGCCTGCCCTGACGGCCCGTGCCAGAGGAGGGAGCCCAGCGCCACCGCCGTGGAGCCCAGGGGCTCCATCAATCGTGTTAAACTACAGCTCTTTCTGCTGTTAATTCAGTGTTTTGAGGACGCTGTGGGGATTTTTATAATTCTGTCCGGCTGAGGGCACAGGAGCTTGTTTCTTTACAGCAGCCTCTAATGTTTTTGCTCATCACAGAGCTGTACCACAGGGCTCAGTGGTGTGCGGATATTACCTGTGCTCCTCAAGCCAAGAAGCTGATAAAACACTTGTCCATTCATCCTGCGCTTAAAAAACACGAACAACAAATTAAATCGCAGAAATAAGTGGCAAGAATATGCCTATGGCAATATTCAAGTAAGACATTTTTTCTCAAAAGTGTAAAGTCTCCCAGTTAAGCGGCGGAGACTGGGAGACATCGCTCTGCAATTTCCCTGGGTGCTCAGGGGTCCTTCTGTGCTTTGTTCTCTGGCTGAGATAATTCACATTCTCCTCCAAAAGCTGCTCCACTCGCTCCGCTTTCTCTCAGCACTGTTGCTCGCGGCCATGGAATACAGATGATTGTTTTTATTAGGCAGTGAAAACTTATACTGTCTCGTAAACAGCAGAGGACTAGAACTGGCTGAAGAACAGCATTTCTGCAGCTGGAAAACTTGGTGGTGGTTTCAATTTCCCCAACGAAGTGAAAATAGTAAGAAAAATTGAATTTTGAAGATTTTAATAAATGCTTTTCACAATACTATGTGATTTTCATTTTTCATGCTGCTTTGTAAAGTTGATGTGTGTGTTTCAGAGAGGCGAGGGCAAGAGTGGCCAAGCCCTAAGTGGCCTTTGGTGGCCAGCACCCTGTGCAGATGAAGCCACAACATTCCCTCCCAAAGCTCTGGAATTAGCCTCACCCCGTTCTCCCCTAGAACCACATTACTTTGGGGGCAAGTAGTGGCAATTTCACCACTGCAGATGTTGTCGCGTTCTCCAAAGTGTGGCTCTCAGAAAACAGCAGTGGAGAGCACCCCGGGAGGGGAGAGATCCCCCCGAGAGCAGCCCCGGTCTCAGCTATTGACATTAAACACACATTCCCACGTAAAAAGAAGAGTTATTTTCAACAATATTAAAAAGTGGGTTTTATTACCATGTGTTGTCTAAGCGGGCAGGCAAAAAAAAAAAAAAAAAGGAAAAAAAGAGTTTTTGTGAGCTGGCTGGTTTTTGTGAGAGCTGCAGGCGGGTATGAAGCAGCAGCTGATGAGCTGATTGAGCAGGAAGGGAGGCTGGGGCTGCCGAGCTCCGTGTGTAAATTAGCTCCTCGCAGCACTCGTCTCTGCGCCTGTCGCTCGCACCACTGTCCCTGTCTGTTAGAATCCTCCCGGCTCATTTGGTTAAACAGCAGTGACACGCCAGGGACGGCAGCCAAAAAAAAATTGTCGCCCGTAAACACCGCTGGCTGTTAACTGTTGAGTGAGGGGTCTGTCAGAGCAGGGAGTCATCCAGGAGCGCTGGCTGGGCTTTTCCTGCTAAAGGAGTTATTTTTAGATAAGGTGGGTGTACTATTTGCCGTTAGCAGCACCTTGGGGTGGGGGATCTGGGTTCTTTCCCTCAAGTTTTGAACTTTTCAGCTGCTCTCAGACGATGTTGCCGTACCAACCCAGGTAGTGACGGTGAATATTGAATCACCGATTTTCACAGAATGGTTTGGGTGGGAAGGGACCTTAAAGATCATCTTGTTCCTTGTCCCTGGGCAGGGACACCTCCCACCAGAGCAGGTTGCCCCAAGCCTCCTCCAACCTGGCCTTGAAGTCCCCCAGGAATGACACTTTTGGGGCTCCCCAGAGCACTGGATGCATTCCCGATGAGTCGATATCCCGGCTGGAACCTGAACGCTGCCGTCTCTGCACCTCTCAAAGACCTTCATTGTCATTACTGAGGAGTATTCACACCAGGAACCAGAGAGCCCCGACACAGAAATAACAGGGAATTTATGACACACAATGAAACTTTATGCTTGCCATGTGAGAAATCTCCTTTTGAGTCTTATTTTAGATTTCTTTCTAGTATCTTATCAAGAACCGAATGCGGAAAGCCGGTATCTGAAGAAATTAATTAGCACGACGGAGGGGAGTACATAGGCTTCGCAAGAAAGAGCAGCGAAGAGAAAAACTATGAAATCCATTAATAAAAAACCTTAAGGGACACCTGAGAAGGGGAGAATACGGAGAGTGGGTGTTGCGTTGGGTGGCTGTCGTCCTCGCCCGGCACCCACCTCCCTGTCATGGGCACGGAGGGAGATGCTGGACCCCTGCCCAACCGGATCCCCCCCAGAGATGCCAATCCTGATTTTCATAACAGTTTTTAGTGCTTCCACAGCAAATCCTTCCCAAAGCACTCCACAAACGCCAACCAGGGGATTGAGGGCACCCGCTTTGCCCAAGGTTTTACCCTTCTGGAGACCTTAATTGCTTGGAACACCGCTGATTTCTGGAGCGTTCCCCGCGACGCCGGTGACTCTCCCCCGGCACAGAGCATCCCGCTGAGACCCAGCTGTTTCCCCAGCTCCCGGAATCTCATTACACAGGCCGTGGGGGGGCTCACCCTCCCATTGAAAACCAGCAGCTCCCTGAGATCTTTTCCTGACTCAATTTCATAGCTGCTTTAACTGCAGTCGTGCTCGCACGCAGCCTCTTCCCACCGCCTTCTGCTCTTCCCCCTGGCTCTTGCTGCAGGGGTGGTAGTTGAATTTACAGCAGATTTAGCAGTGGTTTCTCCATGATTCATGGCCCCAGCCACCAGACGCTGGGGGTCGGTGTGAGACCGGTGATGGGAGCCCCAGTGGCTGCGGGGGGGACAAGGGGCAGTGCTCGGGGGGGCCACAGGGGTCAGAGAAAAGGCTCACGTCCCCCCTGAGCCTTTCTGCCCTCTTCAAGTGGCCTAAATGCCTGTTTTTTTTGCCTGGTTTCTTTCCAGGGGAGCCGCAGGGAGCTGTAGGAGGGGGGTTGGGCTGCTCCCAGCCACCACAAACCTGGGAAAAGCAGCTTTTCCCTCTTTTCTCCCGCTAAACTGCCTTTCCTGACATTGCCCCCTGCCCGGCTGCCGGTGGGACACGCTGGCAGCATTGCACTCAGAAAGGCTCAACTCCACCCAAAATCTGAGCCAGGGCACTCTCAGCATCATTTGCCTGGTTAGATTAAAAAAAAAAAAAACCACACCAAAAAACCCCCCTCCACAACCAAAACCCCCCATGTGTATATAAAATATATATACATACATAAACATAATAATAATAATAAAAATATATATATTTTTAAAAAAACCTAAGAGCCAGTAAGCATCAGGCTCTCCCAGCCCTACCTGGGTTTTCTACCAGTGACAGGTAACATTTTTGGTAAATGTCGTACATTATTTAACGTTGTTTCTTCGGGGAAGATTAAAAGACGCTCTGAGTAAATGCAGCTCTTCCACACGCACCTGACAATGATAGAAGAGGCTGTTTTACACAAGGCTCATTAAAAATAAAACCACAATGTTGATTTCAGCAGCTTAAATTACTTGAGCCAGTGTAATGGGATAAATATTTGATGGTGAAGTTTATTAAATTTCCACCGCTATTAAGTTGCTGCTAAAAATATAAAGGATTCTTTAAAGCCCGCTCGGTGGTCTCCGAAGGGAAGCGGCTGGAAGCTGCCTGGAAACCCGCCTGTGGAGATTGCTTTGGGGGTGGGAATGAATTATCTTCTCCCCTCTATTATCCAGGTAACGGCGAATCCGCCCGGCTCCCCTCGGAACTCGCCGGTCCCCGCTCCCGTGGTGGGAACAGCCTGTGGCCGTGGGGAGGGCTCATCGCCCCGTCGGGGACTCGCACCGGGAGCTGTACCCTCCGGGGACCTCTTCTGCTGGAAACGGAAGGTCTCCAGGATATTTTTAGTTCCGAAATGACAAAATTTTAGCAGCTCTTTGACCCCTGCTTGAGCAGAGCCGCGGCAAAGGCTGGCCAAGCCCCCTCCTGAAGCGCTGCTCTCTGGGTGCAGCACGGAGGAAAGTTTTACAGTCCCCGTCTCTAAATATTTATATTTCCCTCCAACATGATTGCTACGCAGAGGCACCCTCCCTCTCCACCGTGTAAAATTAGCTTTTACTCATTTTCTGTCACTTGTCTCGTGATAAACCCATACGTAAAGTTTAAAAAGCCTCAACAACTTAATTCTTGGCTCCCGAGGGTCCCCGGTCGCTGGGCAGAGGAGTGGGGTCTCCCAGGACAGGGCTGGCCCTGGTGGAGGTGCCATCCCCACTGGTGGTCCCAGCCTGAGATGGAGAAGGCATCTGGCCCCTTTGGCACCTTCTTAGCAGAGTGAAAAGCCGTCAGCGTTTTCCAGAACAGGCAGCTTTTCCCCTGGTATCTTACAGGAGCGGGAGTTTAAGCTGCTCCAGGAGCGTTATCACAGTTCAATAGCTCCCCAAATTAAAAAGGGATAATTACAGTTGAAACACCCTGGAGCAGGACCGTGGAACAGGCCACCGAGGTCGGTCTCTTGTCACGTCTCACAAACTCCTTCCAGAAAAGGAGTGAGCTTCTTCCCAAAAGCACTTAGACTTACTTTATTATTTTTTTTCCCCTCCATTACCGATGCCAGAGGTTACGTGTAAAGAGCTGTAACTGTACCTCGGAGAAGACCTTCTACCAGTGGGGCTCCTCAGACAGCATCTCTCTCAGAAGAGCAGGGAAAAACAATCAGAGGAGACATGTTCCGTTCATGCAACAGCAAGCAATATTGTACCATTGGCAGGATTCATGCTCCGACAACTGCTCCTGCGTCCCGGGGAGCCCGGCGTTGGCTCACGGGCTCCAGCTGGGAACTCGGTGCCACCGGAGCGACTCCGTTATCAGCCCTATGAGGCCCTGGTAATGAAGCCAGATCTTCGTTACAAGCTGTTCTCACAGAATCACAGAATTACCTAGGTTGTAAGGGACCTTTTAAGATCATCTAGTCCAAACAATGAAAAAAACAAAAACAAACAAACAAAAAAAAACAACCCACAACCCCCCCACCACACCCAAACCAACACCAACCCAACACTGATCCATATCCCCCAGCACCACGTCAACTCGTCTCTTGATGGGAGGGCTGAAATATAAAAAGATTTAATAGGGTAAGACTAAACAATGAATTCTACTAAAGAACCAGTATTAATCCCAGTACTAATATAAGATATACAGGAATCATACCCAGCCCATTCTGTCCCAGGAAGCCAGTCCCTCCCCGCGGGGACAGCCAGCGTGGGACCCTGTGAGCACCGCGGCTTCGGGAGGGAGGGAAGGGCTCAGGGCTCCGGGGCAAGGAGTTCTCAGGACCATCACCATCAAGGGAGAGGGAGAGAAGTCCTCAGCAAACTTTCTAATTGCTATTGAATGTGCTGTTCGTGGTACGAAATAACCCTGGTGGCAGCTTGGGGCAAGTGCTGCTCCTCATCCCCACGCCTGGGGAGCTCAGAAACAGGGAGACCTGGAATCCCACACCCCAGAGCTGGCTCCAGGAGCATCTCTGGCCGGGTTCACAGTGCCCTGGGGCTGCCCGGCACACCACAGGGATGCTGGTGTCATTCCAGTCCTCTCCCATTCTGGTAAAAGCTTGTGCATTAGTTTCTTCTTAGTGTCTCAGGTCACCTTCCTCACTAAATAGCCCTTGCTGGTTATCCTTTTCAACTAAAAATATCCGCTCCTCAGATGTCCATCCAGCAGCCAGAAGCTGGGGCTGGCATTCTGGCATGTTATTTTGACACTTTGATTTGCTGATACACGAATAGAAAAGCCACCAATGAATAGAAGAATAAATCTATATATTCCTTGCTGTCACTTCAGCTAGAAAGCAAAGCCGGCAGCTCTCGCTCTTGGGGGAATCTGAGATTATTTGGACAAAGGTTTCCCCGTGGGTAGCACACCTGCAGGAACAAAGGAGTAGGGTTCACAGTATGAACAAGTGTCCTACAGCCAGCGTGATCAAAAGCGAGCGCCGAAACAGTGTGTAAACCAGGTTAGGCAGGAAAGATTTAACAGCCGTCAGGCTGCACCAGAAATGTCTTCAGAAAGCGGGTTCTGAGGGAATTTAAACAAACCCTGTCATTTCCAGCGAGGAGCAGCGCAGGCAGACACACCACAGCCCTGTTTAAGGAGAAGGGACCACAATACGCCCGGCTGTGGCTCTGTCATCCTGCTGGATGGGGAGAGAAATCCTGTTTTGAGGCAGCTGGTGACTCACTCAGCCCCACTGCCCTCCCCAGCCCCACTGCCCTCCCCACATCTGCCCAGGATTGTCAGTGCTTCTGGGTGTCCTCAGAAAAGCAGCCACAGTGTCATCGAATGGTTTGGGTTGGAAGGGACCTTAAAGATCATCAAATTCCAACCCCCCTGCCCTGGGCAGGGACACCTCCCACC